>VZQC01014031.1:2325085-2536259 GCA_009823505.1 Rhizomys pruinosus | reverse complement strand
TATCTATCTATCTATCTATCTAATCTATATCTATCTATCTATTTATCTATCTAATAAAAATCCCAGTGCTAGGCAAGGGAATACTCCCTTTGAGTTGATCGGGGGATCAGGGGTCCAAGAGTCTCCCCAAATAATACAAGCTATTGCCATAACCCTGGTTGCCTCCCAGACTTTAGACACAGGACTTGGAGAAACCGAAGTGGAAATGACCTGGAGGTCTCTTCCCTGAGGATTAGCTCCCACAGTATCAGAAGGTGCCATGCGAGCTGCCAAGGGAAAAGCCAATCAATGGTCCTACCTGGCTGTAAAGGCCATGAACACAATGACCAGCCTTTCCCACTTGTCTTTTCTGGCTTTGGGACGCTGGTTTTTTTTCCTACTTGAAGCTTTCTTGCCTTAATTGAGCAGTTATTAACTATTGGCATCACAGTGGTGACCACCAGGAGAAGAGAGAACAACAGCCTAGAGAGTTCTCTGCATTTTCACCGGGAAGCAATTACCATGCTACTCAAAGTTCCTTGAAGACTTTCTTTTTAGCTTCATGGCCAGACTGGGATCATAGGAAGAACACTGGGTATTCGGTGCTTGCCTTTTGGTTCTTTAAAAAGAAAGTGGGGAAGATGATGGTTTGGGGAATGGTTTGGGTTAGTATAGTGCACAAAGGATATGCAGTTTTCCTCTGTTCAGTGATCTTATTCCTGGGTGTCCTGGTAAGGAGGCTACTGTGTGACCCATCAGATTATGCCCTAACCATCAAGTCCTGATGTAAATATGGTAGACAATTCCATCAGGTGCTGGGAAACTTCATGTTCTTCTCTCTAGGCTGATGGTTCAGGTTAAGGTACACATTTAGACAGGAGAGGTCTACAAAGAATCAAAACAACATATTCAGATATATAGTCCTGTTATGATCTGGTGTAATTTGGGGGTGATATTTAGCTTATCTGCAATAATGTATGCACAGCAATATCCTTGAAAGACAAGTCTGTAGAGCTATTTCTCACACCTGGACTTGAATAGCAACAGAAAGGTAAGGATTAGAATTTCCAGGCCCAGCCTACCAGACTACAAAAGCCTACATTGCTGATATGGACAGACATGCATGCTTTGGTAGCTAGCTGGTGAGAGAGGAGGGTTAAGGGATGCTAATAAAAATTCAGAAGTAGGGGCTGGAGAGATGAGTAGCGGTTAAGAGCGCTGACTGCTCTTGCAGAGGACCCGGGTTCGATCCCCAGCACCCACATGGCAGTTGAGAATCGTCTTTAACTCCAGTTCCAGGGGAATCTGACACCCTCTTCTGACCTCTGCGGCACTGCACGACACAGGCGCACAAACCAAGCCTACATGCAGACAGTACATTCATACACATACAAAAATAAATAAAATTAAAAAAAAGTTTTTTAAAAAATTCAGAAGTAGAATCAGAATAATCCTGAAGCATGCCTGCTAACGACTGTGAAGATAAGCCCAAGAAGACATGGCTTCTTCCACTATATCCCTCAGAATTTGTCTCCACTTCAGGAACAACAAATCCAATCCTTGTCTAGGTAGTTTTCTTGCTGGCTATGAGCCTTTTCACCTTGCAGCCCAGATGGAGTCAGTCTTCTGTCTCTCTGTCTGTCTGTCTATCCTCTATCTATCGATCATCTATCTGTCTCTGTTTCTGTCTCTCTTGTTCTCTTTAGGGCCTCATGTAGCCCAGGCTGGCCTTGAACTTGCTATGTAGTCAGTGATAACCTTGAGCTGTTCATCCTTTTGCCTTCATTTCCTAAGGCCTGGGACAGAAGTGCACCTATTACCCGTGGTTTATCCCTGGTCCTGTTAACCTTCTTGGTTTTTTTGAGTTAGGGTCTCACATGCCCCAGGCTGGCCTTGAACTCACTATGTCGTTGAGGATGATCTTGAATACCTGACCCTCTTACCTTCACCTCCCAAGTGTGTGTCTTACTATTCCCAGTTCATTTCAGATCATGCTATCTCTTTTTTTTAGTTCTTAATGAGCATGTAATAACTGTATATAGTAGTGGGTTCCACTATGACATTTTCATATATACATGCAATGTATTTTTGGCACAGTCACCCTTCTGTCAGTTATCCCCATCTCATTCTCACCGATCCCTTTCTTTTCCAAGCTATCCCCCTTGTACTTTCATGTCATGTGTGTGAACATGTGAGTGTGTGTGTGTGTGTGTGTGTGTGTGTGTGTGTTGTTTAATTAGGGTAGCAGGGGCTGGAGAGATGACTCAATGGTTAAGAACACTGGCTGCTCTTACAGGGCAGCATCTGGGCTTGATTCCCAGTACCTACATGGTAGCTGACAACTATCTGTAACTCCAGTTCTAGGGGAATCTGAAGGACTTTTCTGTGGGCGTTGCATGACACGGTTCACTTACATACGTGTAGGCAATATGCTCACAGACATAAAATAAAAATAATAAATAAAATATTGGAAAAATGACTAATTAGGGTAACTTTATTATGTGTATGAATGTGGAGGTCAGAAGAGGACATCAGATTCCCCAGGAACTGGAGTTAAAGATGGTTCTTAGCCGCCATGTGGGTGCTGAGACTCGAACCCGGGTCCTCTGCAAGAGCATTCGGTGTTCTTAACCGCTGAGCCATCTCTCCAGTACCAATTAGGGTAACTTAGAGGAATACGAGTGATGGGTTATTTATAGGAGTATGGGCAACTTACCCGTGGCTAGAAATCCCCCCCCCCATCATTAAACCATTAACTCTGTATTAAGTGAGTAAATCCTCTGGGAGAGGTTAGGTCTTGTGAGCTCCTTCCCACTCTGTGTAGATTGTTGATGGCCCTAATCTTGTGCTAGTAAATACAGCTGCTGTGAGTTCAAGAGTGCAATGGCCATGTCATAGCAGAAGACCATCCCACAGTACTCCGCCCCTTCCTCTGGCCCGCTCTTTTTCTTCCTTCCTTCCTTCCTTCCTTCCTTCCTTCCTTCCTTCCTTCCTTCCTTCCTTTCCTTCCTTCTTCCTTCCCTTCCTTCCTTCCTTCCTTCCTTCCTTCCTTCCTTCCTTCCTTCCTTTCTTTCCTTCCTTCTTCCTTCCCTTCCTTCCTTCCTTCCTTCCTTCCTTCCTTCCTTCCTTCCTTCCTTCCTTTCTTCCTTCCTTCCTTTCTGAAGTCAGAAGAGAGCATTGAATTCCCCTAGAACTGGAGTTACGGACAGTTGTTAGCTGTCATGTGGGTGCTGGGAATAGAACCTGGGTCCTCTGCAAGAGCAGCCAGTGCTGTTGACCACTGAGCCATCTGTCCATCGCTGCTCTTACATCTTACAGCTCTCTCTTCTCACTACTCCCTGAGCCAGGAGGGAGTGATTTAGATGTCTCGTGTAGGACTTAGCCTTCAACACTTTGATTAGGTATGAATCTCTGCAGTATCTGCTGCCTACTACAGAAAGATGCTTCTTTGCCTAAAGCTGACAGTGGTTACTAATCTATGAGCACAAACATGAATATTTAGAAAGTACCACAAATGACAGACTAGGTTTGACTTTTAGAAATCTTTAGAACATGTTCTTTTACTGAACATGGAATAGTAGTTAGCATGTGGAGGACAGCTTTGCACAATAAAATCAATGACATATTTCATGTTATAATCAGTAGTAATTGCTTGCAATCAAGAGTTGAAATATTTGAATGCTTACTGCTTAAAGGCTAGGACTGTAAGAACAGCAGACAGAAACCTAGACGGTAAAGGCTAAAGGGAAGCAAGCCAGGTACCATCCCATCCCGTGAAAAACTTAGAAACTTGATTCAGGGAGAGAAATAAAACCAGTATAATTTTCAGCATGGTTTTCTTAGGGAGGAAAAAGCTTATTTTTGGAAGAAAAGGTGTCACTAGTTACAATGCTCTGTGTCTAATTCTATTTTAAGTTTTTTTTTCCTTTGATGACAAGACTGAAGTTGGAAACTTGTTTTATAATTAAGGTATTAACAAACTAAAATAGCTGGTGAATGGAATTCTATCATATGAAATTTGAAATTCCATCTGTGAATATTCTTCATCATTTACAATCTCTCTCTCTCTCTCTCTCTCTCTATATATATATATATATATATATATTTGCACTAATTGTTGGTTTTGATTAGAAACAAAAACACAATTTACTAATTGTTTTTAGTGCTATAGGCATAAAGAGACATTCCCATCTTTCCTGTGGTTCAGTCACAGATGGGAAACAGTATGATTCAAATTATATACCTAATTGTAGGAATAGTGGAAGGTAAAAGTCAAACAAGACATGTAGAAAGAACAAAAATGCTTGTTATTGTCAGAGAAATTAAAGATTAAGAGAATGTGAATTACGTAGGAAGAATGAAATTCTGGGCAAAGAATTACAGATATTATGACAGGAAACAAAGCAGCATATTTCTTTAATTCTCACTATTAGATTATACATTCTTTGAAGGTTAAAAAAAACTATGTCCTAGTTGTACATTTGTTTGCTCAACAAACACTGACACTAAAGGGAGTCTAAAATAAATAACAGACAATCCATGTTCTGTTATGGTTCATGGTCTTTTAGAGAAGAGATGGTGTGTTTTTTTTTTTAATAAAAAATGAACTATAATAGAAGATAGACTATTCTAAACCCCACAGGAGCAAAATAGAGCAAGTTCTTGACATACTTTTATATTTATTTATTTATTGGTCTTTTTTTGAGACAGGGTCTCCCTGCAGCCCCAGCTATCCTGGAACTCACTCTGTAGACGAGGCTGTTCTTGAACTCACAAAGATCCACCTGCCTCTGCCTCCTGAGTGCTGGGATTAAGGGCGTGTGCCACCACGCCCAGCTTGTTTTGATTTTTTAATGTGGGATTGAACCCAGGGCCTTTCATTGGCTAGGCAAGCACTATAGCACAATACCAGCTCTACCCCTTGGTGGTTTATTTTATTTTATTTTTTTTTATAGGAACAACGACTCTAGGAATATGGCATCAGCAAGGCTTCTTGCAGAATGACTGCCACTTGGACAGTAAAGGATTTGCAGTACTTTACTATATGGAGATGGGAAGAACATTTAAGAAGCAGGGGTGGGGGCTGAGGTGGGGAACGGTATAACTGAAGCAGGGGTGGGGTCTGAGGGTGCGGAAGCTGTATAACTGAAGCAGGGGTGGGGGCTGAGGGTGCAGGAGCTGTATAACTGAAGTGCTGATGGAAAAAAAAAAAAAAAGGAGATATGTGTTCCAAAATAGAAACATCCAGTTTCCTGGTCCCATGACAGTTTGAAAGTGCAGAAATAGGACATGATATTGTAAATATGAGCTGTGATTGGGTACTGGAGTGTCTTTCAAGTTTAAATTAAGGCACTTGAACCTTATTTGATAGATAATGAAGAGTTATGGACAGTTTTCTGAGTACTTAATAGACACTGACTGTATAATAATAGCTCCAAGAAGACACAGTCCATGAGCCCCTGTGGATGAGTGAAGCTGCAAATAGCCCCAAGATGAATGTAGATATGCTTTTCTCTCTGCCTACATATGAGATAAAGTTTAATTTATAAAATAGGACAACAAAAATTTAATAACAATAGCTAAAAAATAGTGAGCTAGTGAGATGGCCCAGTGGGTAAAGGTGCTTGCTGCCACGCCTAGAGACCTGAGCTGCATCCTTCTGGGACCCACACGATGGCAGAGAGAACCCACTCCTGAAAGTTGTCCTCTGACCTCAACATGTATTCTGTGGCATGTGCAGTCACATACACACACACACATACACACAACACACACACACACACACACACTAATTAAGTAAATGAATAAATAGTAAATAAATGCAATCTTCAAAAAAATCTAAAAAAGACAAAATAGAATTATAAAATAAAGTTGTATTTTTAAAATTTTATGTGTATGAGTGTATTGCCTGCATGTATGTAGGTGCACCCATATCCTACAATGCATGTGAAGGTCAGAAGAAGGCATCAGATTCCCCTGGGACTGGAGTTACAGATTGTTGTTAGCTGCCATGTGAGTGCTGAGAATCGAACCCTGCCTGGTCCTCTGCAAAAACAGCCAGTGCTCCTGACTGCTGAGCCATCGCTCCAGCCCCATCTGGCCTCGCTGTTATTTACTAGAAAAAAGTAACCTTGCTTTCTCAATTTAAAAAATGATATATTTATAGATTCATTGTTGAAAACTTGAAAAATTATAAAAGAGGGAGAAAAGTATCTATAAATATTCCAGAGATAACTTGAAGTAAGGATGAAGTTGAGCTGTGATTATAGAAGTGGCTTAAATTAAGTCGACATTTCTTTCTTTTGTACATAAAAAATTCCATGGGCAAGCCAATTGGCTCTGTGACCATCAGGAACCCAGGGGCCCTCTCTTCTATAACTCTGCTTTAAATGCTTTTATTACATTTTAGTGTGTGTGTGTGTGTGTGTGTGTGCACATGTGCATGCCATGGTGTGCAGTAGAGGTCATGGGACAGCTTGTGAGAGTCAGTTCTTTCCTTCTGCCGTGTAGGGGTTTGAACTCATGCTCTGGTTGTAGATGCCCTCCCCAGCTGAGCATCTCACCAGCCTAACTTGGAGGTTTTCTTTTAAATGCATTGATTTATTTATTTTTTGAAGGGTATGGGCAAGTGCATCCTGCAGCATGAGTGTGTTGGTCAGAGGACACTGTGCAGGAGTTGCTTCTTCTTTGTTCTGGGGATCAAATTCAGGTCATCAGGCTTGAGGGCTTTACCTGCTGAGCCGTCTCTCTCACCAATCCTTGCTCTGATCTTCTTGGCACATGCTTCTGCTGTATTGTCCAACATGACTTCTGTAGCTCCCTGTATCCCAGCTACATCCCAGCCAGGGGCAAATGAGAAAGAAAAATAAGATTCTCCCCTTCTCTTTAAGGAAACACATTATACAGTTGTCCCCTTGTTGTCAGTGGTCAGGGTTGTTTGAAGAGAAAGCTGAGAAATGCAAACTTTATTATGGACAGCTATGTGCATATAAAGAAGAGCAGGGGTTTCAGCCAAAGAAAGTGAGAACGGGTATTGGAGGACTCAAACTCATGACTGTAAGCAACATTCCTCCCTTATGTACATGCTTACTCCTCTTCTTGATTTCTCAGGTCCCAATACCTCAACCCCAGGTAGCAATCTCAATATTTCTGCTGATGCACTTTCCCCTGGTCCTCTTCACTAGAACTTTCTCCCTGAAATACTTCTATTGGTATTATTTTACTATAATTTGTATTTATGATTATTGTGTATATGTGTTTGTGTGTGTGTGGTGGGGGAGGGGAGGTCCTGTCACACTCAGATTGCTCATGGAAATCTAAAGACAACTTTGTGGAGCTGATTCTCTCCTTCTACCTTTAAAATTTTTTTTTAATTTATTATTTTTTTATGTGTATGAGTGTACTGTCTGCATGTAGGTTGGTGCACCCATGTCGTGCAATGCCGCAGAGGTCAGAAGAGGGTGTCGGATTCTCCTGGAACTGGAGTTAAAAGTTCTTAGCCATCATGTGGGTGCTGGGGATCGAACCCAGGTCCTCTGTAAGAGCAGTTGGCGCTCTTAACCGCTGAGCCATCTCTCTAGCCCCTCCTTCCACCTTTATATGGGTTCCAGTGATTGAACTCAGCTTGTCAGGCTTGTGTGTGAAGTGCCTTTACCTATTGAGCTAGCTCGCTGGCCCAGTTATTTCATTTTACTTTATTTTATTTTATTTTTTATTATTTGTGTGTGTGTGTGTGTGTGTGTGTGTGTGTGTGTGTGTGTGTATACTATGGATTGAATGTGAAACATCCCTCACAGGCTCCTGTGTTTTAATATTTGGTCCCCAGCTGGTGGTGCTGCTTTGGGAAGCTACAGGCTCTTTGGCATGTGGCACATGAGCCCTAGCTGTGGATGTAGGCCAATGGGTGCTGACTTTGAGAGTTTTAGCCCAACCCTGCTTCTGGAAGCTCTTCATGCTTTCTGATCCACCAAGTTCTGAGGAGCTGTCCCTCACTCACAGCTACTGTGGGAGCCACCCTAGCCATCAGGCCTTCCTCACCAGGACGGATGTATCCCCTGAAACTGTGAGACAAAATAAACCTCTCCTCCCTTAAGTTGTTTCTGTCAAGCATCTTGTCACAGTGATAATCAAGGTTTTATACATATAAGTTATAATATATATATACACGTGTGTATATATAGTTTTTGGTTACCATACAGACAATAGGTTTCATTATGACATTTTCGTGCATATATTATGTATGTATGTTTATATGTATATATCACTGTACTTTATTTATTCAGACAGAATATAACTATGTAGCCCAAGTTGGCTCCAAGCTCTTGACTCTCCTGCTTCAGCCTCCCAAGCAGATGGGGTTATAAGAATGCACCCAAATAGTTACTTTATTATAATTCTTTATCAGTCCCATCCTCAGTTACCTGACTTTCCTCCTCTCCTCTTATTTGTGTATCTGAAAGTGTAACTGTACATTGGGCCCCTCAATCCAAACCGCTATAACAAACACCTAGTCCATTTCCAAGAGGCCTGTAGGATGTTTCCCTGCCCTTCTAACCCTTTCAGCTGCTACTAAATTTGTCGAGTAGTTCTTGAAAACAACCTCTTCCTCCTCAAAGCTTTCTGGATTCATTGTAGCCTTGTACATCTCACAGAATCCTCCTTCTGTGCCTCATCAGGGTTACATATTACTTAGTGTACAGCTTAAAGATGTAGTTTCTGCCAGGCACGTTGGCGCAGGCCTTTAATCCTAGCACGTGGGAGGCAGAGGCAGGCGGATCTTTGTGAGTTCAAGGCCAGCCTGGTCTACAGAGTGAGTTCCAGAACAGCTGAGGCTACAGGGAGACCCTGTCTCAAAAAGACCAAACAACAACAACAACAACAATCTTTGTGAGTTCAAGGCCAGCCTGGTCTACAGAGTGAGTTCCAGAACAGCTGAGGCTACAGGGAGACCCTGTCTCAAAAAGACCAAAAAAAAAAAAAGATATAGTTTCTGATTTCTAGCCATTGTTTTCTGAATGCTTCTGAATCTGTGAATTTTCTCCAACCACATTCCTCCTTCTCTGCATTGTCTATTCTTTTTTTAAAAAAAATATATTTTGGGCTGGAGAGATGGCTCAGCACTTAAGAGCTAAGAACCGTCTTTAACCTCAGTTCCAGGGGAATCTGATGCCCTCTTCTGACCTCCTCAGCATTGCATGACATGGGTGCACAGACCTACATACAGAGAGTACATGATACACATAAAAATAATAAATAAATAAATTTTTAAAAAGTTTTAAAAAATAAGATAAAATATATTTTATTTATTATTTTTATTCTGTGCATATGAGTGTATTGCCTGCATGTGTGTAAATGTGCCTGTGTCGTGCAATATGCATGGAGGCCAGAAGAAGGCATTGGATCCCCTGGAACTGGAGTTATGTATGGTCGTTGGCCATCATGTGGGTGCTAGGAATTGAACCCAGGTCTTACACAAGCACAGTCAGTGCTCTTAACTGCTGAATCATCTCTCTGGTGCCTGCATTGTTTATTCTTACATAAAAGCATCTTAGGGACTGTATTTTCTGATCACAGAAATATATATATAGGAGCAAGTCTGTGAGAACTTCTTGCCTAAATAGAGTGGGTTGCTTTTAAAAGGAAGTTAAGGACCTCAGCAATACAGTTCAGTGTCTAGTCTTATAAGCATGACAGAACAAGGAAAGAAAGATTCCCAGGGCTGGGTTTGCAGCAGCTTACAGCAGTCTACAATCAACATTCAATCTTAGCAGCCTGAAACCACAGAGGTTGACTTCCTGCCGGTGCTTACTTCTTCCATGAGGGCTGCCAGGAAGATTCTGACATTACAAAGTTCTCATACTGGTGGTCCCCAGTCCAGAGAGAAGTGTTCTGGAAAGTCTTGCATCAGTAATTGAATACCAGAGAGAAACCTACATCACTTTTACTTGTTGGCATCAAGAGGGTAACTTAGTCCTGTCCAGGAAGTCGAAGGTGGGAGGCTGTAAATAGAGAGCATAACTAGTGATGTCCACCCAGGATGTAAGAGAAGTCTAGCCAGTTGTGATGACTAATACTTACAGATCAGTGTCTGGCAGAGACCAACTTGAGATTGTTGTAGTGGTTATTTCTGTATCTCTTTGTTTCAATCAAAAAGGATCACATTAATTACTGTGCTCCTAATTTCTCTGTATCCCTCTCTAATTGTTCCTAATTTAAATGAAAATCAGTCACATGCTCTGACAACCCTGGTGCCAAGTCCTAGGCCTAGACGATTTCCTTGCTAAAGGCCTTGGCTCTTGGCTCTCCTTGAGCATCTACCCTTCAACAACCCCAGCCTCACTTCACCTCCCTCATCACCCTGGGAGTTGCTTACATACAACACTGTTTCAGTGGATAGCAGTAATACACAAGGGCACCTCATTGTTGGAGAGGAACTGCCTTCTGCCTGCCAAGGACAAATGCAGACACACAAAGCAATATCAAGCAAGACTTCACATCAAAGGGATCCCTGCCTGGGCTTGCCAAGAGCAGGCTGCCTCTGCGTCTCTCCCTTTAGCCTCCTTAGTATTCTTAGAGCCCGGGGCCTCTGCTGTCCCAGCCAGGCCGCCCCATTTACCTGGCACCCCTGTTCACTTTGACACCTGAAGCTCAGGGCACTCCCTGAATTTGAGCTCAATCACTTGAATGGTGCCAAGTGTTTAAAATGTTGAGTTATCTGGAAGGAAAAGCCATGAGAAATATTTACTCTATGAACTCTATTTGAGTAAGAGAATAGAATCATTTTCAGTGAAACACATAGAAAGAAACCCCTGCCTAAGATATCAGGAGGCAAAAAACACAAAAAAGAAACTGACCTACTGGGCAAGACAGGGCATTCCAGAGCAGAAGGCAGAGCACATGGCAACCAGGCTGAAATGGACCTGGTTAGTGGGACCCAAAGGGAGAGGGGCGTGTCTGACCACAGGTGCGGAGCAACTCTGAGTTCCGCTTTAGAATCAGCATGAGAGTTTAAATTCTGTGGCTTTGGAGGAAAGAAAAAATCATTTTCTATAGTGAATGAGGATGAGGAAAAAATGGAAAAAAAGGAACTGGCAGAGACAGAGGTTAGAAACTTCAGAAAACAAGTAAGGTTTTCTGTTCTAGATGCCCAAGAACACTTCTGGAAAGACATTCATCACCAAGGCATCATGGGAGTTAAAACATTTAAAGTCAAATATTGTGAGAGCTGGAAAGAGAGTGTTCTCTTTCCCAAATTACTATTATTTTTAATGGTAAATGGGACGTTTTAAATTTTTTATAACTCTTAAATTTTGAAATAATTTTAGGCTTACAAGGGAGTTACAAAAATAGTACTAAGCCTTCTTTGTGCCTTTCACCCAGCTTCTTTCAATACTAACATCTTACACAACCATGGCTTTATCAGAACTAACATTGCCAAATTATTTTCTTAATTAAAATCCAAGGCTCCAGAATATCAAGGGTCTTTTCCACACTCATGTAACTGGTTAGTGCAAATCTCTAGCCAGAAGCCGGTGTGGTGGCACACACCTATAATCCCAACACTTGGGAATTGATCCTGGGCACTCTGCAAGAGCAGTCAGTACTCTTAACTGCTGAGCCATATCTCTAGCCCAAGCATAGTATTTAACAGGGTGACTTCAACATTTTGCCAAAGATCTTCCACTATAGCCAATCCCACTGCACCATTCCAACAGCTTCCCAAAATGTCAATAATCAGAGAGAAAAGAAAAAAAAAATGGAGCCCAGAGATGTAGATTTCTAGCAGTGGGAGGAGGTGGAGATAATGCTTTTTTATTTATTTTTTGGTATTTTTGAGACAGGGTCTCCCTTTAAGTCCCAGCTGGCCTGGAGCTCACTCTGTAGACCAGGCTGGCCTTGAACTCACAGAAATCTGCCTGCCTCTGCCTCCCAAGCACTGGGATTAAAGGCGTGCGCCACCACGCCCCGCTGTATGTGTTTTCATAAAAATATTTCAATATAATTGGACTCCTTTATAATTTTGTTTCAATTAATACAATTAAAGGCATTACTTAGAAGAGATTATGGAGTTTACCCAACTCATGTGAAGAGTATTAGGTTGCCCATAGATTTCAGTGTCACTAGGTCCTGTGTCCCTGCCCCATCCCCCATGGGTTCAGAGTGACAGAGATACTCACTTGTCATTCCAGTGTCCCTTGCCACAGTTTGTGGTTATCATTCCAGGGCGTGTCAGTCTTTGAAAGCCGGTTATGACTATACAGCAAAATTTGACAGAAAAGAATCCATTGTTTGGCATCATTGTTAAAATGAAGGCTGCTGGGGAATTTGTGATGCTTATATTAAAAGTGCTCTTCGCATGTCCCATCATAGAGGTTGACTTTTCTTTTTTTTTTTTTATTGATGCTTTGTGCATTTCATACATCATTTTCCAATTCAGTTCAGGCATATTTCCCTTTCCCTTCCCCCCACCTCACCCCATCCCAGATCATGCATTTTGCCATAACTGTCCTGCATCTTTCTCTCAGTTTTTTTTTTTTTTTCATTTTTTAGCTAAAGTGATGATCCATGAGTACAAGCATCCTTCATATGAACCCAATTTGCAGGCGTTGTGCCCAAACCCCCACAGCCCACCATCCAGCGGGGGGTGAGGGGTGTGTATGTCAATCAAGTGTGATCAAATGAGTGTCCAGACTATATTGCTGTAGTTTTCACAACATTCACCCAATCGAGCCCTTACATTCTACCACACCCCTCTTCTCCGCAGATTGTCCCTAGGCTTAGAAAGGGGCACAGTGAATGAGAAGCAAAACAGTCCACCTCCTCGGAACTGTTGTCTTGGACTCTGGTCAATTCTGGCTGTTTCCTTTCATGGCTGACAGTTTGTCCAGAATAACCTTTCGATCCTAAAATGAACACAAGCAATTAGATATATTAGTTATTTAAAACAGCACTAATAGTTATGGTTGGTTACTTTGGTATAGACACATATGTTTGGATGATATGTTAATCCATGAATTACATTTTTTCCTGTTAAATATGACAGGGTCTTACTGTGGCTTATAACATCTCCTAACCTGTAGAGGATGTAAGCTTGTGGCAGAGGTTGACTTTTCACAGGGACTGGGCACACCAAAGTCCACACAAAAGGAAACCAGTTGTTTCAAAGCTGAGTTGTCATGTCAAATAAATATTCAGCCTTACTGTTGAAATGAGAATGAAAAGTTCAAATGCAAAGGTCAGATTTTTCTACTTCTCAAGCAGGCCCAGCTGGGGCTGAAGAGATAGGCCAGTGGTTAAGAGCACTGGTTGTTCTTGCAGAGGACACCTAATGTAAAGTATTTTATTTCTTTCTTTTTAAAATATCATTATTGTGTGTGTTCAGGTGTGTGGGTGTCATGGTGTGTGGAGGTCAGGGACAACTTTATGGGATCAGTTCCTTCCTTCCACCTTTATGTTGGCTCTGGGAATGGAACACAGGTGGTCAGGCTTGCACAGCAAGCACTTTTATATGTGGAGCCATCTTGCTGGACCCTGAAATAGGTATTTTTATAAACTTCCTACAAGGCCAAGACTTGGCACAATTTCTCCAGATAGTGATATGAGCCCTATATTTTAAGTGCTTTTCAGCCCACTAATTTCATTTCTAGGAATTTGTCCAACAGAGAGAGTTACAAAAATATAATTTTGAAGATATTATTCAAAATATTATTTACAGCAGTAAAACATTAGAGACAACATGAATTCTAACAGTATGCTTACTGTTTTAAATATATATTATGCTCCATTATAGGATGAACTGCTATATAATTAAAAGCAACAGCCATTTTGAGGATATGTAATAAGGGAAATAGTTAAATATAATCTTAGACTAAAAGGAAAGATGCAAAACTGTATGTTAATAATAACCTTGAGTTTTATTTATTTACTAACAAATCTTTTATTTTATTATGGGCTAGAGAAATGGCTCAGCTGTTAAGAGCACTCTGGCTGTCCTTGTAGAGGATCTGGGTTCAATTTCCGGCACCCACATGATGGCTAACAACTGTCTTTAACTCCAGTTCCAGGGCATCTGACACTCTCTTCTGACCTTCCTAGGCATTGCATGACGTGAGTGCACTTATGTACATGCAGGCAATACAGTCATATACATAAAATAAAAATAATAATTAAAAATTTTAAATATTTATTTTATGCATATGTCTGTATTGCCTGCGTGTTTGTAAGTGCACAGTCAGAGGGGATGTTGGATCCTCTGGGACTGGAATTAAGGATGGTTGTTAGCCACCATGTTGGTGCTGGGAATGGAACCTGGGTCCTCTATAAGAGCAGCCAGTACTCTTAACCACTGAGGCATCTCTCCAGCTCTAACCCTGCATTTTAGTATAAAAATATTTGTTGTAGGGGGCTGGAGAGATAGCCTAGCAGTTAAGAGCGGCCACTGCTCTTGCAGAGGACCCCAGGGTTCTATCCCTAGCACCCTCATGGCGACTGAGAACGGTCTGAAACTCCAATTCCAGGAGAACTCCAGTTCCAGGGGAATCCGACACCCTCTTTTGACCTCCGCGGCATTGCACGACACGGGTGCACAGACCTGCATGCAGACAGTACATTCATACACATAGAAAATAAATAAATAAAAATTTAAAAAAACATTAAAAATATTTGTTATAGTTCTCCACAATCTTATATTTGCACATGTGTGCATTAAATACATATGTGTGAAAAGTTGGAAAAGAATGAATGACTGTATAAGCCCTGGGGGCAGCTTGCAGGTGGTGGCATTTAAATGAATTTTATTTACTTCTTTTCTGGTGCTTCTGGCATAGACAGCAGAAGGAATTGTTTTTAAAAGATGAGCTTTGCACCAGGCTGGTGCCTGCATGCAGGGCCTTCTTGTTGCTCCAGACTAGTTTGTTTTGGTGGTTGCTACTGAGTGTTATTTTTCCCCTAACCTTTGCTCCCTTTCCCCACCCTTGGCTTCCAGATGTCCGATTTAACCAAGTTCAGGGCACTTGAGTATTTTCCCCTCTAGCTTGAATGGAAAGTCCAGAAACTGCGTTGAGACTGCCGATCTGATAGACTCGGCACAGACAGGCATGGCAACTGAAGGGCATCATGAAAAACAGAGCAGTGGGAGGAACTCAGATACTTTATGTCCAAAATGGAGGATGAGTTTGGAATCAGGCGGGAATCGGAGGAGGCTTCTGCTCTCCTCTGTTCCCACCTGTGACTGCTTCTGCCGCTCGGCACTTGGTGTGTATTGTAGGGGTCAGGAAGAGAGATGAAAATAATTCTACAGCTGCTTAACCTCCTGCCGACATCTGCAAGGGATACATTCCCATCCTCCAGCAATGTGTTAGCACGGAATATATCAGTTGGTTCTAAAATAATTTCCTTCAGTAAAGACATATATTTCTATTGATTTTATCTTGAAGGTGAGAAATACAAGTTTTTAATTTTTTTCCTACTTTTTAGTTTTGTCTTAAGGCTCTGATCCTTGCAACGCCACACAGAATTCTGAAATGTTGTATTCCTTTCCTATTCTCTTTCTTAAGCTTGGATCAATTTTCTCCTGGGTGAAGTTTAAAATAATAAAAACTGGGAAGCCATTCACTCAGTGCCTCTTGTTGCATAGTGATCTAAACAAACAGGCCCCTTTCCTCTGGTAAGAACTTCCAATAAAATAAATCACAAAGGTTGTGTTTATAAAAGATGATTTCCAAGACTTCTTTTTTTAACTTCCTTTTAAAAAAAAAAAGTGTAGGTTTTTTTGTTTTGTTTTATTTTGTTTTGTAAGCCAAAGCCACTCATTGATTTCTTTAGTGAGTCACATCTCTCACGCCACTGCAGATTAGAAAGCTTTTGCATTAGCTGGAGTGTGGTGGTGTGTGCCTGTAATCACAGCACTCAAGAGGCTGAGGCAGGGGGATTGTCATGAGTTTGAGGCCAGAATGAGTGTATAAGACCCTGTCTCAAAACAACAGCAATAAACCTCAAGACAGGAAACTTTTTCATTTATTTTAAGTCTAGAAGAGCTGGGCTGGGCACATGTCACCCAACACAGAAAAGTGGCATGAGGCGGTAACAATCATCATCAGCTGCTCCATTTCTTCTGTGTGTGAGTTTCCACTCCAAGTAGACTGTCTCACTTCCATATAGAGCTCCTGTGATAGATCTTCTGCTTATATCCTGGCTCATCTCTCCCCTTCCCCCAACTTTTTCTGTCTCTGAGCATGATCTGAGAGACAGTAGCAAAGAGCTTACTTGCCCAAAGGCCCCAGCAAGAAGAGACAGGGGAAGGGTAACATGGACTGTTTATTTTCCTGGCTCCTTCCCTGCTTGTCATGGGTAGATTAGCTTGTCCCTTCACCTAGAGTTTCAGCTCCTGCCAGGAAGCCTTCCTTGGGCTCCAGGAATTTCTCCTTCGTCCTTGCCCCTTCAGGCCTAGAGCCAGAATGAACTGTCTACTAGTCAAGCTCCCTAGCAAGTTGATTTTTATAGCGGTGTCTTTCCATAAAGCTTGTGGGGGAAATCTACTGGCTGTCATTTTACCATACATCCTGTATTATCTTAGGAACATTATTTAAAACTTAAATGAGCTGGGCATGGTGGCGCATGGCTCATTTAAGTTTTAAATAATCCTAGCACTTGGGAGGCAGAGGCAGGTGGATCTTTGTAAGTTCAAGGCCAGCCTGGTCTACAGAGTGAATTCCAGGACAGCTGGGGCTACAGGGAAACCCTGTCTCAAAAAAGGAAAACAACAACAACCACAACAACAAAAACCTTAAATGCGCTGGGCGCACGCCTTTAATCCTAGCACTCGGGAGGCAGAGGCAGGTGGATCTCTGTGAGTTCAAGGCCAGCCTGGTCTACAGAGTGAGTTCCAGGCCAGCTGGGACTTAGAGGGAGACCCTATCTCGAAAATGCCAAAAAAAAAATTAATAATAATAATGAAAAATAAAACTTAAATGAGTTGCCTTTTCAAAAGCCTGAGCTTTGGCACCCAGTAGCTTCGGGGTTGACTATTTGCTCTGTCAACATGGAGAGCTTGCGCAAATTTTTAACCTGGCATAGACTCCTTATATTAAAAAAAAGTGAATGAGTAACATTAATGCCTACTGTGAGAAAAATCTTATTCCTTTTTTCCCCTTCTTTCCTAGAGCCACAAACTAGCTAACACTTACTGAGTATTCATTATTAACATGTGAGCATTTTACAAGCAGTTTACACATATTATTTTACTGAAACCCTACACGATTTTTTTTTTTTTTTTTTTTTTTTTGTCTTTTCGAGACAGGGTCTCCCTGTAGTCCCGGCTGTCCTGGAATTCATTCTGTAGACCAGGCTGGCCTTGAACTCACAATGATCCGTCTGCCTCTGCCTCCCAAGTGCTAGGATTAAAGGCGTGCGCCACCATGCCCGGCTCTATATGATATTTTGCACTTGAAAATTCTGAAAGATAAAGAGGTTAGGAAAGTTGGCTAAAGTTTGGCAGGACATAGATGAGAGTACTAAATCCCAGCTAGACTGTGGAGTTCTCACAGCAAAGACACATCATCTGTTACACTTTGTCCGGCTTCTTCACAAGGCCTCGCTTGATGTCGTCCGTATAGTAGGTGTCCAATAAACGCTGATTTCATTCCAAGAACAGAGGCAATTAAGCTAGTGTTGCAATAGGCAGGAGGCCAGGAGATGCGCATGGTTCAAGGAGCAGCTGCTTTGTCAGAGCATTAGTAACCTGCACACCTAGGAGCTCGCAGGCTACGACCCTGATGACTGAGGAATAGGTTGCTGCAGGCAGAGAGAGAGTGGAGAGTAGCCAGCTGGGAACAAGGCAGGAAACTTGAGCCAAAGACATGGAAAGCTCCACATAATAAGCCAGAGCAATTCTGGGCACAACTCCTGGCTCTGAGGAGATAGTCAGTCTCATTCCATTCTGTGGTCGCGCAGCTAAACCCTTTCCTGCTACCTTCTTCATGTGTGCCAGCAACCTCAGGGATTTCTGGGTTTTCTGTTAAAACCATCCAGATCCCAGGAATCCTCTCCACAACACAACTACGGCTCACACCAAACATGGGACATATGGCTGAGCATCTGGGCGGGGGCAGATTGGCCAGGAGTGCTGGCAAGTGGCACATGCTTTCATTATAATGGATGTGTCACAGTAAATCATTTTGTAAATGTTCTCTCCCTTCTTCTTTGCATAGTGAAACATAAAGGAAGACGAATTACCCGAAGCACCATGACGCTATTTGATTATGCCAAAGCTTGGGCTGGAGACACTTACCGACGTTTCCTTAAATATCTTTTTAATATCTTGGCCAGGTTGGACATACCAATGGCATTACAGAGTTTCAAAATTGCTGCCCCAGCTGTTTTGATTTTTTTATTAAAATTGAATATGATCTATTTTAAATAATGGTTTTCTGCAGTGTTTCCCCAGAGCAGGGCTGTGGGCAGCCTTAAAAGCAGGCCTCAGCTCTGAAAGAGAAGCGATTCCTAGATTCCATGGGGTAGGAGTAGAAACCAGGCATTTTCAGAATTAGTGCTGTCATCTTTTCCCAGTGCCCTTGCCCCGCGTGAACTTCATGATTTGCAAGGCCAATTTATGGTGTGCTGGTATTCACAAAAAGTGAATTTACTATAAATGGAGAAACCTAAAGAAAAATCACAACACTTTCTCTGTCTGGGATCAGTCCAAATGATTTGTTCATAATTTTATGAGAGGTCTTATTCCAAGAAAATTCTTTTTAGCTGATTATTACCATAATGGAAACTGAAAGAGCTTCTATTAAGAATTCAATCCTATGCATGTGACTTTTGCCCTAAGGAAAAAAAAAAGAGATACATAAAACTGTCACCACAGTAACCCCTGGATGCCACAGTCTCCGCAATCCTTAATTACAAATTCCTGTGCAATTAGGGAGGTGGTCTTGTCAGGTTTGGGTCCAAGTAAGAGGAAGCAATCTAAATGACTATAAATCAGTGTTTTATAATGATGCTAGATGACTGCAACTTCTATCGGCCATGAATGTGACACTACTACGATAAACAACCGAACTGCTTTGAGGATGGATTTTGAAGGTTGTTGTTATTAGTTTTGAGAAATTGCAGCACCATTCGGACTGCCTCATCCAGTTTTGCAGTTTATTGCTTTTATTTTACGTACTTTATATAAAATGTCTAAGCCTCCCCCCCCCCAATAGTTTGCCTGGGCTAATTGTCTGAAAATCTGCATGCTCACTGGCCAAGCAGAAGGAGCTGTGGAGCCTCTCTGGAGACCTCTCTATCTCCCCCAGCCTTGATTTCTTACCAGCTGGTCTCAAGCAACGGGAATTCATTCCTTTCTCTTCTTTCTTTCTTCCTCCCTTCCCTCTCCCTTCTTTTTTCTTTAACCACAGACCAAGTCCTGTTTCCTTAATTCTCTGAAAGTTATCCATTCCCGAATTTTGCCCTTAACCACAGCGAAGGAGAAGGACTAACTGAGGTCAGGAAATATGGAAAGAATCTCAACCATTTACCACTAAAATATACATTAAGGATATTTTCAGCAAGTTTAATCTCCAGGTTGGATTTCTAAATCTAGATTTCTCTGGTCATATGACCATTTTCACATTTATTTGTGCCACTGTCAGCCTCAATCTTGCTAAATGAACTCTCTGTTCTCTGTTGAACTGAATAAAAACAAACAAGTTTCCATTCTTCTTCCCTAGACAGCATTTGATCATACAAATCTTGAAAAGAGATTAAACTAGTTGTCTTTCTCATAAGCCTGTACATATATATATACATATACATATATATATATACATATATATCAGAGTTTAAAAAATTGTTTATTTATGTACTTATTCATTCATTCATTCATTCATTTATTTATTATGTGTTGGTGTATTATGAACATGCCACAGTGCACTTGTGTATGTGTGTGTGTGTGTGTGTGTGTGTGTGTGCGTGTAACAACTTTCTCGAGTCCATTCTCTCCTTCCACCAGGGGGTACTGGGGATTAAACTCAGGTCTCCAAGCTTTGCCTTTTGCCCATTTAGCCTTCTCATCAGTCCGAATCATCAGAGCTTTTAATAGGCATGAAAACACAATTGAAAATACATGCACAAGTAATGCCTTCAGTCCAACAGCTGTTAAGAGGAATCTAAAATCATAAACATTTAGCCGTTTATGAAAACAAAGGAGCACCCACCTCAGGTGCTTTTGTTTCAAGTTTTTCTTACAATGCTTAACATTGGTGCTACAGCTCGTATGTAATTTGAGTATGTCCCCCAAAGGTCACATATTGGAGGTCTAATCCTCCTGTAATGGAAAATACAGGAAATCATGATGTGAAGCGAACCAGACACAGAAAGAAAAGTCTCATGTCTTCTCTCTCATATGCAGGAATTAAAAAATAAAGGTTGACCTGGAAGTAAAAGTATTGGGAAGGGGGGGCAAATACTGAAGAAGACAGAGGTGGGTAAATTATATATAATCAATGCATATCTTATGAATGTAAATCAATAGCTGGAATCCCACCGATACATACAATTAATAAAACTAACAAAATTAAAAGTATAACATGACAAAAAGGTAGTGGGATCTCTAAAAAGCAGGGCTATGTGGGTGGTCATCAGGTCACAGGGATAAAACCGTCTCCT
Organism: Rhizomys pruinosus; assembly: GCA_009823505.1. Taxonomy (NCBI): domain Eukaryota; kingdom Metazoa; phylum Chordata; class Mammalia; order Rodentia; family Spalacidae; genus Rhizomys; species Rhizomys pruinosus. Next base: position 2,515,631 of record VZQC01014031.1, on the reverse strand, counting down.
GGGACCCTGGTTAATTCTCTCAAGAGGGTCATTATGAAGCAGGAAAGTGGATCTTTGTCCACTCTGACCTGTTGTTGTACCACGTGATCTCTCTCTCTCTTGCACACATCTGCCGTGAAGCGTTTACTAACTTGATGCCAGACCAATGCAGTGAGTGTGAACTTTTCGTTTCTAAACTGTGAGATAAATAAATCTCTTCGTTCTATATTATCTAACTTCAGATGGTGTGTTATAGCAGCAGAAAATAAACTAGTACAATTAGACAAAGAATTAGGTGGAGATTCTTTTATTTTTATGTGAGACATAGTTCTTAATAACCACTATGTCGAGATGTGTGTGTGTGTGTGTGTGTGTGTGTGTGTGTGTGATCCCCATTTTGTAGATAGTATAACAAGGCATAGGGAAGGGCAGTAACTTGCCCAAGGTGAAGTAGTAAATGTAGGAATCCAATGCAGACATTTAGAGTCCCAATTCATACATCAAATCAGAAGTTCTCCAAGGACTTGAACTTGAGTCTCCTGGAGAAGAAACCCACTCTATGTTTGTGGTTTTTCTCTGGGGCAAGTAGATGGCTGTGAACTGCCTCTTTGTTCCCTCCACTGTGATGTCTCAAGTTGGCATGGCCTAGCTGTCGCGATCCAGGATGAATGTTTGTTTCCCCAAGGGCTCGCTCAGCCAGTGCTCCCCCAAGGGCTCAGCCAGTGCTCCCCAGACATGCATGCTGGGCTGCATCCATCACAAGTGTGATTTCCAGATTTCCAGTTCCTCATGAGGCTCCATTTGGAAGCTTTGCATATCTGTGAATTTAACGTGTGTATTTGTGTTTCTCAGCTGTTCCAGTTTGACAAATAAGCAACAATGGCTGTGGATGTGTTAAATCTGAAGGCAGGCGTTCTGTTGGTTTAGTTCTTCTGAGTCCATTTTTGAACGGACTGAAGCTACCCTCAGAGTGAGGCCCTAATGACTTTTATCACATCATTAATTACTAAGAGCATCATATATTAAGCCGGGCGTGGTGGCGCACGCCTGTAATCCTAGCACTCAGGAGACAGAGGCAAGCGGATCTTTGTGAGTTCAAGGCCAGCCTGGTCTACAGAGTGAGTTCCAGGACAGTTGGGGCTACAGGGAGACCCTGTCTCGAAAAAGACAAAAAAAAACAAAAAACAAAAGAGCATCATATATTATTGATTAGCATGTGAACTTTCTTTAGTGACATTCCCCTTTTCCTTAAGCAATATATTGTAGTAGACTTGAAAAATTATTATCTTGTTCAACTTTTCTCTACATATTCCCTAGCTTTGGGCATTAAATTTTGAAAGCCAAAAAATAATGATCAAATATAAGAATATCTTGGAATAAAGCTCTCTTTTCGTATTTGACCTGTACAGTGAGCATTCATTATTTCTGGAATAATCACAATCCATTCTCTATCCCAATATACCCAATTTCCACTAGATAAATCTGTCCCTTTAGGGTATGAGATCTTTGTGGTTTAATCTGAGCACCCATTTCCCACTGGAAAAAGTAAAAGTTATTTTATCTTATAAATAACATGTTTTCTTTCAAATGAAGAATCTGTTTTTTTAAAAAGGCATGAAAATAAGAGGAAAACCATTTGGTTTGAGGGGGTAAGAGAGGGTGATGAAGGATGAATATTTTCAAAGTGTATAAATTCATTAAAATGTAAAAATGAAACCCATTATCTTGTACAACTAATACACACCAATCTAAAAGTTTCTGCCTCATAGAATTGCTATCTTTACCTTTCTATCTATCTATCTATCTATCTATCTATCTATCTATATATCTATCTATCTATCATCTATCTCATATGACCTAAAGCATGGAGTAACTACTGATACCATCTAGGGATGCAGGAACAAGTTTGTTTTCTCTGTTGATTAAAGAATTAAAAGGGAGGAAAGTTTGAAAGTCAGTCAAAGCCAGAGCTTATTCAAAGAGGACAGTTTTATTAGTATTTAAAAGAGTAACCCCAAAGTACGCAAGCTGTAAATCTCAGAAGTTGCCTAGAGAACTGAAAAGGAAAAAAAAGCCATGCCATTTGAGTTAAGTCAGCATGGAAGTCCAGGACATGACAGATAAGCAGCCACAGGGTGGGGAGGGAGTGTTTTAGAGAAAGAGTAAGGATGCCCACAGTCCCAGAAAAAAAGCATGCTTAGGTTTTAGCCAGCATCCAAAAAAAGAGACAGGAAAAAGAAAAGGGCCTTAATGTCGCACCCTTCTGCATCAAGCTTCAGAAAGGTGTTCACACCCAATAGACTCTCACGACAGCTTGTAGGCAACTGGGCTAAGGGACAGAAATTCTGGGAAGGAGAAGTGTAGTATCTTATTAAAGAGATAATGAGTCCACCTATCTCTTTAGCATGGTTTAAGGTGAGTCTGCCTTCCTGGGGTGGACCTGCCTTTCTAAGGGGAGGTGCCTTGCAAGGCTAGGTAATTGACTGGACAGAGTATATTAACTTGGATATATTTGTTTATGTTTGGAGTAGCTTGGAGTGTTAGGTCTTCATCCAGGACAGGGATTTCGTCCTTTTGACCCGAAGGAACTAGCTCTCCCTTAATGGGCCTTTGGGGCTGCTGTGTCATCACTCCAAGTGTCAGCTCTTCCGTTTGCCTTTCAACTTGTTCCTGTCACATCTTTACTGTTGTCCTTCGTGTTATCCTACAGACAGCCAGGGCAAGGACATTTGACCTAAATGTGGCCCCTCAGACTTTCTTCTGGCATGTTGAATGCTGTATGGTTGGCACATGGAGAGAGAGTATAGTTTTCTTGAAATTGTGAAATACTCCAAGGGTTAATCTTGATTTACAATTTGACAGTCTCTGGAATCACCTAAGAGATATACTTCTGGGTTTTTGTCTGCGGGAGTACTTCCAGAGAGGATTAACTGACTGGGGGCACCATCCAATAGATGGACCAAAGATAAAGACTTCTGAGGCAAATGTACTGTTGCTCGCTTACCTTTACCTCCTCTGGGTGTGTTTATTACTGTTGCTGTGACATCTGCCACCGGCATCAGATACGATGTCAGTGTTCCAATATGAGCTGAATACCAATGACTCTCGTGGACCAGCAGGTCATCAGGGGTGGTTTGGGATTGCTGAGGCATCCAGCTTTGTGAACTAAACAGCTATTAGGCTCTCGGCCTCTCCAATTCATATCATATAAGTCAGTCTAATAAATCCCCTTTTATATGTTTATACATTCTGACCATTCTGTTCCTCCAGAGAACTCTGCTAATACATACACACTTGGAGAAGAGTGCATAAAACTACATGAAAGATTTACAAATAATGGAAAGCAAGGGTTCATGGAGCACCACTGTCAAGATTGTCAGCCTTCAAAGGCTTTCTGTGCCTTCCACCTGTCCTTCCGTGCTCTGCACCCTCAGGACAGCCTCATGGGTGTATTAAGTGTGCGGCACAGGGCTTCCTCCTTGGAATGGTATACTTTTTGAACAAGTGAACCTACATTTTAGTTTTTCTCTGAGACGAACACACTATGTAATGCATTCTGCCTTCAATTTTAAGGTAGCCATTATTCTGAGTTTCCTGAAGACTGTCCTGCATTCTTTATGTTTTTACCATCTCCGTGTTCACGTGGACCTACTTCATCTCTGTGGTATGCACTGACAATTCCTGCTGTAAATCCTATCAGTCCTATGATTCCTGCTTCATAGGTCCAGGGCCCTGGCTGCTCCCATGTTTTGTTTTGCCTAGGTTTGCTAGTGTTGACTTCCATTGCTTGCAACCAAAGAAACAAAGTGGACAGAGTATATTACTAAAAAAAAAAACTCTTGACAGAGTCTGCTAATCTCTTTTTCCTCAGAAGTTTCCATAGGCTGCTAATAGATTACCAATTTCTTGAGGAACTCTTCCCCCATGACACAAGGTTGAAGTAGGACCCTAACCCACAACAAATTACACATATGTCACCATCCTTTTGACTTCAATGCTTAGTGCAGGGACAGAACCGATAATAATCCTCCCTAGCGGTTTTTGTACTTGATTTGCCAGTGAATATGGTCTCTCATCTCTGTGATGAGGGCCTAGTGATACCAAGGCATTATTATATCATGAGAGACTGGACACACACACACACACACACACACACACACACACACACACACACATGAAAGGCAGTAGAAGCAATGGGGTGTCTTGGGACTTTGTAGTTGATGATGGTGCAAAAATAGCACTGGAAAATGTTGACTACCAGACTGTTCTTTCGCCTCCATGGTTACTGTGGTAGCTTAAGGAACACTTTTGTGTTCTGTGAAGCTTGGGTCTATGACTATTAAGAGAGTTTACTCTGCTTCATTATTTCTCTGTACCCTAAAATAAACTTCCAGCATTTGGTTCAGCCACTATCATCAGAACTGGTGCCTATAATGAAACCCAATGTATTTAGAAATGCTACACTTACTAATTTGACTTGGGATTCTAAAGTGAAGCTTTCTGTAAACTCACTATGCTAACAGCCATTGTTCCTGTTAACAGTGGAGCTTCTCTATCCACAGGCTCAACTATTCAAGGGCAAGCGGAACAACTCAAAGCAAGATATTCTGAAAATGGACTCAATGAAGGGGACCTAACATATTCCTGACACATGGGAATACTGATTGGTAGGTTCTTGAATTGGCTTTGCCCATGTCTACTCCTTTGACCTTGTGTGAGGCAGGGGTATGCTTCCCCTGATCGAGGCCAGCTTCCCTATGCAGTCTTGCTCTTTACAATGCCTTACTCCAGGAGGATGTAGCTGGGTGGCAAGAGTGTTTGCCTGGCATAGGCAAAGCTCTGGATTTGATCCACAGCACTACACAAAAACAAAAATAAACTAACTTTGTTTTCATTGCTGGGAAAAAAATTAAGAAAAATGATACTCCAAGAGAAACCAAGAGAGTAAAGAAAAAAAATCAATCAGATAGTGACAACCTCCCATTCTTGGGGTGTGCCCTAAGTTCTCCTTACACACCTTAAGCTTGCATTGATGTGGCTTATGCTGACGTGGCCCTCACTGCCTCTCTTAACTCCGCCCCTTTTATCCTCTGTTTTGATTTTTTATTTTGAGACAGGGTCTCCCTTTAGCCCCAGCTGTCCTGGAACTCGCTGTGTAGACCACGTTGGCCCTGAACTCACAGAGATCTGCCTGCCTCTGATTCTAATTCACTGCTTTGCCTACTCATCTTTTTTTTTTTTTTTTTTGCTTGTTTTTTGGTACAGGATCTCATCATGTAGCCCAGGCTGGGCTTATGCAGCCCAGGTTGCCCTGGCACTCTGATCCTCCTATCCAGGCCTCCCAAGTGCTGGTATCACAGGTGTGAACTGCTGGTGCTGATTTTTCTTTTACACGAGTGAATTTCTGCTTCAAAAGCTTTCCTTTACTTCTCTGCCTTGTTTCGTTCTACTTGTTTTAAAGGTTTAATTTATCTATTCATTTTTTTTATTTTTTATTTTTGGAAGGTAAAGAGTTGAGTCAGATCTCACATTATAGCTCTGGCCAGCCCTGTCCTATGTAGCTCTGGCTGGCCTCGAACTGGTATCAATTCTTCCACTTCAGCTTCCCAGGCCGAATCTGTGGGATTACAGATTTGTATTTTCTTGTCCAGCAAGGCTTTAAATTAGATGTCTTTTCTCTGAAGAATTTCCTCCCGAATCACAAAGATCTGGGTTACAACCCTGCACTTTAGGAAATTGTCTTTTGGTTTTCTTTGCAAATTAAAAGTACCCATTTGGATTATAATGATGAAGGGTTGGAAGTAAAGAAAGCCAGAGTAAGTGGCTTCTCAGAAAGATGATCGGGTCCTGGGAGAATAAATAATGGCCCAACACTAGGGAAGAATAAAAACTGTGGGTGATGGACCATGTTTAGACAAGCTTCTGGCAAGTCCTTTGAGTTCAGGTGCTTTTCTCCCATAAAGAAAAATCAAAAGAGAATAAACAACTGATACTAAACAAGAGAGAGCACAAATGAAATGAAGAAACTTGACATGAAGACTCAAGAAAGTCTTGGAAGGAATGAAGCCAATATTGGAAGTGTGAGGATCTAGGAAGCAGGAGGCCACTAGCAGCTTCTTGTAATGTCACAGCTTTCCTGTTGGGAATCCTACAGCCCTTTCAGGCCCCAAGCAGACAGCTCTGGGAGCTGCCAAGGAATGTGCATGATTGCATTGCCGCAGAGAGAAAGCAAAGCCCATGTTCTGCCCTTGGCTATGCAGATGGCTGCTGCCTGGTGCCAGTTTGAGTCTAGACCAACCCAAAGCCTACAGAGGAAGAGGAAGGAATCCCTGTTAATACAGCCTGTGTGTGCCTGCCCAGGCCGGCCACGTGGCCCTGACCTCTATGTGGTCCTTTGTCTCCTTTGCTGTATACTAATTTACAGTTGGGGCCCAGCTGAATGGACCCACACCTGTGCCCTCATGGAAACTGATGGGCGGGCGCCTTATGCTCAACACCAGGCTGTGCCTAAATCCAGTGGCAAAACTGCACTCTATGAGTGACTGCCATCCCAGTTAGTGGAGCAATCCCACAAACCCCTGAAAAATAGGCTACTGGGATACAGACCTCAATGAAAGAAAAATATACTATCCTTCAGAAATGATGGATCTATAAAGTCTTCTGAAGACAAGCAAAAATATAGACTCCATCACCACCACACTGGGGTTTTTAAGAAAAAGTATTAAGGGACTACTGCATCTAGAAGTCAAAGGAAGGGAACCATATCATGAAAACATAAAAGCATGGAACTCCCAAGTATAATATGCATACATATATAATCAAGTATTATCAAGTATATATTATCAATATGAAAACCATCAAGCTGTAAAGATAAGCAGCAATAGAGGAAGATAGGAGCAAAGACTGTACAAAACAACCAGAAAAAAAATGAATGACAAGAGGAAGTCCTTACCTATCAATGATGACCTTGCTATAAATTGGTTAAATATACTGAATAGACTGAATAGAGGGTTTTTTGGTTTTGCCTTTGTTTTCATTTCTTTAAAGAAATCCAAGATGGGTATGATGGCATACACCTGTACCTCAGCACTCAAGAGACAGAGTTCAAGGCCAGATTAGGCTACATAGTGAGTCTAGACCAGCTTCAGCATCACAGCAAGACCTTGTCTCAAACAAACAAACAAACAAACACAAAAAACCTAGCTAACAGCACTCGGGAGGCAGAGGCAGGCAGATCTCTGTGAGTTCAAGGCCCGCCTCATCTACATAGTGAGCTCCAAGCCAGCTGGGACTAAAGGGAGACCGTGTCTCAAAAAGATAAAAATAAAAAAAAAACCTAGCTAAAATAAAAGTACATGAAAAATGAGAGAGACAGAGAGAGAGAGAGAGAGAGAGAGAGAGAGAAATGATATGCTGCATACAAGAAAACACAGACTAAATGTGAAGAATTGGGAAGGGATATTTCACATAAACATAAGCCAAAAAGGAACAGAAGTAGCTATGCTTAAACAAAATAGACATATCAAAACCTGTAAAGAGAAAAAAAAAAAAAAAAGATCACTACAAAATGCCAAAGAAGTCAACTCAAGAAGAATTGATTATAATTACAAAAATGTATTTGCTTAATGCCAGAGGACACAGTTATGTAAAGGAAACGTTATTGGCCTACATGGAGAGATATACCTCAATATAGTAATGTTTAGAGGCTTCTACAATCATTTTCATTAGTGGACAGATCATCCATACATTCTCCATAAATGTATCAACAAAGTAACATTGGGGTCCAAATATATTACAGATCAAATGGACCTAACAGACATTTACAATACATTGCATCCAACAGCAATAGAATGTAATTTCTTTTCATCAGCATATGGAACATTCTCTGGGATAAACCATTAGGGCACAAGAAAATGTCTCAACAAATTTACAAAAAAATGAGATGATATCATTGTCCCTCCTCTGACCACAATGGAATAAAACTAAAGATAAACAAAGACTTTAGAAATTGGGTAAACACATGGAAATTAAACAATAAACTCTAGAGCAATCAGTGGTTCAATGAAAAAAATCTCAAAGGAAAATTTAAATTTGTTTTTAAGCAAACAAAAATGGAACATAACATACCAAAACCAACTATATACTGCAAAAAGAAAACACTGCTGAAAGTAGTTTATAGCAATAAACACCTACATTAAAAAATATTTTAGGGCTAGGCAGTATATAGCTTTAATCCCAGCACTCAGGAGGCAGAGGCAGGTAGATCTCTGTGAGATTAAGGGAAGTCTGGTCTACATAGCAAGCTTCAGGCCAACTGGGGCTATAGAGAGGCCCTGTCTCAAAAACTAAAAAAAAAAAAAAAAAGAAGTGAAAAAGTTTTAAATAACCTATTGATATAACTCAAGAAACTAGAAAAGCAGAGTAAATCAAATCCAAAATTAGTCAGAAGGAAAGAAATAACATGCATTGGAGAAGAAATAAATGAAATAGGGGCTAAAATAAACCCATACAAAAGGTTAACCAAATCAAGAGTTGGGTTTTTGAAAAGATAAACAAAGTCAATAAATATCTAGCTAGTTTAGCCAAGAAAGGAAGAGAAAAGACCTGAATAATAAAGTCAGAGACATCCCATAAATAAATGAAAAAGATGTTACAATTGATATCACAGAAATACAAGGGATTATTAAGGATCATTATGAAAAACCATATACCAATATATTAGAAACCAGGAGAGATGAGTAAATCTAGTTACCTGAAGCTTACGGAAACTGAACTACAAAGACAGATAACTTTGAGAGGTTTAAAAAAAGCAATGAAATTGAATCAGTAACATTAGTAACAAAAAGAAACACAACAACAACAAAAATACAAAGCCCAGAATCCATTGGCTTCACCATGAATTCTACCAAACATGTAAAAATTCTACCAAATACCAATATTTCTCAAATGATTCCAAAAATTAAAATGAAAGGAAGAAACAGTTCTCTGCACACTCATTCTGTGAGACCAACTTTACTGTGACCGCACCGTAATACCAAAAGCAGATAGGAATGAGAGAGGAGGGGGGAATCCAACAGTACTCCAAGGGTCATATAACAGGATCAAGTGGGATTTATCCTGGGATCCAAGCATATGCAAATCACTGAAGTCGGCACATTGCATGACAGCATTAAAAAAAAAATCTCTTGGTTTATCTGTAAGAGAGTTTCTACATTGTGTTAACTGAGGTAGGAAGACCCACCCTAGACTGAATAAAAATGAAGCAAGCACATGAGCATTTATCGATATGAGTTCTGACTGAGGGTGCCATGTGACCCTCTGCCTTGAGCTCCTGCCCCAGGACTTCTCTGCCCTTGATGTGAGCCAAAATGGATCTTTCTTTAGTTGCCTTTTCAGGTGTTTTGTTCCAGCAACAAATAAAATAACTAATACAGAAATTTGATACTGAGCAGTGGAGTTGTTGCTAAGACAAACCTAATCATATGTTTAGAAGGGCTTCGGGGGCTGGAGAGATAGCCTAGCGGTTAAGAGCACCGACTGCTCTTGCAGAGGACCGGAGTTCCACCCCAGCCCACTGGCAGCTGAGAACTGTCTGTAATTCCCAATTCCAGAGACTCCAGTTCAGGGGAACTAGACCCTCTTCTGACCTCTGCGGCATTGCACGACACGGGTGCACAAACAAAAATATAAAAAAAAAAAAAAAAAAAAAAAATAAAAAAATAATTAAAATTTTTTTAAAATTAAAAAAAAAAAAAAGAAGGGCTTTGGATGGTTTGTAGGAGGAATGTGGGAAATGTTGGAATTTTGGGCTAGACCCCCCCTGGAATGCTGTAAGCAGAGCTTAATGGGTCGTTCTGGTGAGAGTTTAGAAGTATACAATGCTGAAATGCAAACAGTGGAAGCCCAGCTCATGAGGTGTCAGAGGGGAGCAAGGACTCTACTGAGAATTGGCCTTGGGGTCATTTGTGTGATACTGTGGCAAAGACCAAAGACTCTACATTCTGTTTGTGTCCTGAGATCTTGAGGCAGGCTGAATATGGGAGTGATGGATTAATGTGCTTAGCAGAGAAAATTTCCAGACAGAGAACGTTCAGGTAAAAGCATGGCTACTTCTTCCTGTATGCATCCAAGTCTGTGGTGAGAGAGATCAAAACATGGAGGGGAAGGATTTTTAAAAATATGTGTTTGTGGGCGTGGTGGCGATGCCTTTAGTCTAGCACTTGAGGAGGCAGAGCTAGGCGGCTCTTTTGTCTGAGTTTCAAGGCCAGCCTGGTCTACAGAGTGAGTTCCAGGACAGCTGGGGCTACAGGGAGACCCTGTCTCAAAAAGACCAAAAAAAAAAAAAAATTATGCCGTTTTAACAAATAATAATAAAAAAAATTATGCCATTTTGGCAAGGGAAAGAACATGAACAAGTTTAACCTTACGGACAAGGCAGATTCAAAAGCAGCTGTCGTTGTTCAAGCTCCGTTAGAGAGAAACCTGGGACAAGAAGAATCTGTCTTGAGGGAGAGATTTTACCCATCAAAGTCTGTCTGTGAAAATGCAAATTCATGTGAAAGGAGAGACTCCTTGGAAGGAACTGCCTAGGAAAATGTTTCCCCAGTGCCCACACAGAAGCAAATGCCACTGTGGTCCCAGAATTTGGCAGTATTATACGTGTGGTACTGGTTTTACAGGCAGGAAAGATGCAGGACTGAGAGGGTCATGGGGCCATGAGCTATGATCCCAGATAGCTGCAGAGGCTAGGAAATGTGTGGCCATGTAAATAGCCCTGAAAGGAGCCCATGGAGCCCACCAAGTGAAGCTGTGAAGACCCAGAATGCTGAGCTGCCAGAACCATGGGTCCATCCACCAAGGAAAGTGGGAGGCATGGAGCGGAGCTGGCCCAAGAGAGAGGCTACATGTGCTGCAGGCATCAGAGCTGCAGGCATCAGGGCTGCAGACATCAGAGCTGCAGGCATCAGAGCTGCAGACATCAGGGCTGCAGACATCAGAGCTGCAGGCACCAGAGCTGCAGGCATCAGGGCTGCAGACATCAGGGCTGCAGGCATCAGGGCTGCAGGCATCAGGGCTGCAGACATCAGAGCTGCAGGCATCAGGGCTGCAGACAGGGCTGCAGGCATCAGGGCTGCAGGCATCAGTGCTGCAGACATCAGAGCTGCAGGCATCAGGGCTGCAGGCATCAGGGTTGCAGACAGGGCTGCAGGCATCAGGGTTGTAGACAGGGCTGCAGGCATCAGAGCTGCAGGCATCAGGGTTGCAGACAGGGCTGCAGGCATCAGAGCTGCAGGCATCAGAGCTGCAGGCATCAGGGCTGCAGGCATCAGAGCTGCAGGCATCAGGGCTGCAGACATCAGGGCTGCAGGCATCAGGGCTGCAGACATCAGGGCTGCAGGCATCAGGGCTGCAGGCATCAGAGATGCAGACATCAGAGCTGCAGGCATCAGGACTGCAGACATCAGAGCTGCAGGCATCAGAGCTGCAGACATCAGAGCTGCAGGCAGGATCCCCAGATACTGGACATGGAACTGTAGGATTTGGCATTTCCCCTGCTATGTTTCAGTCTTACTTTGGTCTAACATCTCCTTGTTATGCAGCTATTCTTCTCATTTGGGATAGGAATGTTTACTCTGTATCAACGTATATTGGAAGCTTATAACTTGTTTTTGATATTATGGACTCACAGTTTGCTGGAATTGCAGAAGAAACTCTATACTTATACTTTTGAATAGTGTTGTAACTGCTAGAGACTATGGAGATGTTTGAAGTTGGACTGAAAGCATGTAGCATTGAGCCTACGATGACGAGGGGTGGAAGACTGAAGTGATGTGTTTGAGAGCCAAGTTGACAAGGGGCAGCATTATGATAGTTATTCTTGTCACCTTGATGAGATTTAGAATCACCATGGAAACAGAAGAATGACTGGAAAGGATGTAAGAGCTGGTGGCAGGCAGGGACAGTGTGGAATGCTGACTGCTGGGTGTGACATAATTGCTACACTCTTGAATTTACAGCAGCTGTGATTACCTGCTGTAATCCCAAGATTACAAGATTAGGCCCATCAATATCCTGTAACAAAATGGGACCCCATCCTTTATACAGTTAATGGTTGATGAAGGAGAGAGAGGCATTTTCTTCAGGGGTGTAGCGGCTGGTAAGGTGCCCATCATCCTGTACACAAACTCTCATTCATACCCACAAAGACATGAAAATAGAAGGATAATTGGGGAGAGGAAAGGAGTTAGGGTGGAAGGTAAACAAGAGAGGTGAGCGAGCATTGACTCTGATTGAAATAGACTATGTATGTGTATGGGAACTCATAGTAAAACCCTTGTCTCTGAGATTTCTGGGTTGATGTTTTTCTTGTGGCTTCCTTCCAGAACAGGGGGAGGGTTCACAAACACCAAGGCCTCTGTCTTGACATTCTTTCTGAGCCAGTCCTTTGGATGACAGCTAGATTGAAAGTTAACTCAGAGCGAACAATCCATCAGCAGTCTGTATGTATAGATTCTACCCACAGAACAAAGTACAAATGTATTTTTTTTTCCTTGAGACAGGGTCTCCCCATAGCCCCAGCTGGCCTGGAACTCACTCTGTAGAACAGGCTAGCCTTGAAGTCACAGAGATCCACCTGCCTCTGCCTCCCGAGTGCTAGGATCAAAGGTATGCGCCACCATGCCCGGCCTAAAGACAGTTCTTAGCCGACATGTGGGTGCTGGGAATCGAATCAGGGTCCTCTGCACGAGTAATCGGTGCTCTCAACCACTGAGCCATCTCTCCAGCCCCCACAAATGTGTTCTTATATAGAGACTATGCAGTACCCCCATCACGGTGCTCTTGCCAGATTGACTCTATCCTTGAACTGTGAGCCAAAATAAACCCTTTCCTTCCTTAAGTTGCTTTTTGTCAGATATTTTGTCCCAGCAACACATAAAGTAACTAATACTTCTTTTATTCCTGGAGCCTGAGTCCAGGCCTGTAGTGTTGGTGAGAGAGATCAGAGAACTGGACTAATATCTGGGGCGAAAGGCGAGGCCAACGTCTCAAGTACTATTGAAATAAGACCGGGTGTGGTAGTGCACGCCTTTAATCCTGGCACTTGGGAGGCAGAGGCAGGCGGATCTTTGTGAGTTCAAGGCTAGTCTGGTCTAAGAGTGAGTTCCAGGACAGCTGGGGCTACAGGGAGACCCTGTCTCGAAAAGACCAAAAAAAGAAAAAAGAAATAAGACCATTAGGAAGAATGAGTTTATGTACTAGGTTGCCATCCTAATCATCTAGTTTTAGTCAATCTCTCAACTTTATCCACTTCTTTTCTTGTGTATTTTAACTTATATCAAATAACAGCCTTTCTCCAACAACTTGCTTATTTCATAATTTCTCAAAATAAAAATAAGGAAACAATACCCCAGTCTAATTAGGATGTCTGGTGAGGTGTAATTAGAAGCTTTGACTTGGGACATTTGAGGTTGGGGCGGGAGGATCATGTGTTGGACGCCATCCTGGGCTACAAAACAAGATGCTATCTTAAAACACCAAAACAAACAAATAAATTTGGCTTGAGAGTGCATTCAGTGACGCTGTTTAGACTAAAGGGCTAAGGGCAAATAGTTAAGCAGAGTGTTTAATTTCCCAGCACAAGAAGAAAGACAAGAAAGGTAGAGATGATTTCCTCTGTTCAGGCCAATATGGAACAGTTGATATTCCATGAATAGTTTCTTTTTTTTTTTTTTTCTTTTTAAAAGACTTCCTTTTTTAGGAGACCCTGATATGAGCACACAGAAATGCTGAGCAGCAACATGTTGTAATCAAGAGAGCATAGAACTAACAACATTATGGCTAGGTCAGTTAGAGTCTCAGTTGCTTCATCTGCCAGACACTGCACCCTGACTGCTGGGAAGAGAGTGCTTTAGAAATAAGCTCGGTAACAGGCGTGACTATCTGTAAGTGCAAGGGCTTTCACACCTCTCCCAAACACACCTTCCCTGTCACCATCCTCAAAGGAAGCAAAGGCAGTAGACTTAAGTTGGTCAGCACTGCATTTGGGAGAAGTGTTTCTGATTAGAAGTCAATCTTTATGACACTGCTAAGGAAGGAAGCACAGGAATCCCATTTTCTTTGGTCAAAGTAGTTATTCTGATTAAGCTCCTTTCATCCAGTGTGCTAGAATAGTGTTGGGCATCCCAGATAGATTTACAGAATGTGTGCCATGTTTCATGCTTCTTGTTTATCAATATTTATGTTTTTAAATTTGATTAATTACTTTTTTGTTTACCAATTTAAATCAACAATTTAGCAAATTACTTATAGGAACTACAGTTCCTACTCAGCACATGTGGCATGTGGAAGGAATGTTCAGGAAAGTACTTTCATCTGAATCTACTAAAGGTAGCCGTTGGCACCAGTTGAGCTGGTCGCAGGATGGGACATGTCCATAGCTGTGTCCCCTATCCACAGCAGGGACCAGTCACAGCATCTCATCCTTCCTCCTGTCTGGAGATGGCTTCAGAGCCGCCCTACAGTGGCTGGATCAGATCAGGGTGCTTTGTCTAGGCACTTAACTCAGCATAATCAAGCTGATAAACAGGTGGTCCCCTAATCCCCCATGAAGAAAATTAGGGTAGAAGCTTACACTTTTCTCATTTATTCTTTCATTTTCAGAACACTTGTTGGCTGCACTTAATATAAAGAAAATAAGGTAGCAAAGCTAAACTAAGATGTCTGGATTATAATTCCAAAAACATCCACTTTTCTTCCTCTAGAGACATAGGATATTTGATCTTCCTAATGTCATTAACTGTTGGCTTCAAACAACTGCGAAGACAAGGGGGAAACCGACACTTGGGCAGGATGGTGTTGATACAGATGCTGTCCCTTCCTTAGCGTATTTGGTTAGGAGGGGCTCAACGGGCTGGAGGCTGACTCTCAGGAATGTGCAAATAAAGAGACATTGATACCGACCTGTAGGAACATTTGAGAAACCCTCTTTAACCCCATTTATGTTTTTGGTTTTGTTTGTTTGTTTGTGTGTTTGTTTGTTTTTGCAGATAGGTCTCATTCATTGGCCCAGGCTGGCTTTGAACTTGCAGGTGTCCCACCTCAGCCTCCCCTGTGCTGGGATCACACACTTTTGGGTTCTAACCCCCTCTACATAAGAGGCTCATCATCATTACTATTATTGTTATTATTATTATTATTATTATTTTATATGTATGAGTGTATTGCCTGTGTGTGTGTAAGTGCACCCATGTCACGTAGTGCCCACAGAGATCAGAAGAGGCCATTGGATCATTGGATTCTCTTGGAACCAGAGTTATGGATGGTTGTTATCTGCCATGTAGGTGCTGGGAATCAAACCCAGGTCCTCTATAAGAGCAGCCAGTGCTCTTAATCACTGAGCAATCCAGCTCTGATCAGAGGCTCTTAATTGTGTTTAGGTGTGGATTTCTTTGGCAATATGGTGAAGTTTATGTACTTGTCTCTAAACAAGGCAGTAAAATAATATATCAGATTATATATTAGACTATAGTTTTTGAAATATTTTTATACATATGATAAAGATTATTTATATGTTCTTATTTAGTAAGGTTAATCAATAAGACCTAACTTATTAATATAAGTTAAATAACTTCCATAATTTTGCATTAGTGATAAGAAAGACTATTCTGAGACAACTTTAATGCTGCATTAAATTATGTGTGATTTCTATTAGTGACTAAAATCATAGGTACTGATAATATTACTGTGGTTCATACCACATTTATAATAAAGAAGTTATTAGGCCAGGCCTGATAGTGTTGGCCTATAATCCCACCTATCCGAGACGGTGAGGCAGGAGGATTGTAAGTTTAAGGTCTGCCTGGGGAAACTGGCAAGATTTTGTTTCAATATAAAAACTAAGACAGGACTAATAAAGAAGTTTTGAAAAATTAAAAAAATACAAGTTTCCTAAGTATATATAAAAAAACTAAAATAAGACTGAGGATGCAGATCAGTATCCAGTGCTTGCTTAGCATGCATGAGGCTCGAGTTCAAACCCAGTACTGAAAATGAGAAAAGAAAAGCTGCTAAATTTCAGAGAGTGATTAGTAAAGATGATGATGGATCTGTTCTAGCCCCTATTCAACCAACCATGAGTTTTATTGGCAGTATTTTTTTGTGTGTGTGTGTCTTTTTGAGATAGGGTCTCTCTTTAGTCCCAGCAGGCCTGGAACTTGCTATGTAGACCAGGCTGGCCTTGAATTTACAGAGATCCACCTGCCTCTGCCTCCCGAATGCTGGGATTATGAGACTGACGCACTGCCTACTGTGCTAAGAAGGCGCTCCGAATGCTGGGATTAAAGCAGTGCACCACCACGCCCAGCATGGTGGTATGTTTTTAACCTGAAGAATAAGTTATCATTCTGTAACTCATGATTTGTGCTAGATGGTGGTTGTTTTACTAGAGAATTTAGATGGAAGTTTGGGCTCTGGCATCCCCGACAAACTAAGCTTGGCCACACATCTCCAAGATAGTGACAGACAAGTAGTAATTAAAAGCACAGAAAGAGTTATTTAAGGAGCTGGAGAGATAGCTCAGTGGTTAAGAACACCGGCTCTTCTTGCAGAAGACCTGGGTTCAAATCCTACCACCTACATAGCAGCTAACAACCATCTATAAATCCAGTTCCAAGGGACCTGATGGCCTCTTCTGGCCTCTGTAGGCATTTCATGACACGAGTACACTTACATGAATGCAGACATTATATTAATATACATAAAATAAAAGTCAATTTAATCCAGGCGTGGTGGCGCACGCCTTAATCCCAGCACTTGGGAGGCAGAGATAGGTGGATCTCTGTGGGTTCAAGGCCGGCCTGGTCTACAGAGTGAGCTCCAGGACACCTGCTACTAAAAGGGAGATGCTGTCTCAAAAAATACCAAAAAAAAAAGTGTAAAAGTCAATTTAAAAAGAGTTATGTAGGGGCTGGAGAGATGGCTCAGCAGTTAAGAGTACCATCTGCTCTTGCAGAGGACCCCGGTTTGATTCCTAGCACCCACATGGTGACTAAGAACCATCTTTAACTCCAGTTCCAGGGGAATCCAATGCCCTCTTCTGACCTCCAAGGCATTGCATGACACAGGTGCACCAACTTACATGCAGACAGTACACTCATGCATAAAAAAAATAATGGTGGCACATGCCTTTAATCCTAATACTTGGGAGGCAGAGGCAGGTGGATCTCTGTGAGTTCAAGGCCAGCCCAGTCTACAGAGTGAGCTCCAGGCCAGCTGGGACTAAAAGGGAGACCCTGTCTCAAAAATACCAAAAAAATCCCCCACTGCAATTAAAAAAAAAAAAGAGTTATTTAATTGGATGAATGCTCCAGCAGACAAGTGGGACCTCATCAAACTCAAAAGCTTCTGCACAGCAAAAGAAACAATCAAGAAAGTGAAGAGATAACCCAGAATGGGAGGAAACTTTCACTAGTGATACATCTGACAGAGCATTAACATCCAGAATATATAAACTACTCAAAAAACAAAGAAGAAAACAAATGACTCATTCGAAAGATGGAGTAAAAAGCTGAACAGAGTCTTCACCAATGAAGAAGTAAAGATGGCTGAGCAATATCTTAAAAAGTGTTCAGCATCATTAAGAATTAAGGAAATGCAGGGCTGGAGAGATAGCCTAGTGGTTAAGGGCACCGACTGCTCTTGCAGAGGACCCAGGTTCGATCCCCAGCACCCACATGGTGGCTAAGAACTGTCTATAACTCCAATTCCAGGAGAACTCCAGTTCCAGGGGAATCCGACACCCTCTTCTGACCTCCAAGGCATTGCATGACACGGGTGCACAAACCTACATGCAGACAGTACATTCATACACATACAAAAATAAATAAAAAATTAAAAAAAAAAGAATTAAGGAAATGCAAATTAAAACCACTCTGCAATATCATCTCACTCTGATAAGACTGGCTAAGATCAAGAAAACAAAAGACACCAACCAAATGCTGGAGAGGTTATGGGGAAAGGGGAACACTCATCCACTGCTGATGGGAATGTAAACTTGTACAACCACTGTGAAAAGCAATGTGGAGAACCCTTAAAAGACTCAAAATGAGCTTACCACCTGACCCAGCCATACCGCTCCTGGGTATATACCTACAAGACTCATCCTACCCCAGAGATACATGCACATCTATGTTTATTGCAGCTCTTTTTACAGTATCAAAGAGTTGGAACCAACCCAAATGCCCCTCAACTGACAAGTAGATAACAAAACTGTGGTACATCTACACAATGGAGTTCTGTGCAGTGGTAAAGAAAGATGACATCTTATACTCATGGATTATCACTTATAGCTAAAAAATGAAAAAAAAAAACCCTGAAAGATGCAGGACAGTTATGGCAGAATACATGATCTGGGATGGGGTGGGGGTGGGGGGGAAGGGAAAGGGAAATATGCCTGATCTGAATTGGAAAATGATGTACGAAATGCACAAACCATCAATAAAAATTAAATTAAAAAAAAAAGAAAGATGACATCATGAGATTTGCAGGTAAATGGATGGAACTCGAAGCCATTATGCTAAGTGAAGTAACACAGTCCCTCAAAAAAAAAATGGGGAATGGTTTCCCTCATTTGTGGATGCTAGTACCAAATCCCCCAATTGAAAGAAAAGCTGAGCAATGTTATTATATTTCTTTCTATCTGAAAGCAACCGTGATGTTATAATGTGAATATCTTAATGAGCCCTAGAATTAACTTATCACTTACTTTCAGACATGGTAATTAATGTATATGGGTGGAAGGTATATATTCATATTTTAGAGTAATATAAAATTAAAAGAAAAAAAATGTGAGTCCCTAAACATAAAAAAAGTGACTTCTGGATTTTGAACCTTTGTCAGACGGGTCACTGGTGAAGAGCTCCACTCTAAACTTGTTTTGGAATTAACCTAGGGTTTATTTTCAGAGTTTGTAATTTTGGCATATGTATGGAATACACACACATACACACACACACACACACACACACATACATATATATGCATATTTTAGAGTAATACAAAATTAAAAGGAAAAACAATGACAAAAAAAGACTTGTTCAAAGAACTGACCCAAACTGTAAACTTCTGTATCAAAAAAGTTAAAAAAGACTGAGAAAAAGATGCAAGACGGGACTATGGCAGAATGTATGAATTCTGGTGATGGGGGCATGGATGGGGGAACAGGTCTAAATTTGATTAAGAAATGTAGTATGAAATGTACAAAAGCTCAATAAAAGTTAAGAAAAAATAAATTAAAAAGCAGATCTAAGAAAAAAAAGAGTTATTTAATGCCACGATAGGGAGCGCAACCATTAAAGAATTCTAGTGACTCCTGAAGTCCATTTTCAGAGAACTGACATGAGGTTTTAGGTTTAAGTAGAGGATTAAGCAGTCCCAGGCAAGGTGTGGCCGCACTAATCCCTGACCCGTCATTGTCTCTGACCCAGACAAGGCTGTCTGGTAAGTTGTCAGAACTATGTGAAGTATTTTCCTGAGAGACAAGCTTCCCTTCTGGCTGGTACCAGGCTTTAGCCCCTGTCTTCTTCCAGGAGAGATGCCTGAGGAGATTCCAGTTCCTTGGGGACCACTGTTTCCACGGTTTGATAGCCACAGGGATAGAGGGCACATGTGTCTCTTTAGAGTGTCTTCGCTCTTGCCAGAATGGTTCTAGTGGTGTCTAGGTGCACGAGTGAGACGCAGACTCATTCTGTCTCTGCACCTGCTCTCAGATCGGAGCCAAATGTTGCTTTGTGAAATGGAACAGCAGTTGGTCCTACAGTGTGGACCAAAGAGGCGATAGCTAGAGGTGTTGGACGAGGCTCTTCTCAGGATTTACCGACCTCTGCTTCTGGGCACAGTCTTCCTGCTAGGACAGTTGCCCTCATCTGGAAGGTGTCTGTCCAGGGAGGTTCTGCTCTTCCAGGGATCTAAGATGACTGCAGATAATGGTATCTCTGAGCCTTCAGCCAGAATAATGGAGATGACATGAAATGAAGACAGAGATGTCAGGGAAAACAACTTCTAAATAAGGTGTTTCTCCAAGTCCACTTAATTTTTCTTGTCTTTCTATTCTACCTCATTTTGATTGTCTTGTCTTCTTCTAGATTTAGGGGGGTGTGCAGAATGCAAGAAGATAAAGGGAATTATCAAAGATGACCCTATCAGTCTTCTTTGAAAAGCTCTCCTCTCTTCTCTTTCTCTCCTCTCCCCTCTCTTCTTTCCTTTTTTCTTCCTCCTCTCTTTCTCTCTCTCTCTCTCTTTCTCTCTCTCTCTCTCTCTCTCTCTCTCTCTCTCTCTCTCGCTCTCGTCCTAGCTCTTGCTCTCGATCTCACTCTCTCACTCTCTCATTTCACTATGAAGCCCTGCCTGGCCTAGACCTTGCTAGAGGTCACAGAGCTTGCAGCCCTCTTCCTGCCTCTGCCTCCTGAGTGCTGGCAGAAGCTGTATGCATGACTTGAAAAGCTATGTATTTCTAGCCAATTGGTTTCCCTTCCCACTTAAAAAATTTTGATCAAACAACGTATGTTCGAGTACAGATATAATCAAGATGGAAGTAAAATAAACAAAAGGTGCAGACTCCTGAGCAGGAAGTGGTGCCACATACTTGCTAAGCCTTTGGGAGGCTGAGTCAGGATCAACAGTTGGAGGTCAGCCTAGGCAACATAGGTTACTCTGTCTTTAAAAAAGTGGGAAAAAAGTGAAAATAATATTCTATCTTCTTCAAGCTGCTAAAACCGTCCCCGAATGTAGTTTCCTTTTTCCTCTGTAAGAATAAGAAGAGTTAAGGAGAGGGGACCAGGAGTGGAATGATGCAATCACTTTACTTCTTGTCCCTGCCTTCTCCCTACCTCCCACTTTTCTGTCTAAAACACACACACACACACACACACACACACACACACACACACTCTCCCTCCAGCAGGGATGCTCTTCCTTCTTCACTTTCCTACGGACCTCTCTGCATCCCACAATCTATTGCTTACCTCTTTATACATCTACCTCTATGTGGAAGAAGGGAAGGGAAGGAAGGAACTCCTCGTGTACCCTCTGCACCTACCATCATAGTCTGTATACAGCGGGAATATCCAGGGAACACCTGGTGTCTTTAATGGCAAGCCCTCCAGATATGAAGCTTTTCACACAGTGCACACTCGATCTAGCTACCTTTAAATTTGTGTTGACGCCAATAATATTAGATTATGAATCACCCAGATAACAGAGAGCATAGAACAAAGACTAAAAATAGTATTTCAGGAAGGTTAGAATAATACATCAAACCAGCTTGCATCCTTGCATCCCACAATCTATTGCTTACCTCTTTATACATCTACCTCTATGTGGAAGAAGGGAAGGGAAGGAAGGAACTCCTCGTGTACCCTCTGCACCTACCATCATAGTCTGTATACAGCGGGAATATCCAGGGAACACCTGGTGTCTTTAATGGCAAGCCCTCCAGATATGAAGCTTTTCACACAGTGCACACTCGATCTAGCTACCTTTAAATTTGTGTTGACGCCAATAATATTAGATTATGAATCACCCAGATAACAGAGAGCATAGAACAAAGACTAAAAATAGTATTTCAGGAAGGTTAGAATAATACATCAAACCAGCTTGCATCCTTGCATCCCACAATCTATTGCTTACCTCTTTATACATCTACCTCTATGTGGAAGAAGGGAAGGGAAGGAAGGAACTCCTCGTGTACCCTCTGCACCTACCATCATAGTCTGTATACAGCGGGAATATCCAGGGAACACCTGGTGTCTTTAATGGCAAGCCCTCCAGATATGAAGCTTTTCACACAGTGCACACTCGATCTAGCTACCTTTAAATTTGTGTTGACGCCAATAATATTAGATTATGAATCACCCAGATAACAGAGAGCATAGAACAAAGACTAAAAATAGTATTTCAGGAAGGTTAGAATAATACATCAAACCAGCATTGGCCGCTCTCTCCTACTCAACACAGCTGTGTGGATGGCAGAGCTTCCTGATAAGGAGCAATACCTGTTCTGCAGGTTCTGTTGGTTTTTACTGACATTTTTCTGTGCACTGGGCTTGATCTCTCTCAGCCAGGCTGCTCTGAACAACTGGGTTAGTTCTGCACTCTCCCAGCTGCAGTTCTGCCAGAGGACAGGAGAAAATCATAGAAGGAGCTAGCGAGAAAATCCACTTGAAGCAGCTGGTGACTCAGACCCCAGGCATGGGGCAGACCTTTGGAATCCTGAAACCAGATGAAGTATCCTCAAATCCACCTGAATGGTACTAGAGAGAAGGGTGTCTTGGAGAAGATGGATACATTTTCTTTGAAGATAGATGCTTGCTAGAGTTGCTGTTCTACCATACTGCTACTCTCTAGCTCGACCTAGAGAGAGACTCTGGAAGAACCGGCAGTGAGGAGGCAGGGGGAAGGATGAGGAGAGGAGGAGGTGGCAGCCTGGTATGGGTAGGTTCTTCCTCCCATCCTCCTACAGAGAAGCACACTGACACCCCTGGGGACAAAGTTGCCAAATAACTTAGCTGGCTAGACCTCTGAGGATCCAGGACTCCCCGTGTGGCCCTAAGCCTCTTCTCCGCCCTCTGTCTGAGTGGGGGAAAAGCTGTCTGTTGCATGTCAGAGTTTTACGTCTGGGGGAGAGATCTATTATGACTACAATGCCTCTTCCACCTGACTCACCAGGTTGCCATACAACAGATTAGTTTCAGTCTTTCCTTCTTCCCTAAGTGAAATACCCCTAGGCAGGGTGGGAAGGCCTTAAATGATTCAGCAAATCTTTTCTGCAAGGTAGATTGAGCAAAGGGAGTTGGGAGACTAATTAGGGTCTGGAAAAATTCTCTCTCTCCCTCTCTCTCAGTGTGTGTGTGTGTGTGTGTGTGTGTGTGTGTGTGTGTGTGTGAAGATCTCTAACCTTCCAGAAGGAATATTGGTATCAAAGGGGAAGAGATGACTAATTAGGGTTTGGAAAAATTCTCTCTCCTTCCTCTCTCTCTCTCTCTCTCTCTCTCTCTCTCTGTGTGTGTGTGTGTGTGAAGATCTCTGACCTTCCAGAGGGAATATAGATGTCAAAGGGGAACAGATGCTTCTGGATTTGCTCTTTGCCTACCGACAGATCTGGCATAGGGACTCTTCCCGTAGTGTTCATGTGTTCATGTGTCATGTGTTCATGTGTTCATGTGTCATGTGTTCATGTGTTCATGTGTCATGTGTCATGTGTTCATGTCTACTCGGAGCACAAGCTGAGAAGTGAAGTCACCATCCTTCCCATCCTGGTCTGGCCACTCCTGCAACCATAACCTCCCACTGACCCAGATTCTTCTTGGCAGTGGCAGAGAGATGAGTCTATGGAGATCAGCAGATTAGGTCTTTAAAGTGGACGGCTGCCAGAGAGATGTGTCAGCAGCTCTTCTGGGGCAGCGGAAAGTGGGAGAACGTGCTCAGGAGCAAGGTGTGGACTGGGCCGAAACCTCCTTTGTAGGATCCTAAATCACTCGCATTCCCTTTCTTCTTCCCTCACAGTAGATAACTTGGGTCATCAGAGCGCCCCAAACCTTCAAACCCTGACCTCACTACAGCCCAGGTCTGGTGTCCTTTAATAGGTGTTTGAGATTCCATCTAACCTTACAAAATCCCCACATTTCTACTTATTGGAGGATTCCAGAATGAGAAGTTAGGTCTAAACATGACGTCACTGCAACCACAAGGTCAACGAGCATGATTTAAAGCCCAGCTTGGTCAGCTGTGGGCTGCGATCCCGGTGAGACCACATAACTGAATGCCAGGGTCATTAAAAAACAAGAACAAAACTGGTAGCAGTAAAAGGTTTCTGAACACTCAATAACCAAAAAGTACTGAAAAAGCAAACATGTAACGAACCAAAGGTGCAGCTTCCAACAGCAGCTTCACTGCAGCTGTGGTTGCAAAAACAGCCCTGGGACTTCACCTTAAGCAGGTTGTTCAACTGTGCAGTCCAATGAACTGCCGGAAACACGTCAGCCACCGAAACGCGTCGGCCAAGTTTCAGGACTGCTGTATGCTACGAATTATCATGTTCTTACTACAGCTGCAAAGTTTTCTGCCCACATGGAAACAATGGCTTAATTACAGAAAACAAAGACTATTTTTTTAAACATATTCCTACCATCACTTATGAGCAGGCAAATACTGAACAGCACATCTTTGGATTGGATTGTTAGAGTGTTTGGTTTATAAAGTTAGTGTTTGAGTCAACACTTTCTGAAATGGCCCCAAACATACTTTTGTAATTCTGTACTACATATTTATGTGAAGTGCCATTCTTAGCATTGATGATTATAAATCAAAATGTTAATCAACTGAAAAATGTTCTCCCATGGCTAGTATTCAGATGACTTAATTATTCATGTAAAAATAAATAAATATATTCATCTCATTAGTGTGTAAATTTGCTTTCATCTTTAATTAATGGTGAAATTATATATCCAAGAATTATCTATTCAGTAAATGCTTGATTTGTACACCTATTTTAATTTTAGATCCTATATGCCCAGGGTCATTTAAAATCTTCTCAGGTGAAAAAGGGTTGTCAATGAAAAATGTTACAGAACCCTAGTTTAAAGCATCCTGACTCCATCTTTCTCTTCACATTCCATGTAAAGATGAATAAAGTAATAAAACACCCAGAGCTCGCTGAGCCCCCGTGGGACCAGGGCTATGAATGTCGGATTCTGTGGTTTAAGTGGGGCATTTAATAATACTACTAACACTAGGCTTTCCCCGTTAGTGGAATTTCATTGCAAAAATCTCCCAAAGGTCTCCTCCAAAACAGGATTCTTTAAAAGTCAACCAAAGTGGAAAAGATTTCAGTCTTCAGTAATGACTGACCCCAGGCACGGTTCCTCTGACACTGGGGGAGGGGACCCATGTCCTATGAGACATAGAGCCTTCTTCCTCCCCAGAAAGTCTAAGAGGCTGGAAAAGCTAATGGCAAACACAAAAGCAAGTAGGACTGCTGAAATTTAATAAGGCCTGACATTTCTATGCCTAATCCTCATATATATTCCATTATGGTGATTTTCAAGACAGATCACCAAAATGAGGCTGTCTTATGCACACAGATGCAGTGGAAAGTAAGGGGAAGGAAGGGAATGACGACGATAAAAGCAAGAACAGTCATAGATAATCCCAGGCAGAGTTTCTGGAAAATAGCCTTGATTTGTGTTTCTTGAAAAAACTCTTTAAATTATTTTCTGGGCTTCAGTGAAATCCTAAACTAAGTTCTTTATGCCCTTAAAACATGAAATCCAATACTAAATGCAACATTTAAAAATAGATTTATGAGATGACATGGGGTAAAGCTGAGGGAAAGCAGGTTTGGGAAGTCAGTTCTTTCTACAAGGTTGGAGCCCACATCCACAGAGGGGGAATTTAGAGCCCAGCTGCATAGCTTCTCTCTGACTAGTCAGACATTTAGTGGCACTAGCAGTAACACACACACACACACACACACACACACACACACACACACACACAAAGCAAACAACTGGGTCTGGAGATGCAGACCTGTAATCCCAGTATTGGGGAGGCAGAGGCAGCAGGACTAGAAGGACTAGGTCATCCTTGCCTATGTTTTGAGTTCAAGGCCAGCCTGAACTACATAAGACCCTGCTTCAAAAACTTAAAGTTTGCTTCAAAAACCGAGTAGCTCCCATTTGTGACTCTGCTAGAACTCAGAAGGCTGGGCCTGGGCTCGGGCTGGTCCAATCAGTGAAACATTGCATGGAGGCTTATGTAAGGCTGCAGTACCCTCCAACAGAGTGACTAATTTTGTGCTATTTTGGGATGGTGCGGTTCTTTAAAACAAAGTGATAAATTAAAGTGGCCTCGGTAATGCAGCAAAAATGTTAAGCCATTTTAAGGCAAATGGAAAATGCTGTTCTGTGTACCAAGGCAGCAGATGGGAAGGTTGGAGTCCTTTCTCAACTGAGTTAAAAAGAACACCAGCCCAGCAGCTAGTCTGGCATAGAATTTTGGAAAGTGCACCGTGCAAAGTATCATGTCTGGGGCTGAGGAATTACTAAAGAGATGTTTTGATTATAGCTGAATCCCCAGCTGATAGAGAACTCCTTGAAGACAGGAGCATCATAACTTTTCTCTGTAAGACTCTGACTTGCCAGGTTAATGACCCTGGTTTTACAGTTCCACAGCCTGTCTGTGATCATTGCTGGTTTGGGTCCTCTCTCCTCAAGTCCAGCCCTCCTCTGCTGCATGGCATCTTGCTAAATCCTGTGTCTCACACATTGATTCAAATTTCAAGAAGTAGTTTTATATGTTGCTTTCTGGTCCTTTCTTTTGCCTGAGATTTAAAAAAGAGCCCTGGTTTGCCTCGAGAGTCTCTGCAAGCAGAGGTGATGATGGCCTAAAGAGTAATACATTTATTATGTCATTACTCAATTGTATTAATTATTTTTGTAAAATTTTAATATATTTCAGTTGTCCTGCTTTGTAATTTACTTTGGGAAATGTAAAGCAAAATAAAAACATGAAAGGAAATCTGCTTATTAAAGAAAACATTTATATCAAATTCTCCTCACATCGAGGAAGTAAAATGGGATCTTGAATGTTAAATCTGCAGCTAGATGTGGTGGTAGATGCTTGTAATCCCAACACTGGGGACGCTGGGGCAGGAGGATTGCTATGAGTTCAAGGTCAGTCTGGGCACACACTGAAACCTTGTCTCCAAACCAACAACAATAACAAGCCACACAAATGAAAAAAGTTGAATCTGAATGATAGGAATATAGGTAATTTTCTGTTAATTGTTTTTTCTGCCTTTTAAAATATATTGCAGTGAAAATTATAGATTTTTTTTTTTTTTTTTTTTTTCGAGACAGGGTCTCCCTGTAGCCCCAGCTGTCCTGGAACTCACTCTGTAGACCAGGCTGGCCTTGAACTCACAAAGATCCACCTGCCTCTGCCTCCCAAGTGCTAGGATTAAAGGCATGCGCCACCACGCCCAGATTTATAGATATTTTTAAAATACTCACTTGGACTTTCCTTTGGAACTGCAGTACCACCAGTTCTGGGCCAGATGTGCCCTCCGTCTTTGGCCCCTCAAGTGCCTTTCTTATGGTGCCTCAGACCATAACCATGAGAAGCCAGGAATTCCACCAAGTTGATTCATCCAAGGTTATTACTGGCCAAAGATTAGAAATTTTCTATTATTTTCTGCTCTGATTTAATATCACAAAGGAGCCAACATCTGAGAATTTTTCCAAAGAAATTTCATCAGTGCATTTCCCTAGTTTGCACTTGATTCATGAGTCCATAGTCAGGAGGCTGAACAGCTGAACAGGGTGCAGGGCAGCAAAACCTCGGGTGGCACATCCTCCCATCCCTCTCACCCTGTGGGCATCGCCACAGACGAGAGCACTCTTTCCTGAGCTCTGCTTTAGTGCCTGGCAGTCAGTGCACTGGAGTCCACAGCAAACCCTGCTTCCTCCATGGAGCAATCCTGTCAGCTTCTTCTTGGTATCTGGCTTTGGTGTTAAACCTGTTGCTTTTCTATTTTGCCTTTTTTCTCACTCTGCTTGAGTAAACAGCTACTCAGGCTGAAAACTACTTTCATTCCCAAATGAAAGCTCTCAAACCCGAGAGCTTGAGTATTAGGGCTATATGCTTTGCCTATTCAGAACCCTTCGGTGACTGGGCCAAGTCCATACAGCTCCAGGCGCGTTGCAACTGAGACACGCCTTCTCTTCCCACTCTGCCTATCTGACTCTGGGCTTTATCAGACAGGACGAAGACAATGTTCCCGGGACCTGACACTTGTGAAAACACTCCTCCATCACCCTGGCCATGCATGGCAGCCTGCCAAAGCAAGAATGAGGACAGATTTAGTGGGCCCTTCAGCACTGTGACCCTGGTTGAAATAATCCCCTGATGTAGAACAGAGAAGGTGACAAGGAAAGGCACTGTCCTACAGAGGCCAAAGCCTGGGCCAACTTATTTTCCTGATACTGGTGGTGACTTAGAAAGTTCTAACCTGGGTGCTGTTCTTAAGGGCAGTTCCCTAGCTGTTTTGTCATGGTTCCCAAACCTTCAGAGATTTCCAGGGCTTGCTTCTTCTGCTGGTTTGAGTTTGAATCTAAAAATGTCTCTATCTGGCTTATATTTTAAATGTCTGATTCCCTAGCTTGTGAGCCTTTTGGAGACACTGGCTGGAGTAGACCAGCGGGGGCAGGTGGGTTTTCAATATTTATTTTTGTCAGTTTTAATTGTGTGTGTGTGTGTGTGTGTGTGTGTGTGTGTGTGTGTGTGTATGTGTGTGTGTGTCTGTCTGTCTGTCTGTCTGTCTCATGCGCGCATATGAGTGCAGGGACTTGAAGAAGCTAGAAGAGGGCATACAATCCCCTGGAAGTGGAGTTACGTATGATTGTCAGCTACTTGATGTCGGTGCTGGGAATCAAACCCGGGTCCTCTCCAAGAGCCCAAATACCTTTAACTTCTTAGCCATCTTTCTAGCCACTGGGCAAGCCATTGACGTTTTTGTCTGTTCCTGGTTTCTGCCTGCCCTGAGCGCTCCACTTCCTGGTCCACCGCCATGGCAAGTGGTGCCTATGTCTTGCCTGCTGGGATAGAACTCTTTTGAGATAGGAGAAAGACATTGAGTTTTTTTCTGTCTTAAAACTTGGAGTGTCACCTGTATACTAGAGAGGCCAGATGAGTCAGGTGGGGCAGGTGGTGACAGGGCATGCATCCTGTCCCTGCATTCAGACCCCACTGCCCCTCAGGAACTGCTCTTGATTAGCTCACCAGTGACTGTTGCACAGCTCAGTCAACAGCAGCTCAGTATCAGTGGCAGGAGCTTGTCCTGGTAGCTCTTCCCTCACAAGCACTAAGAATGTATTTTCATGAAAAAAAATCAAGCAATTACATAGTGTGTATCTATACATATAAAAATATTTACAAACATCTCATTTTAGGGGGTGTATCATAGTTTTTTTACTTGCCTTTATTTTTACAAAAAAAGACATCAAATGCTGAGTGGTCTTGGGGTTCTCCACTATGTTGTCCCACATAATCTTTCTTGTTAGCAGTTGCGAGACCCCTGTGTGGAAGCACTGTGCTCTGATTACTTCTTTTGTTAGCCACTTCTCTGATGGATATTCGCTTTGCTTCTAGGGGTTGGCTATTATAAAAATTGCAGTGATAAACTCCTATTTTAGCTGACACATTTGACAATTTGTCTATGACAGTTATCTAGAAGTAAAACAATTTGGGCTTACAGCAAAGCATGCTCTACATTTTGGGAAGTTCTGCCACATTGTCAAGGTAGGAGCAGCCTCAGAAACGCATTTCCTTCTTTTTTTTTAAATTTTATTAATTTTATTTCTGTATGTGTATGAATGTACTGTCTGCATGCAAGTTTGTGCATCCATGTCGTGCAATGCCGCGGAGGTCAGAAGAGGGTGTCGGATTCCCCTGGAACTGGAGTTCTCCTGGAATTGGAGTTTCAGACGGTTCTCGGCCGCCATGTGGGTGCTGGGGATGGATCCCGGGTCCTCTGCAAGAGCGGTCAGTGCTCTTAACCGCTAGGCCATCTCTCCAGCCCCCAGAAACGCATTTCCATGTTCTCATGGGTCTTCCGTGGCTTTCATCAGATACACGTCTTTCTTGGATTACTTGTTTCTACTCTTTGTTCCTTTTTTAGTTAGGTTGTCTTTTATCAATTTGCAGAAGTGTTAAAGGAAAAAAAAAACAAGCCAGGGCTGGTGGCTCATGCCTATAAATGTCAGTACTCAGGAGGCTGTGTCACATGGACCGCCTGAGCTATATACATAGTGAGTTCCAAGCCAACCTGGGTTTCAAACCGAGACCCTATATCAAAAGAAAAAATTTAAATGAACATATGTGTTCATCACTATTTAGTCATGGCCAATATATTCCCCCCATTCAAGGGTTATTTTGAAGAAAATCCCCACACATAACCGTTATTATCACATATAAAAGTAAAAGGTAATTCTCTCTATGTTAACAAATATCTAGCACTCAAATTTCATCCATTGGCTCTTCTATTTTTTAAAATAATAATTATTGGGCTGGAGAGATAGCCTAGCAGTTAAGAGTGCTGACTGCTCTTGCAGAGGACCCGGGTTCGATCACCAGCACCCACATGGCGACTGAAAACTGTCTTTAACTCTAGTTCCAGGGGAATCCAACACCCTCTTCTGACCTCTGCAGCATTGCACGACATGGGTGCACAGACCTACATGCAGACAGTACATTCATACACATAAAAATAAATAAAAAATATAAAATAATAATTATCAGATATCCAATCACAGTTTAAGCTTCATTTACCTCACAAACATTTTTAACCTATTTGTTTGAATCAGTATGCAAATGAAGTCCATAAATTTAAATTGGTTAATATGCTATACATGTGCAGATTCTTTGTCTCCTTGTTGAGAATTCTGGTTATTTTCCTGTGTCATTTTCTATAGCCTGGATTATGTGATTATATTTGATGATCTCTTTTTACATGTTCCTCTCTTTTTTGCATGTTTGGGTGGGCCCAAGTCTTGATAATTTGTCAAGAACACTTGAAAGGTTCTATTGTATATTTCCCACAAGGCCACATGTCTTCCTGTATCTGTTAGGTTAGTGATCATTCATACTATGCCATTAGCCCTCTTGTGGGAAACAGAAAACTATATAGTGATAAAAATAACAGAAATTTAAACGAGTTTTTTTATAATTAATTTTATTATTTTTATATGTATGAGTGTACTGTCTGCATGTAGGTTGGTGCACCTGTGTCGTGCAATGCCGCAGAGGTCAGAAGAGGGTGTCAGATTCCCCTGGAACTGTGGTTAAAGACGGTTCTTAGCCACCATATGGGTGCTGGGGATCGAACCCAGGTCCTCTGCAAGAGCAGTTGGCACTCTTAACCGTTGAGCCCCAATAACAGAAATTTAATACAGAATTATTAAAATAAGAGAGTGGCTGTGAAGCCTCTAAAGGGCACCTTATATCTGAGCGAGAATGTCAAGGGGAAAAAAACCACTGAAATACGGGCTCCTTTTAAGGCTGGACTTTGGCATTATTGGAGATAAGCTCAAGGCATATAGATAGTCATTGCAGATGCTGGATTGTCTTGCATGAGTATGTTCACATGTAAGCAGGGAGAACCCAGCGGGGGCAGACAGACCGACTGAGGCCAAGACTGTGCATGTACCTATTGTACATTGTGGAGGGCCTAGTGCATGGTGTTTACATTGGGAGGGCTGTCAGAAACATAGTTCTGAGGTGATGGCCAACTGACCTGAAGAGTGGTCAAGAGGTGGAGCTCCACGGTAAGTGTCAAGCTTGTTGCATGGTGTCTTCATCACAAGGGCTGAGGCAAGAGGTCCCTGAGTCCAGGGTGGGGTTCTGAAGTTGCAGAAGGACTGAAAACTGTAGGGCTTCTGCTGGTATGGAGCATCACTAGATGACCCCACACATGGACCACTGGTAGCACAGGCAGCAGGAGTGAAGCCCAGAAGAAAGCCTCCTTCCTCCTGCAGTGTCTCTTTAGCGCCCCCTACCGATGAATCTTAGTATTGTGCTCATTGTGAAGGAGACATGACTGAAGAGCAGGTACTGGAGGGTGGATTTGGGGCTGAGAGCCAATAAATAGATAACTGACGTAATGGTCACTGTCTTTCTTCATTACTTCTTTGGGGCTTGCAAAATGATTACAATTTAGTTCTATTGATCTTTCTATATTTACTGGATGCTTCTAGAGAGTGAAAGTTCCCACATTCTGTCAGTACTCTGGGGCAAAACATATGTAAATTCCCTCACCCTGACACCATAGTTTTCCCTTTTCTTAGCTGGTTTAGCTCCCTAGCATATGAATAACTTTTGTAAAATGGACAGAATCCGACCTAATATCTTTTAATGAATCTTACAACCAAAAGGCTACCACAAACAAACTTACTAAGCCATGCACCCTTGTGACCTGGGCACCTGACCTTAATCCTTTGAAGTGGAACCTCAATTTACTGCTCCACCCAAAATAATGAATGATGTGGGTATGCTTGGGAATCAGTGAATCAAAGCACTGGAAGGCAGCACAGCTTCATTGAAAACAGTGAAGACTGAGAAGAATGCTCAACATCGTGTGCATGAGATGTTTCAGGCTTGGATGGAAGAGAAAGATTGACAAGAGGAAGATGAACCCAAGCTTGTAGTTCCCCCACATTGAAGCTGGAGAAATGGTTTTGAGTAAAATTGTGAGTGTGGCCTGGATCAACAGCACAGTTTTAGGAGAAACCTGGAGGAACAGGTGCCCTCTGAGTTCAGGCCCACTCTTAAAAACTTTAGTTAAGGGGGCTGGAGAGATGGCCTAGCTGTTAAGAGCGCCGACCGCTCTTACAGAGAACCCAGGTTCGATCCCCAGCACCCACATAGCAGCTGAGAACCCTCTTTAACTCCAGTTCCAGGGGAATCCAACACCCTCTTCTGACCTCTGCGGCATTGCACGACACGGGTGCACAGACCTGCATGCAGACAGTACATTTATACACATACAAGAAATAAATAAAATTTCAAAAAACAACTTTAGTTAAGAGTCAGCCCTCATCTTTAGTATGGCTGTTACGTGGCATGGTGATGCTACCCCGAGTCTCCCAGTCACTTTCTCATGTACCTTGACGTTCTTCCCAGCTCCTATCTGAACGCTACTTCTTACAACCTACGTCTTTCTTTTCTAGGTCCTTGCCTCTCTTCTGGTGAAAATATTTTCCTAAGTTCCTCCTGCATCTTGGCTCTGCCCTCAAGTTCAGGGCACGGAACAGAGTGTGTGGAACGGAGCTTTTCATTTCTATCTCATGTAATTCTCACCAGCGTCTCAGGAAATGAATTTCGATCCAGGGAGACGAAACAAGTACTTCCAGGTCACTCAGCTGGTCATGGGAAGAATGGAATTAGAACACAAAGACCCCTTAGCGCTGAGTCACAGGAACCGGCACACCCAAGAGGACCCCCACTTCAACCTGACTCTCCTCAGGTAACTCCTGTCTTCTGGATCTTCCCCACTTTTCCATTTGCTTTTGAATTTCCAGGCCACACCTTCTAGCGTCCCTGTTGGAAACTCTGTTTCTCTTCTAGGATTATGCACTCCAGCTGGATCTGGGTCTTTCTCTCTAGGCTGGTGTGTGCCATCTAGCTATGGCTTACTTCCTTCTCTGCAGATCTGGGTTTTGCATCTTCCCTACCTCCTTCCCTTCCCCTCCACGCAGAAGGGGATGAAGATGGAGATGAAAGCTTCCCAGGTGATTTCAAAGAAGACAACAGGAACTACCCAACCTGGAAATGACATTAAAACTGGCCCTCCTTCCTTCTCTGCTTCAGGAAGCCTCCAGTCGGTTCTGAAGGCCTAGACATTCCAGCGGTGCAGACAGCTGGAAATCCTGTTGAAATGACCTTATCTTTCCTTTCCTTCTCCAGTTCAGCCTTCCTCCTCCAACACTTCACCTGCTGATTTCCCTTTCTTACTGAGTCATTCCGTCCTATCCTGAGTTACCACTTCTGCCTCTTGACCTTCCTGCCTTCCCTCTGCGCCCCCAACCCTCCGCCCCCCACTGCTTCTCCAACCCTCTCTTCCTTGTTTTCTTTCCTATCCAGGCTTCATCAGCAAAATTAAAGTAACAAAAGAATTGAGAGTAAGCAAGCAGCTGCCTCCCGGAGGAGTGGAAGTCCCTTGAAGAGCTTCCTTCATTTCCCTTGACAAAGGCTCTTGTATGGCCGAGCGTCTGGCACTGGTTCAAGGCCAGTCACAGTGGCCCTGGAGTCATCGTGTGGAGATGAAGGTAAATCCAAGCAGTTTCTTTTTTTAGGTGTAATTGTTTCTGGAAAACTTGCATATCGCATAATAGGAAATCCTGCCAGTGTGAAGAATGTTTCCTGCCCGTTGAAGCATTGTTGTGATTGGCTGTTCTGACCATAGGGACATTCAAGTAAGTGGAGAAAGATGGAGGAAGGACCAGACTGTGTTGGGGGCAGATGGGAAAGGGAAGTGCTGGTCAGAGACAGCAGGGGTTGTCAAGGAGGGTGATTTAAAACCCCAAGTGAAAGCAAATATGTTGTCAGAGGATGAGACCATGCTACCTTCCTCCAAATTAATTATTTTTCCAGAATATTGGCTAAGGTTAGCTGACACGAATTATTGTCAGTTCAGTATGTGATATCACAATGAAAAATGGGCCATGTTTAACTTGGTATCTAGTTGATCCTGCTTGTGGCTGATAATGATCACAGACCATGGACCGTCAAGATCTAGGTAATATCTTTTTCTCAATATAGAATTACTCCAGTAAGGGCTGAAGATACGGGTTCAGATGGTAGTGTAGCTGCCCAGCATGTGCGAGGCCCTGGGTTCCATCTGCAGCGTTACATAAACCAGTGTGGGAGTCCATGCGTAGAACCCCTGAAACAGGGCAATAGAGGGCAGAGGATGGGAAGTCCAAAGTCATGGTCACTGTCACAGCAAGTGCAAAGCCAGCCTAGACTACTTAGATCTTGTCTCAGAAAACAAATTACTCAAAGTAAATACCTAGGGGAACCTGAGACGTGTTGTGGAAGAAGAGTTACCATTTACTTTTGCTGCAGTGCATAGCAAGGTCCTTCCTGAAAGGGCTCTTGTCTTCCCTTCCATGAACTCTAGACGTCTGGAAGCAAGGTAAGAGCTCAGGATGTTTCATTGACACCAATCTTCTCACATGCTGTGATGGGTGTCAACTTGACTGGACTAAGGAACAAATAAGAGAAAAAGGATCTTTGGACTGGACTATCTCAACCCGGATGGCCCACCCCAAATGGGGGCATTACCTTCCACTGGCAGGCAGTGTTAAAGGCTAAGCCAGAGGGAGCTGGTCCCTTTTTTCCTGCGGCTTGCCTCTCTCTCACTGGTGAGTTTGTCTTGCTGCTGTGATCAACCCTATAGATCCCAGCGTGTACTGAGACTGGCAGATCTCCTGGAATCCACCGGGCCTTCAGCACCAGATTGGGACTACTGAGACATCCAGCCTTGCGGACTGAGCAGTTCCCTGGATTCTCAGCCTCTCCAGTGCGGCGTGGCTACTGTTGGACTCCTTGAACTCTGTCACATGAGCAAATCAATAAATTGTATATAGCTATATATTCGTCCTATTGCTTCTGTTTCTTTAGAGAACCCTGACTAATACACATGCTCTTCACCTTTTTGCTTCTATATACATCAAGCTGCCCCTGATCACACACCAAGCAAACCTTTGCCCAGCAGCCTTCATCGGGGGTCTCTGGAGGTAAAGGGCTTCTCTTTCTGCCTCGCTCTCCTTTGTAGCAGTTACTCCCACCTCATCTGAGCCACCAAATCTAGCTCGATATTCCAGAACAGTAGCTTCCCTGTTTGCAATGAGCTTAACTAGAATTCATCACCTTCTGTGATTAATATTGGCCTGAAAAGACAATCTGGACTGCATTTGGTCACTGATGTCTCTCCTTCCCCAGCAAAGACACTTGAGCCCTACTGTGACTTGGATAGAATTACTGAAGAGGCAGGACTAATCCCCAGTATACATTCACTGAGAGGGGGCACCTGTCTAGGGGAGAGGGAATCTTCATGTGAGGAAAGATGGCTTTTCTGTAGAAGGTAGGAAGGGACACTTCTGCCACTCCAGTGGCTCATAGGGATCTAGTAGACCAACGTACTTGGGCATATCATCCTGGGTTCTTGTGTTGGTTATCAAGTCCCGCTCATCAGAGCCTTTACTTTCCCACAGGAGAACTAACAGGCCTTCAATTCAACTTCCTTGACTACTCTATTGCTCTGGGAACCAGGCCTAGTCTTGATAGCTTGATTTCCTTCATGGCCTTCCTCCCAGCTGCAGGAGATGACAGTGGTGTGGTGCTCTCACGGAAGATTCTTGCCTTCCATGCTGGTCTGATTCTGTCATTTTCTTCTTTAGGAGTTGTATCTGCATCTAACAACAGCTAACCTGTGCTGCTCTTGGGCCGCCATCTCTCCAACCGGCCAGAGCTCTTGCAGAAGTTGATGTATCAACTTCTAGGTGGTTCTGTTTCAGTTCAATGCTGATGAGCACCGCAGCGAACTCTTCCACAAGATGACTACCGCAAATCTTTTATAACTTTGCAAAGGTCCACTTGAAACTAGCCGTGGGCTCTGTTTCCAAATCCCCGCCCTGGAAGGACTGCTTCCCTGGACCATGACGACTTCCAGCACCAGCTGTCTTAGGTTGGGCTCTGACAGGAAGATGTGAATGCAAGCAGATTCTTTGTGAGGAAATCCTAGGAAGCAAAGGTGAACACAGGGAGGGGTGGAAGCGGGGGAAGAGTGTTGGCATCAAGTAAGAGACACTGGAGCTTAATCAGCTGGGAAACTGGCTAACAATGGATCATTCTCAGTTTCTGCCCAAAGGATGAGGAAAAGCTATCTATCTACCACGCCTCATTTGATACTGCAGAGGGCTGCCCAGAGGACATTAACTCAGTGTCAGCTCATAAAGGCCCTTAACAGAGGAAAAAAAAAATGTGTTCACATGAGAAGCCAAGGATATTTAGCTATGGCTTAGGCATGGTCAATCTGTTATCGTGGTGTGTGTACCTTGTAACTGAGCTAAGGGCTACCACACCATGGTGGCAGAGGTATTGCCAACAAACGCAAACACTCATCCATCTGACCAAACGACTCACATCCAGAGCAGACTTGCCCACATGGGGACAGTGCTCAGAAGCCTCTGGAGGTCAGTAGGAGGCCAGGGGTCACGCTGCTGGAGCCACTGGCAGCACAGAGCTCAGGGAAGAGTTCTGAATGAATTGCTAACCATACCTCTGCTACTGCAGTGAAGTGCCAGGAAGTTTCTGTGTGAAGCTTTGGTCCGAGATCCCAGGAGCATTCACCTAGGGGTGGGTTGACCCCACACACTGACCACTGTGGATGACACTGCACTCCGGTTGAAGAAGACCCCTTACAGTGTCACTGCTTCAGAGATAAGTTTAGTCATGGCTCTAGGAACTATTTTGGGACTCAAAATATGTTGAAAATGCTATTATATTAAAGTGAAAATTCTATTAAAATAGCATTCATTTGCAGGATTCACTTCAGTTGACCCTCAGGACAACTCCTGAAGTCAGATGGAAGTGGATCCTTGGTCCTTGTTTTATAGATGAGTAGACTGAGAGCATTCAGGAAGGCTGACCAGCTCAAAGGGCGGAAGTGGAGGCGTCTTGGTGGCAGTCTTCTGATGCTGCCATCCAGGGAATGTTCCCAGAGCAGTGTTTCCATTTCACTGTGAGAGGACACCTTGGTAGCAGGGACAGGTCTGCCTCATTCTGTCATTCCCAGTGACAGCATGTACTGAATGCTTAATCACTTTGTGTTAAGCAAATTACTTTAAAAATCTTCCAGTAAACAGTTATCAGTCCTTTCTCAACAAAACTTGTATGCCCACACACACATGTACACACACACACACCCCAATCCTGGTCTGGGAAATCTTCACACGTAGAAGAAATTGTGACCGGGTCCTTGACAATATTAGAATTGTGGGACTCCCTAGCCCAGGTGTGCAGTGACCTCTTATAGCCACAAGAGGGAGCCAGTGATGCAGGAAGCCATGGTTAAAAGAGCCTGCAGCTACAAAAGGAGGGCTCTAGAGGTTTCTAACTGAACCCAGAATAAAAGTTTGGTGAAGAGCCCAGGCTCTCAGGCTAAGAAGGAGGAGGTGTCTGGAGAGCAAGACAGGGTGGACCTGAGAAATACTAGAAATGTACAATAAGACAGAGGGGAATAACATTTTAATTAATATCAATAATAAATCAGTGGAGGACTTCTATGTTTTAGTTTTTGGTATTATAAGTTTCTAAAGTAAACATACACTATTTTCATAACTAAGAATGAATCAGAACCAGGCACTGTGTAATCCCAGCATTTGGAAGGCAAAGATGGGAATATCCAGGAGTTCAAGGTCATTCTTGGCTACAGGGTTCTGGTTTGAGGCCATTTGGGGGGTACAGGAGGTGTTGTCTTTAAAGACGAAACACACATGAAAAGAAGTGAGAGTGAGTAGACAGGGCTGAGGTGCAGCACATTGGCTGAGTGTTTGTTTAGAAACATGAGGACATAGGTTCGACTCTGAGTACCTTCAAAAAGAAAAAAGGAAGCTGGACGTGGTTGTACATGCCTTTAATCCCAGCCCTGAGGAGGCAGAGGCAGGCAGATTTCTGTGAGACCAAAGCCAGCCTGATCTACATAGCCAGTTCCAGGCCAGCTGGGGCTACAAGGGGACTATGTCTCAACAATAACAACAACAACAACAACAACAACAATCAAACAACAACAACAATAACAACAAATAATCTCCAGTGAGATGAATGCAGCTCTCTACTCTCACCGGAGAAGTTTCCTTATGAGCAGATGGTGATTAACACAGAAACCCACAAATGGACAACGTGCAGAGAACAAGAGGCTGCAGGGTGTCTGTTCCCAAGTAGCACACCTCTGTCAAGCTTCTGCCTCCCAAGACTCAGGGATGGATGCAGAAGAGGAGGTAGCAGAAAGATGGCAGAGGTAGTGGATGACCACAAGGAGACAGAGTTCTCCAGACAGCTGGTCAGTTACCATATGAGCCCACAGCACGCAGAAGTCCCATACAAGCTCAAACCAGACAAAATCTTAACATAGACATGGGGAAAGCTAGGTTGGGTTAGAAACCTCAACCCAACCTAAGGAAAATTTGGCAACCTTAGGCTGGTGGGAAGGGAGAGACAGTCTCTTCTAAAGATGGGACTCTCAGTAGGTTAGCCAGGCTCCAGCGGGTGCATCTGCACTGAAGGACAGTTGACGACACAAAGTGGATTCTATAGGCTTTATTATATATATGAATGTATGCATAATATATTATATGTAATATACATGAATAATATATTATATATATGAAATAGAATGCATTAGTTGGGCGGAGAGCAATGAGGGAGAGGTAGAGTTAGGGGAGGGGTTCTAAATACCTCAAATTATAGTATATGAAAGTCTCCAAAAATAAATTAAGAAAAGAAGAAAGGCCGGGCGTGGTGGCGCATGCCTTTAATCCTAGCACTTGGGAGGCAGAGGCAGGTGGATCTTTGTGAGTTCAAGGCCAGCCTGGTCTACAAAGTGAGTGTCCAGGACAGCTGGAGCTACAGGGAGACCCTGTCTCAAAAAGACAAAAAAAAGAAAAAAAGAAGAAGAAAGGAGAAAAGATCTATGGAAAGAGTGAAGATAAATATATTTGAAGCACATGAGACAAATAACAAAGCTGTGAATGAAATGATAGGAAAATGAAGTTATTCTGAGCTTGTGGTGATCACGGTGCTTGCTGGTCTGTGCTGTGAGGGGAGGTACTGCCTGCTGTCTCCACATCTGCATGAACACCCGCCGGCTCCGTGCGCCATCATTCACTCATGAGTTTTAATTGCCTTGCTGAGCACACCGCCTTTAGCCTTTAATTTAATGGAAATGAATTAATAGCAGATAGCATCAGTGTTTTGCAATGATTCTTGACTGAAGCTGTTAAGATATCATTTCTCTACGCCTTTATGAAGATAAATCCCCTAAATGAGCTGTAAATTTAATTGTTAGAACTTCATTAGAAAGAATAGTAAAACCTTCTTAGTTGCCTCAGAAGCCACTGTTTAGAGAGTTTGCTTCGTATGTCCCATGAGACTGTAAAGCAAGGAGAATGATTTTAATTAAATGCTTTAAACCTCATATCTCATTGACACTTTCCCTGCAAATCACAAGGACCAATGTGATTATTACAAGCGTACCCAAAGCATTTTGTTTAAGAAATTGCTCGAGTCCGTTTAGAAAAAAATACCCAAATCAAAAATCAATTTATATCTTGCCTCTTTGTGACTTCAAATGTTATTAGCTATATTAAAAAGTGTTTTATTCATTTGGATTTTGCTGTGGGTTATACAAAGCATTTATGGAAATTAATCTGCCCTCCGAAGGATAAACTTACTCCCTTCACCCCTTTCCACCCTTCTCCATGGTGTCGGGAGGGCTGAGGAACAATTAGCATGGGACTGTATTGCCAGGAGGCAGAGCTTCATGTTTGAGGCAGAATGAGGTGGATGCTCTAGCCGTAGGCTTGGCTGCCCTATGGCCGGGTAGCTGACCTGGTTCCTAGATAACTGATGTGGTGAGGTAAGCCTGGGGCCGCCTCTGCGCACTCCTTACCTCTCCCAGAGCAGGGCTGGGGGCACCTGCATTCTGGGGGAAGCACTGTTGGTATCTTCTCAATGCTTTTCCAGCGTTTGCATATGACAGTTACACAGAAAGGGCTAATGTTCCTGTCAAAAATTATAACACAAGCTAGAACTGAAGCATATTGGAGATATTTACATGGGGATTGATAAAAAAAATCCATCGTATGTATGTTTCTTTTAAATATTTTATTTATTTTTATTTGTATGAGTATTTTGTCTGTATGTACATGCACCCATGTGTGCAATGTCTGTGGAGGCCAGAAGGGGGTGTCAGATCCCCTGGAACTAGAGTTGGCAGTCGTTAGCCCCCATGTGGGTTCTGGGAACGGAACCTGGTTCCTCTGCAAAAGCAGCCAGTGCTCTTAACCATTGAGCCATCTCTCCAGCCTTGCGTGTTTCTTAATGTAATGGTTAATACTGAATTTGTATAAAACTTTCAAGACTTTTAACATTTTAAATAAGCAGCTTGAGTTTGTTTCCATGACCATATTTTATGCATAAGTTGACTCCTTTCATAAAGACTTTAATGATTAGCTCTTTGAAGTTTTGAGCATCACTATCATTGACTTTGTATGAATCTGGAGATAATAAAAATTTTAAGACCAGTTTTACAACCATTCAAAATTTTTACAACATTTGAAATTATATCAAAAGAGAATGCAACTATTCTTCTTTGGTTTGTCATCAAAGACAACGTTGGCATTTCCTGTGAACAGGGGATGGATTTTGAATCCAGTGGAATATTTTCAGGTCAAATATATCAAAATAAAGGGTTCTAGTTTTCAGAAGATGCATGTATTAGTAGCATGCTTAGTTTGTAGTAAACAGCAGAAGCATCTTAGTGATCTGAAGACAAGATTAAGGAGCCACTGGGGCTTCTTGTCCCCTTACTTCCCGCTGGTCACCTGGTGGGTCCCTAGGCTGGGTCCTCTGGTAGCTGCCTAGAGTCCCTTATCAGATAAGCAATACTGTGTTCTACACTGATGAAGTCTTCCAAGTGAGGACACCTCCTTCAATGCCATTATTCCTGCATAGTTACTATCACCAGATGTAACTTGTGACCGCTTAGGCTCTGGAAGACCCTAGGAAATCTGCATCTTGTAGTGAACCATCAGAGGATGCAACTGTACTGCAGTTAACTGGCTGGGAAACTATCTTCTAGTTTGGGTCTAAGGAGTCTGTTCCATTCACACCATTCAACAGATCCCTTGAGTAGAGAAGCAGAAGAGTATCTAGGCCACAGCTCTGATGATATCATATGCCCTCAGCTGGCTTTGGACTTGGGGTCAAGCTCTCTTGAAACTCTCTGGAGTTAGCCACACCCACAGGAAGTAGATGTCTTGGGGCTCTTGTTTATTTATTTATTTTTATTTTATCTGTGTGTGTATTTCCTGTGTGTAAGTAGACCCATGTTGTGCAATGCCTGCAAAGGACAGAAGAGGGCGTCAGATCCCCTGGAACTGAAGTTATGGATGGTTAATCTCTCAGCCTTCTTTCCAGCCCCTTGGGGTTCTTACTTTAGAGTACAGGTTTCTACTGATGTGACTAACAACTTGTTTGTTATTCAGAGTGAGACATCTGCATTGTTCTGGATGTATCTGGAACAGCAGTAATTATTATTATTATTATTATTATTATTATTATTATTATTTTGGTCTTTTCAGGACAGGGTCTCCCTGTAGCCCCAGCTGTCCTGGAACTCACTCTGTAGACCAGGCTGGCCTTGAACTCACAAAGATCTACCTGCCTCTGCCTCCCAAGTGCTAGGATTAAAGGGGTGCGCCACCATGCCTGGCGAACAGCAGCATTATTGAAATGAGTGTGTACTTTTAAAGGAATGGCACTCATGTGGACATTAAAGTTATCAAGCTGGAATAATCTGACTGTTCCTATCCTTAGAGATACTATTTTTAGCCTCAGTTGTTAAATTCTTCTGAATTTTAAAAACTCATTTAATGAGCAGATGGGTAAGCTTTATGAGTGGACTCATTCTAAGCTTAATCAGTGGTCGCTTCACGTGCTTGCAAACCCCTCAAGTGCTAACAAACTGCAGAAACTTAGCAGTTTACTAGGTGTATGTTAGCTCATAGTTCTAGTGGGGTGCTTCTTGTTCTACTGTCTCATTAGGTTGTAGTCAAGGCTAGACTACAGGATTTAGTCTCTTCTGAAGACTCAGAGGGGAAGGATCATCTCCTTGGATCACAAATATACCTGTGGGGAGGAGTTTGTGCTTGTGGGTTGTTGGACTGAGAACCTCATTCCTGGTTGACTATTGGCTGGAGTATTCCCTTCGTGTCTTGCCTTGTGGGTCAGGTTCTTACATGGAAGCTAATGTCCTTCATGGTAAATAATAGAGATGAAGTTCACAAGATGGAAGCTAGTAGACTTGTAACCTAATCTTGGGAATTCTATCCCATTTCTTCAGTCATAGATGATTATTTATTATTATTATTTTATGTGTATGAATGCATTGCCTGCATGTAGGTATGTGCACCTGTGTCATGCAATGCCTCTGGAAATCAGAAGAAGGCATAAAATTTCCTAGAACTGGAGTTAAAGATGGTTGTTAGCCACCATATGGGTGCTCTCTTCACAATAGTGAAGAGCTGGAACCAACCCAAGTGCCCCTCAACTGATGAGTGGATAGAGAAAACATGGTACATCTACACAATGGAGTTCTATGCAGCAGTAAAGAAAGACAGCATCATGAACTTTGTGGGTAAATGGATGGAACTAGAAGATAATTATGTTAAGTGAAGTAACACAGTCCCAGAAAAACAAACGACGAATGGTATCCCTCATCTGTGGATGCTATCATCAAGTACCTAGTTGTAAGGCAAACTGAGGGACATTAATGTTATATTCCTCATGATCTGAAAACAACTGTGCTCTTATATTGTGAATCCCTTAACAGGCTCTAGAATTAAGTTACCATTTATTTTCAGACTTAGGACTTTTTGGTATATGGGTGGAGGGTATGTATGCATAGTTTAGAATATATAAAATCAAAAGAATGAAAAAAAAAGAGCAGTCAAGTGCTCTTAACTGCTGAGCCATCTCTCTAGCCCCATAGATGATTCTTAGAAACAGGTTTTACAAGAGCCTGAATATAAGGAGGTGGGGGCAATGCCAGTGGTTCTGGAAGAAATCTAGATTCTGAGCTAGCTTCTACATCCCCTGAGATTTAGAAGCATTGCTTGATTCTATTAAAATCACCTCCATCATCCTTCATTCATTGTAGTGGTTTGATGAGAAACATCTTCCTTCTGCTCAAAACAGTCAACTTCTTCATGGAGAATGTTGAGAAAGACTGAGAAAGAGATGAAAAGCATGTCTGGCAGAATACATGAGCTCTGGTGGGGTGGGGAATGGGGGGGACATGGGTCTAGATTTGTTAAAAAATAAAAATAAATTTATGTGAAAAAAAAAAGAGAGGAACATCTTCCATAGGCTCAGGTATTTGAACACTTGGTCTCCAGCTGGTGCCACTGTCTGGGGAGGTGTAGGGGACGTGGGTTGCCGGAGGAAGTATGTGACTGGGGGTGGGCTTTGCGAGCTCAGAGCCCCACCCCAC
Organism: Rhizomys pruinosus; assembly: GCA_009823505.1. NCBI lineage: Eukaryota > Metazoa > Chordata > Mammalia > Rodentia > Spalacidae > Rhizomys > Rhizomys pruinosus. The sequence goes on along the minus strand of VZQC01014031.1, from coordinate 2,471,767 downwards.
TTCCAGTTCTCTTCCATTGCTTCATGCTCGCAGTTGAAGATATAATCTCTCAGCTGCCTGCTGCCATGGCTCCCCCACAATCATAGACTCTGCTTCTGAATCTGTAGACTCAAGTCACCTCTTCCTTCTATAAGTTGTCTTGGCTGTGGTATTTTACTACCACAACAGAAAAGTAATTAATACAGTCAGTCTTCTGTTAAACAAGCAGCCCTGGCCCCAAATATTGGATGGTTCATCTTCCATGTATTCAACTGCAGATCATTTTTTAAAATTTTATCCGTAGTGAACACCTACAGATACTTTTTCTTGTCAATATTCCCTAAAGAACATGGCTATTTATAAGGCATTTATATTGGTAATTTGGTATTTATAAACAATGCAGGGATGACTTTAGAATACATGAAAGAATGTGACTAAGTTATATGGAAATACTATGGCATTTTCCATAAAGGACTTGAGCATCTAGAGATGTGGGCAGCCACAGGGAAGTTCTGGAACCAATCCTCCCTCGTGGATGCAGATGACGACTGTATACGTAGAGGTCCTCTGTACGCCGGGATCCATGGCGGGTACTGAGAAAACAATGGAAGACAGCCTGCAGCATGGTTTCTTCCTTCTCACCTAGGGCCACGGCCTGAAGAGAGGCCAGCGAGGACTGACCAGGTCAGAGACGCTATGCTACATGCCTGCTATTTCTTGTGGCTGCCTCTTTCGGATCCTTTCTCCATCTGGCACAGGCTCCAACCCCAGCCTGGTATTCCACCTCCAAGCCTCTTCGTTTCAGCCCATCCTTCCAAATGAGGAAGCCTCTAAATTCCTCAGTTTCCTCTCAGAGGAATGAGGACGACAGTAAACTTAAATAATACAGAAAGTGGCCGCTGGCAACAGTAAACATTTCAAATCTGTCTTCCTCAACAAGAATATTCTGCACACCTGTTCAAGCAGCTGCCAAATTATTTCTTTTACCCAAGAATCATCCCCCTATGGTTGTGTCGATGGATGGGAGGATTGTTTCGATTTTTTTTTCTTGCTTCCTCCAATGTAACGGTTATTGCAAAGCTCTTTTCTTAAAAGCACATCTCATTTTATTATGGAAACTTGATCTTTTTCTCCCCAACACTGATTCTTTGCTTCATAGGTTCCTGCATGACTGCTAATCCTCTCAGTGAACAGGCAGAAGGTGACAGCGGCAATCAGGGGCACAGATCCCAGCTGCCAGCTCTTTCACACCACTGGGCCATAACTTTTCTCTGTACCTACTGTGGGATGCATCAGTTGCGGAGGCCACAGGACAACTGGAGGCAAGAACACATTTTCTAGCTTGTGAGGATAACCTGCCTCTAATGCCACTTGGTAAATCGTTTATCACCTTTTTAGAAAAGACTAGACAATAGCCAGCAAGCATGCTCAAGTTGGGGTCCCCTCCTCCCACTGTTGGTGTTAGGGAAGGAAGAGGTCCCTGGAGGGATAGTGGAGCCCTGCTTTGCCCCGCCTTGGTGTGAGTCTTGGTAGGATACCTACAAGCAGCTAAACTAGACGAGTGCAGCGCCTTGTGTCTGTCAACGGCTTCCTTCCCACGGAGAACACAGTGTCTGTGGATGTCTACCCCTGCGCTGCCTGTGTCACTGCTGCTCAGCTGTGTACACAAAAGCTGGGGATTAGAATCCCCTGGCATCTCAACTCACTTCTGTGGTACAGATAAGTGTTTTATCTTGGCCCCCCATCTGTGGCCAATGAAGAAATAATTAAGGAAGTTAGAATGCCTGCTGTTAACCACAAACCAGAGATGTGGGTGACACTGAGGAGCCTGGAGTGAAGGGGGCTTTGTTCCTCAGGGCTCCAGGAAGGTCTTCCTTTCCCGATGGGCCCAGCTGTCTGCCCCTTTCTGCTACCCACCTCGTCTGTTCGGGATTTTCTTCTTCCCCTGCCCGTTCGACCCTTCAGCACACAAAAGTACTACATCCTCTGTCATTTCTCCCATAATCCCCTCTCCTCTGTGCACACTTCACCTCCTAACCTTAGACTTCCCATCTGCAGACCCTCTGGTCTCCCCAAACCCACACTCCTCCTGCCTCAAATCCCTGTCACTGCTGCAACTGTGGGCAGAGATTCTGCAGAAGGGGGTGGAAGTGGGTGGAAGACTCTCCATTCTTGTACCAGGCAGGTCAACAAAGCTTCTGTGGGCACGTGGAAGACGCGGAACCTGTATGCATTTCTTTAGAAGGGGGTTACCTGCTTTAGGTTAGTAGGTAGGAGTGCTCGAGAACCTCGATGACTTCCCTCTTGTACTGTCTTCTGCAGCCTCTTGCTTTTATGAAAGGCATATTGTTTCCCCAGCTGTATTGTTAAAACTGACAGGTGTATAGTTGAGGATTGATTAGATAGTCAAGAAATTCCCAGAACATATAATGAATTCCTACAGCCAGCTGTAGTGATGTGTGCCTGTAATTCCAGGAAGCTGGGGCAGGAAGATTTCTAGTTTGAGGCCATCCTGGGCTGCATAGTGAGACCCTGTCACAAGCAAACAAACAAACAAACAAACAAACTCTTACAAAAGGCAAACAACCCAATAAAAGATGAGAAGAATTGAATAGATTAGACATTTCTCCAAGGAAGATACACAAAGGCCAATAAGTATATGAAAAGTAAATCAGTATCATTTACCATTAAGGAAATGCAGGTCAGAACTATAATGATTTGTCACTCCATACCAACCACAATAGTTTGTGGTGTCACTCTGCCACACACGGATTACAGGGAAAAAGGAAGACGCAAGAGAGCCACCAGCAGCTGTCCTAAACCTTGGGGCCAAAGGTTGACAACCTTTCCACTGCCCACCTGTCTCATCTAACATCTACACCAGGCAATGCCCTATTGGCACTCCCAGATCCTTCAGGCTGCTGCCTGATAGGCACTCTACAGCCCAAAGCCAGACGGTTGCCTGATAGGTGCTCTACATTCTATTTCCTGCCCAGGCACTCACTACGCATCACAGCTGGCGACCTCATAGGTTTCCTTCCAGCCCCACACCAGCTTCCCAGGTTGGTGGTCTGATGGACCACCGTCCAACCCACTGGTCACTACCACACAAGCCTGATGGGCTAAGATTACACATGCAAAATAATGGCCGGGAGTCCCTGTCTGATGGTAAGAAGGACTCATTTCTTAATTGACTGCATTCTGTTTTTATACCCAGAATGACATCATATCTCAGGGCTTGGTTTCAGACCCTGTGCCTCATGTTCCATAACATCATGAGTACTTGTCAATGCCTTTGATCCCAAGGTGTCACAGGCTTGCTAATGCACAGACAAGCAGATAATTTAGCACAAAAGAAGTTACAGGTGTCTTCCATTTTCCCTACAATAGTTATAATAAAAAATAATAAAAAAGAGCATCAGTGAGGGTGTGGAGGAATCAGAGCCATTGAACAGGGCTGGCAAGAATGGAAAATGGTAGAACATAGTTTGACATTTCTCCAAAACTAAAAAGACCCTATTACTTGTCAGTTATATGCTTCTCAGGAGAGCAGAACAGGGATGACTCAATAGATCCTCGTCTGCCAATGTTCATTGCAGCATTATTTAGAATAGCTCAAAGAGTAAACAACCGATGTCGAAGGGAGAGCTCCACTAGACAGGTAGGTGAACATAGGCTCTGCAGATATGGGATCAGGACACTGAGTTTTGTGGGCCATTTACTTAGATGGTGGCCATGGGCAAGTCGTGACTCCTTAGAGAATTTCCCTGTCCTCCTGATTTTGCTGCCTACAAGGCAGTACAGTAGAGTGTGTGAGAGCATCCAACTCTGGAGTGCTTGGGCGGGTTCCACTTCTGCTCTAACCCTGTCTGTGTGACCTGGGTGATGCTGCTTATTTCATTGGGTTTTTGTTAAGATTGGTTGAATTCTTTCCTGTGACATTCTTCAAATAGTTCCCATTGTACGAATGACTTTAATCTAGACTAATGACTTTTATGTGTATAGATATATTTATGTTTTAATAATTAAGTGCATATGCACACTGGAAGACCTAAGAAGAGCCAGATGATTTACACCTGTACGTAGAGGGACTGTGGATTTCCCAGGCTCATCCAGGCTAGTAAACACGACATGCGAGATTTTTCCCCAATAGTGAATACCAGGCAAAATTCTATTCAGACCAGAGCACAAACGTCTGTCCACTCGCAGGCTAGTCATATTCCAAAAATGATAGTGTAGATTAAAACCTTGAGAAAACATTTTGCGCCTGTGTTGAGTTTTATATGCTGTAACTGTGAAGAGTCTGTCATCTGCTGTTACAGTCACATGTCATATAGGGTCCAGAGTTTCTTGTTTGAAACAGAAGCCCATTCATCCTCTACTCTAAAGGTCAGAGACCTCTTTCTTGTATTGTTAAAATCCAAAGTTCATCCCCCAAAGTCCAAAATGAACCCCATGTCAAGTTGAGAAAACATACGCTGTTGACCACTGAAAATGCCCCCTGAATAGGATTTTTGCTTGTTTTAGAAAAATGACAATATTTACATAAAAAATACAAAAACCCTAAGTGACACTATTAAAGAAACAAGAGGGTCTCCTTGCTGTGCATGCAGACCTTTCTAGGAGAGATGTCATGGATGCAAGGGTGAGACTCCGTGGTGCACAGTGCAGCTCTGAAAGCAGGAGAAAAATCATCTGGCTGCCAGTTTCCTTTTTAAAATAATATATATATATATAATTTTTATTTTTTGCATATGAGTGTATTGCCTGCATGTAAGTGTACCTGTGTTGCACAATTCCTGTGGAGGCCAAAAGAGGGCACCAGATATTCTGGAACTGGAATTACAGATGGTTGTTAGCTGCCATGTGGGTACTGGGAACCAAATCCAGGTCCTCTGTAAGAGCAGCCAGTGCTCTTAAGCACTGAGCTGTTTCTCTGGCTCCTATTACAGGTTTCTGTGCCTGTCAGTGCTGGTGTGACCAAGTCACAAAGGTCTTCCCAAGATAAGAGAAGTTGAGTCCTGCTATCTTCTGCAGCCCCAGGAGAAATGCAGCTTGCAATAGAAGGAGTGGTACCATCTAAACTGGCCTGCTTGCTAAGGCAAGAGGACCCTGCCCAGCCACATGAAGTGTGAAGGAAGTCACTTCTAAAAGGGGAAAATAATTGTGTGGTGTGTGTGTGTGTGTGTGTGTGTGTGTGTGTAATAAAGCGCCAAGGCACAATCACTCTAGAAAACTTTAGGGATTATTAAATTGAGAAAATATACACTGTTGAACAAACATTGAAAATGTCTTCAAAATAAGTAAAGTTTTTACTTTAATTTTGCTTTGTTTTGATCAGAGAGAGAAGGTCTTTACATGCCTCAAAACAGTGCCAAAGATTTCTTTTGTGAGGGACTGTGGAAGAAGAAATGCTCCAAGGTCAGCTATGTCCTGCCCTGTGCAGGGCTCTCCTCCTGGAGATCCCGGCTCCGGGCAGCCTGTGGGATTCTGCAGAGAGACTGAGAATGCAAGACTTCACTAGCAGCTGGAGGCTCCCTCCACACAGTGGGCCTTGGACTGTGAATTGATTTTTAGTTATGTGTTAGCAGAAAACGGAACAGGAAACCTCTCAGCTTCCCCAGCAGCCCTGGAAGAAATCCATTCTCAGAATGTCCTCCAGGACAGAAAGTCTCTTGGCTTCTGTCAATTCGGATTCTGAATTTCAGTGCGTCTGTGCCTAACAGGAGGGGGTAATGCTGTTCAGAACCAGGTGCTGATGTGGACTGGTGCCGAGCATATGCAAGGTGTTCAGAACCTGCTCTGGCTCTACTCGCTGTGCATCCCTGTTCCCCACTGCCAGTCTCGTTCTTTTTGAGGCCTACCCACATGAAGACATTTCTGCTCCAAGCCAGAAATGCAAAGGGCTCCGTTGCATTCAATTCACTGGTCACACAGAGGCAAATCTCAACAGTGTCTCTTAGCCCTGAAAGCAGGAAGTAGAGCTTCATTGGACAATAGTTCCCTTGCTGAGCAACAACCTTCTCCACAGTAGATGGGATACAAAGTGGTTTCTCTGCTGCTATTAGCACCAAAAGAACAACTATAAATGTGGACCTTGTGAAAGAAACAGAGACTGTGACTTGGAGTAGCAAAATGATGGACTGCATTTCTGAAAATGTCCTGATCTTAAAATACATTGATTTTTATCAGAATCTGGACATAGGTTAATTAACACAAAGCAGACATTGTTGACATTTGCCAGATAGTTCTTGGTTGTGGGGGCTGCCCTGTGTCTTGTGGGACATTTAAAAGTCCCCTGACATCTGCTCACTAGGATATTTTATCACACATACCCCCCATCATGCTCAGCAATGTTTCCAAAGATTCTTTGGGAGACAAAACCACACCTCTCCAGTCGAGAGTAACATTAAGTTTTGGGGATCACATTTTAAGAGGTTAACAGCTGGATCAGGAAAAGTCCCAGAAAGGGCAATGATTTTATCAAACCATTTACTGAACATGTACAACACATAAAGTACATATTGATGAGGAGCATTTAAAAGCAAGATCCTGGGCCTCAAGTATCCATTAAACACTCTTCATTCAATCTGGGGCCCAATAACCATCTTCAATTATTTGAAGAGCTGTTGATTGAAGATGAGCTTTACCAGGAGAGGAGAGGCAGATTTTGGGGGCTAATGAAAGCTTTCTTTAAAAACAAAACAAAACAAAACCAAGGAAAACGACAACAAAAAACTTCACGAAGCACTTGGGGAGAAAGGTGGACAAGAGGGAGGGAGGATTTGTGGAAATATGTGTACTCAAGAGAGGGAGAGCAGGTGAGAACCACTACCCTGGGGATGGGAGGAGAGCCAGGGGTGAGCTAGCCAAGAGGCTGGGGAGTCAGAGGACATTAAATCAGTGGTAGAATGTTTGCCTAGTAGGTGCAAGGCCCTGAGTTCCAGTCCCAGCACCACGAAACAATCCAGTAAGCAAATGAACAAAATAAATTATTTGGGAAAAATCAAAACAGGAAAGAGAGATAAGGGATAGTAGAAAGCTAGACTAGCTGGAGTTGGTGAGCTCTGGGTCCAAGGAGAGACCCTGTCTCAATAAATAAAGTGGATAGCTGCGAAGGAAGACACCCACTGTCAACTTTGCCTCCTCCCCCACATGCTCAGGTACCCGCATGCACTCTTGTGAACATGCATACACTCACACACATACACTCATAACACATCACACACATGCACAAATAAATAAAAATTTACATCAAATCGAATCAAAATCATAAAAAAAGAAAGATTATTTTCTATCTGGCCATGCTTAGATTCCTTCAGAAGACTCAAAGACTCAATTTTAAAAGTCTAATTCTTCTCATTTTTTCATTTTGGAGTATTAAAAACGTGACTCAGTTTGACTCGTGGGACTCTAGTAGGCATGTTGAATGAATTTTCATTATGAAGAAGCCGGGACAAGTTTCATACTGTCATCACAGACAACCTAGGAATAGGCCTTGCTCTATTTTTTTTTTTTTTTATCCCTTTCATCATATAAATGAGGTTGAAATGCATTAGCCAAGATCACTGTTTTGGGAAGCAGAGCCAGGCTTTAAACCTAGGTCTCTCACTGCAAAACTTGGCTTTGAACACTCTAGACACTGGATATGCTGTGGGTGGATGCCGGTCTGACAATGGGCATGAAGTTTTACGGCCCTGTGGTGTTGGAAGCACCACTTAATAAAAGTGAATGTAATCTTATATTCCATTTGGGAGGTCTGTATTTGTGCATTTGTCTGTTGCTACAACAAAATACCTTAGGGTTTGTTTGCTCCTTCGAGAGTATCTACTGTCAAGCCATGACTGCACCAGGGCAGAGAACCATAGGGCTTTTGTGTATACATTCCTATAGAAATGTCCTTTACCAGAGGAGCAAAGCCAGCGAGAAATCCACTGCTTGTGAGAGCAGTAATTAGGAGCAGGAACACCCGGGGCTGAGCGTCACACCGTATCCTGTCTTTATGAGCTCAGGGGATCTGGGACAATCGTTTTTCTTCTCAAAGTGTCAGTTTGTTTTGGGGCAAAAGTAATAGTTCTTCCATTACAAAGAAGTGTTGGCACTGGGTAGAGCTAGAGGGAAAGGCATAATCGTTTGCAAGGGACAACACAGAGGGAAGGCAGTGGGGGGTGGCATGTGGCCACCGGGACCGTAGTGGTACTTTATTCTGCCACCATGGGAGGCATGGAGAGGCATGTGTCCCACAAAGTCAATTGCACAGCTCTTGCAGAGTGTCCTTGCTGTTGAGGACACCGTTTGGGCTATGGTTTGTGGATAGATAGCCCCTGCTGTCACATGGAGGTGGGGCCTAAGAGCCACCTGTGGAGCAGGATCCATGCACTGGTAATATTGTATCTTGGCTGAACCTGGTGAAGGACTTCCTCACAGCTGAACGTGGCAAAAACACAGCAGTCCTGGCTGTATTCTGTAGTGTGTGTAGGCTGCTGACCTGCCACAGGGGTGGGATTTCCACTGTTAGGGCTGGACCCATGGGTCTGCTCAGGCAGAGCCAGAAGGGAGTGTTTGTCTCCTGCTGCAGGAGTTGCAGTCTGGTCTGGTAGTTGCCTGAGGGAAGAGCACCCTCTTGTGAGTGGCGCAGTCCAAGTAACTGTATGCCAGTTCTGAAAGGAATAATTAAAACACACACACACACACACACACACACACACACACACACACACAAAGAAATCAAACCTTGCTAGTAAAAGTCAAAGTTATCATGGAAATCTTGCACCCTCAGTGTCTAGTGCCTGAAAAAAGGCTCTAGGAAGAAGTGGAAAAGGTTACTAGGTACTATTTGGAGAAAAGTCTTAGTTTGAGACTCTAAAATTATTGACAAATTACATGGTTTCCATTTGAAGACTGGAATCAAACCACAGTTTCTTATTTCCTCAACATTTTATACACATGGAAAATATGAAATTGCATGAGAATGACGCACATCCACTCTGCCTAGTTTTAAACAATTCTTAATATAATTGATATCTGTGTGAATGTGTGTGTGTGTGTGTGTGTGTGTGTGTGTCTCCTAGCTGTATTTACATGGGCCATACCTGAGTCCTTTCTTTCTATATATGCATGAATATATATTATTTAAAAGGAAGTATGTATATATATATGCATATATATATTTGATTCTAAAGCAATTAGCCAATGTGACACTTAATCCTATAAATATTCCAGCAGATGACTCCCAAGAAGAATAAGGGTATTAATTCAAATGCTATAACTGAACTTAACAAAATGAACAATTCCATAAATTGTCTGATGTAATTTTTCACAATGTTATCCTGTGATAATTAGTATTAATTGCCAACTTAACACCTAGGAAGCCTCAGGCACACCTGTGAGGAATTTTCTAGATTAAGGTTAATCTTTGAGACTATCTGTGAGGCATTGTCTTCAGTTAATTGATGTGGGAAGACCCATCTTACTGTGGGCTGGACCTTTCCCTGAGCGGGGGACCCTGTACCGAACGAGGAGAGAGGAGATGAGTGCTGGCGTGCGTACACGCATTCACTGCTCTCTGCTCTTGACTTCGAGTGTGACTAGTTGCTTCACATTCCTGTCACCTTATTCCTGTGACTAGTTGCTTCACATTCTTGTCACCTTATTCCTGTGACTAGTTGCTTCACATTCCTGTCACCTTATTCCTGTGACTAGTTGCTTCACGTTCCTGTCACCTTATTCCTGTGACTAGTTGCTTCACGTTCCTGTCACCTTGACTTCCCCACAATGAATGGACTAACCTGGAATTGTGAGCCAAAGAACCCTTTCTCCTTAAGTTGTTCTTGTCAGGGTATTTTTGTTTTACAGCAACAGGAAAGGAAACTAAGGCATACTCAAGTGTCATTCAATACTGGATTTTCATTTTGCCTGTCCCCCTTTAGACTCTATACTGTTAGATTTTTTTTTTTTTTTCTGTTTATCAGTCTAGACCAAGTGAGTCTACTAGGATCAGTGGTCAGAAAAGCACTGGTCCATGGAGCCCAGAGCCCAACAACCCCATAGCCTGTCCGTATTGCAAGGGCTGCTGGGGATTTGCTGGGATTTGAGATGGTTTGGAATGGAGTTCAGATTGAATTGGTTCTTTCAGCATGATGAGAGAGATTACAGAAAAATAAGTTCTTCATCTGTAAGTCCTGAATAACAAGTTAATTTAGTAGGACAAAAAGATTTGCCCCTGGGAGCTGGAAAGACGACTTAGCAGTTAGGAGCACTGGCTGCTCTTGCAGATGACCCAGGTTCCATTCTTAGCACTCCATGACAGCTAACAACTGTCTATAACTCCAGGGGATCCAGTGCTCTCTCCTGACCTCTGCAGGGGCTGTGTAACATAGGTACACTTACCTACATGCAGGCTGTACCCTCATATACATAAAAATAAAAATAATAAATAAAATATTTTTAAAAAAGAAAAGATTGGCATCTGTAGGTGGGGCAGGAGGCCAGGAAGTCACCTAGGCCTGGCCTGCCATTGGCATGGAGATCTGCCTCTCCTCTCATAGAGGAAGGCAGGCTTTCTCTCTTGACTCTGTCCCCCGTGAGGAAGTGAGAAGAGGAAGAGGACAAGCCCTCACTAGCCTCCCGGCCACATCCACCAGCCCTGGACTGAGACTCTAGAAAGTGAGTCTGCCTGGTCTCCTTTGGCTTTCTGTAGAGTATTTCAGGCACACATAAATGATACAACCACTGCTTCTACCATTTGCCAGAACATTTGGTAAAATTTGTAATAATATCTGAGGAGCTCTCTTCAGGACTGGCTGCAGGGCCCCGATACCCACTGACATCATTAGGTGTTTTGTCTGTGGGCTGTTTAAAGCTCCAAATGACAGTGGCCTAAGCAAACCAGAAGTTTGTTTTACATAAATAAAGAGGGCAACCTTGAGTTCACGTGAAGGTTGTGCCTTGTTACCCGGGGTTTCAGATGCCTTCTTGTTTCTCTACCGCATCAGCCTTGGTCCTGCGATCCTGCCCTGGGTGTTGCCGAGCGATCACAGGCGGCTGCCAGACCTGCAGCAATCACATCTGCTTTCCATGCAACAGGAAGGAAGGGGAGTCTGTCTTCTTTAAGAAATTTAGAAGCTGCACTGAATGACTTGTTATTTACCCCAGTTATAAGACAGGCTGGGGATCCTGGTCTTCATCTTAGCTGTTCCTTAGGGAATATAATTGGGTTTCATTCAGGGAGGAAGATGTGAGGGATGAAGAGCGGGAGGCAGCTGTTGGCCTCTGACAAATCATTCAAGCAAGGATGAACGGAAAGGGAACAGAGTTATAGAAACTGAGGCAGGAAGGGATCTGGCCTGGGGGGAGTCAGGGGCAGGAACCGTAGGTTACAGGGAACTCAGGTGGCCATGCTGGGAGTGTCCATCTGTCAGGTGGCTGTGTGGTTTCTGCTCTTCTTAGTACAATTTCCTCCTTGTTTGTTTGTTGTTTAACACAGCCTCTCTCTATCACCCACTCTGGCCTTGACCTTGCTGTACCCAAGACTCAGACATCCTCCCTGTTCTCTTTCCAGTGCTGGGATTATCACTGTGACCTGTTATCTCCCCCGCCTCTCTCTCTCTCTCTCTCTCTCTCTCTCTCTCTCTCTCTCACACACACACACACACACACACACACACACACAGAGATCTCTTTGCACTTGTAAAAACTAGGCACTCCCTAGATCCTATCTCAAGGACACTGGTTGGGCCCTTCCAATTCTGACCCCAGGCTTTCCAGGAAAGAGAATCCGATGGCTTCATTTTGGCTGTGTTACTTCTGGCTGTGCATGGTCTGCTAGGCCTGACTTGAGCATGTGTGTGCTCAAGACAGAGGAAATATTCTTAAAGGAACACTTGTCAGCTGGAACAGAGGCTCTCCTGTGTAAATGGTCAAAATACAGTGGAATGAACTTCTCTGTATAAAAAGGATCAGAAGCCAGATGTGGGGGGCGCACGCCGTTAATCCTAACATGCCAGAGGCAGGTGGATCTTTTTGAGCTCAAGGCCAGCCTGATCTACAGTGAGTTCCAGGACAGCTGGGGCTACAGGGAGACCCTGTCTCAAAAAGACGAGGAAAAAAAAAAAAAAGACCAGAAAGTTCAAATTCATAGAGAAAAATCTCCAACAATGAAATCACAAGGCCCAGAAATCCCATTTGAATCATCACATCCAGAAAAGGCAGGGTGAGTCCTGAGTCCTTCTTCACTGCTTTCTAGATCATTCTGTATATTTTAAAACCCTGTTTACTTCTGGACTGGGTGGGGATGCCCAGCTAACACAAATATTCCATTCTCTGGCCTGCCAAGTAAACATAGGTTTTCTGTCTTCCCTGGAGGCTGGGGTGGGTTTCTGTCAAACAGGCTCCACATTTCCATGAGCTTTAAGGTGCTGACTACCAGCCAGCGCCAACCCACCAACTGTAATTGTTGACAGCTGTGTCTTGAAAAGGGTTTCTTTTGTTGCTCATCCTGCTGAGTGAGTGGAATTGCCTCATTAACATTTAGGCCATGTTACACGTTCAAGTGATCACGAGGTATTTAGATTTCAGATCAGTTTTTTTTTTTTATCCTTGTGCCAAACACGACAAGTCTCCATTTTTGTAATGAGATTTTGTGTATGCGGGTGCTATTGAAAGTGGATTTGCATCTTTGTTCATTTGTCATGCAAAGACGTGCAGTGATGATTGTTACAGGTTGACCTAGCTATTAAGGTCTTTTATATTTGAGAAGAGCAAATTTCAAATCATTCCTTCGAATAATGATGACTGCTGCTTTGCTGCCGAGGCAGACAATGTCCGCTCCAATCAGAACTTGACAAGTGGAAGAGGCATCCCTCCTAAAAAAATTCTTTATAGACTTGAATAAGCTATCCTGAATAAGCATACAACTCAAGCAAAACACAGTGACCTTTCTATGAAAGCTCAACTAAGGGTAAATCCTCTTACCTACCTCTTCCCGTGAAATGTATGCTACAAAGCACTTTTCTCTCAGAACTCGAGAGCTGTAGCAGTCAGCAGCCACTGCTCGGCTTCAGACTCCAGGGAACTGTTGCAGACCCTAGTTGTTTACCAAATATACTTCTTCCTTCCTAGCAGAATCCCAGTTATTATGAGGGTGACAATGCCCTGTGCTAATAATACTTGTCTTCTCAGACTCTCTTGCAGCTAGATGTGGTCCATGTAACCCAAATAAGAAGTCATAGAATGAAACTTTCAAAAGAAGCAGGTTTACTTGGCAGTCTATTAGGTTTTTGTCTTTTTAGTGCTTTTCTCGTGCTTTTTGTTTGTTTGTGTGTGTGCCTTAAACACTGCAACACTGGCTGGAGGCTGCACAGTAATCCTATATGCGTGTGGGGCAGGCGGGAAGAGGGAAGGAGTGTGAATCTCTGAGGACAGCATAGACAAGCTAAACCAACTTGAGCCCAACTCTGGACTCTATTGTATTTTTAAGTCACTAAATCTGGTTTCACATTATTTTCCATCAAACATTCTTTTTCTTTTTAAAAAGTGGAGCTAATGTAGATTTATTAAGGAGAAGTGAGACATAGCTACTGAGAGTAGGCATGGGGGTACTGAGACCTTTGGGGGAGCAGGGTTGTTTTTTACTTATGAGTGCATTGCCTGCATGTATGTATGTATGTGTCATGCAATGCCTGTGGAGGTTCAGAAGAGAGCATTGGATTCACCTGGAACTGGAGTTATGGACAGTTGTTAGCTGCCTTGTGCATGCTGGGAACAGAACCTGGCTCTTCCGCATAAGCCACCAGTGCTCTCAACTGCTGAGCCATCTTTCCAGCCAGTTTTGTGTTTTGGTTGGAGCCCATTCCAGTTATCTGTCATTATATCTAACAGATTACTCCAAAAACTTACAACTTAAGGCAACAGTTATTCTATTATATCTCTTGACTTTGGGATAGGAATCTCAGGCAGTAGCAGTTGGGCAATCTTGCTGCTCCCTAAATTGGCTGAGGACACTGGTGGTACTCAGCTCCTGGATAGGCTGGACCTGGGCAGTTTCACCCATGTCTAGTACCTCAACCGAGAAGTCCTGCTGCAGGGCTCAGCAGGTTCTGTCAACTGGCACGTTTGCATGTGGCTTCTCAAGCATGAAGAACCCATTATGACTGGCCGGATCTTGCACGATAGCTCAGACTATTCAGAGAGAACGAGTTCCAAAGAGATGGAAGTCTCTAGCTTCTTGAGCCTGTGCCTGGAAACACACACACAACTCCTTCTGCTGTATGATGTTGATCAAAGTAGTCAGAGAGCCTAAATAGATTATTGGGCAAGGGGACTTGGATCTTTCAAAGGGAGCTATTGCCAAAGAATCTCTAGTCAGCTCTAATTAGTTTACCAGCGTAATGGGCAACAGTTACCTTGTTCTATAGTTCTAAAGGCTTACTGTAGATGTCTGAAACTAGGCTTAATGTCAACTCTGGGTGCTGTCTTTCAGGTACAAGAAAGGGACCAACTGAGGTGGTCTGTACTAGTCAGTAGTATAGTTGCCCTATCTGCCAACCAGCGGGTCTTTGCAACTGTATGGCTTCTATGTGGTTCATCCATGCTGGGTTGGGGCTTTTGATGATGCAGCTGCCCAAGAGTCACCCATGCTGCTATAAGTAACTCAGTAAAGTCACTGGTCCACAAACCTAGACTTGAATGGTCTGTGTGTCTCCATAGGAGAAGTAGCACAACAAACTGACAATGTAACAATGAACATAACCCATAGGGTCCACGTTTGTTACATTTGTGGTTGTAAGGAAGGGAAAAATGATTTCCCTTCACTTTTCTCAGTTCTTTGGCTGGGCTACAAATTAAAATGACATAAAACAGATGAAAGGAGGAAAATATATTTACTTCTATACATTAAAATGACATAAAACAGATGAAAGGAGGAAAATATATTTACTTCTACACACACAGCACACAGTTGTCCCATAAAATCTAAGCCTCGAAGGAGGACCACATGATTGGCACTTCTATGTCATCCTGAGCTACAGCAAGGAGTAGGGATTTACAAATGTTAGGGATAGAGAGGACAAGATACTGGACAATGAGGGAAGGGATTATTTGATGACTAAAGACTGTCTTGATATGCAGCTAAACATCTCTTAGGTACTGCAAGCTATCTTTGTTAACAAGTCTTTTCCTGATAACAGGCACTTAATTTAGACTTCCTTTGTAGATATAAATTTCTTTTACAAAAGAGTAGCCCTCAGGGAGCTACTCTCGTGTCTGTAGTTTCCTAGAATAATCTCCAACTATGCCACAAAGGCATATTTGAGTGTGGCATATTCTATAGTTTGGAGTGGTTTGTCCTGATTCCCCAAGGTTCTCATTGGATATACAAGTTGACGTTACCCTTAAAAGGTATACCTGAAAATATACAGTAGCCTAAGGTGAGGACACTATGGGCAGTGATTGGCCCTCAGATGGGGCGTCTTAGGCTCATGTCCACACCCATGCTCAAGATCTGTGAGCACAATGCCTTTGGGCTTCAGTTCCATCATCAACAAAATGTCTGGGTTTTATAATCTCTGAGGTTTCTTCCATTGTAAAGTTTTATGGGCCTGAGTAATCACTATTTATGACCAAGAAAAAGCTGGAGTCATGATTTTTTTTTTCCCCCTTTGCTCTTAAAAATAACAAACTTCCTCTCTAGTGAAGTTCTGCTGGACTTCTCTTCCACGGACATAGTTCATTTGCAGAGCAGACCTCAGAGAGAACTCAGGGTAAAGGCAATATTTTGTGAAAATTAAATCTGCCCACTTAATTTGATTTCCCTGAGAACTGGTTCTTTCTAAACTTCCCCCTGCTGTTCCCCTTTTAAAATTATAATATAAAATGTTTCCATTAACAGTAGAACATGAGGAGGAGACTGAACACTGCCAAATGTTCCAGAGTTCATTGGTTCCTTCACCACTGGGGAATCTGAGGAGTCTTAATAACAACAATGAGTGGACAGGAGCCTCAAAGGAGTAACTTGGGGTTCGGTGAAGACCCTGTATGACCAACAGACAAATGGCCAAGAGTAAGTAATACTGAGCTTGGTGAAGGATAACATACTTCTTTCAAGGAATGTGTTTGTGTCTTTCCACCTTAAAGGTCTATGGAAAGAAAATATAATTCAATTGCACATTTTTAAGTTATTGAGAGAACTCATGGGACATCTAATTGATGGGTAGGATGATGATTTTGAGACCTGAGGGCTGGAAAAACTTGCCTTTCTGAGAGCTAAAAATATGCATGACTTTTATTGTGACTTCTCACTGCCTCTTGTCCAATCTGGTAATTATTTTATAATTATGTTATACATAAATAGTATTTGGGTTCTTCTAGAAGAAATGTGTCTGTAGTATATTTTCTATGATCTTAATATGATTTTTTTTTCCACTAGTGAACTTTGTAATGTGTTTTGGAAAATAAATACTAGAGGATTTTCTTGGGCTCCATCTTAGGAGATGGCCTTAAAAAAAAAAAGACTGCTTCACACAGAGGTCTTTGTGATGTATCAGTTAGCAGTCTTCTTTGGGTATTTTGGTCCTAGGTGAATTGAAGGCACACAAAATGATATTTTAAATTGAATAATGTCATATTGAAGTTTCATCAATGATAATGTAATGATAAGACTATTTGCCAGTGGTTATGGGCCAGGAACACTTAGATATTGAGCTCTAAGTTTCTTCATACAGAGTGTCTAGCACTGGGCATTTTCTTATTGTGCCCATCTGAAAGGCTACAGTCCTGGGAGATGGAATCCCCACCCTGGTGAGTAGTGAGAGAGTAATTCCAGCCCAGCCCTGTGGATTGCCAAAGCTCAGATTTTTCCCCTTTTGTCTTTATCCAATTATCTCTTTGGGGGTAAATGTAAACACTGCAAGCACACCAAAGAACATTGGAAAACAAACCATTCGTATTTTGTTGACTTAGTAACAAAAGACAAGACAATCAGGCAGCAATTAGTCCCTTTAAGGTTTATATGTTAAATACCCATTGTCACTATTTCTAGATTCCCTAGAGCTCTTTTGCACTTCAGTAAATGCTATTCAGAAATCCATGGAACCTGTAACCGAGATCAGCTGTCTGTCTGGTGGGTAAGAAGTTAAAGCATCCTATTATTCTATCAAGCACTGTCTCCTATTGATTTATTTATTACTTATTTACTTACTTATTTTTGAAATTATAGGCCCCTTTGACTATCTCATTTTTTATCATTTTCTTCACTTCTAAGTCTCCTCTTTGTTGCTGCCTTCACTCTTCTTTATCGCCCCCACAGTCTCTCTTCTCTTTCACCACTGCTCTATACACTTGTCTCGACTCTATTTATTCGTGACCAGTTAACACAAACACCCTAGGAAAAATACAGGTTTCCACACAACACGTCCTATCCTAGCTCAAATCTTGATTTTCCCCTTTGTAGACATTTCATTTCGGTTCATAGTCCCTGTCATCAAGTTGCGGAAAATAGACATATACGAGTTACTTAGAAAATGCTTTTGCTAAAAAGCAGAGTCGACAAAGTAACTAAGAGCAAGAGAGAAGCCTGAGGTTGACTTTCATTGTGTGTCTGTCTCCTTTATTTAAACCAGACTGCTGCTCAACTCAGAAAGTAGGTATTCGGAAGCTACTCAGATAGTATCAAGATTAGAAAACATCAGGCTGGAACCCTCCCCCATCAAAGGTTGGTACAAGCTGTGGACTGGAACTGCAGGACCGTAATTTTGGTCAGATGAATGGGACCTAAGTCCTATCTCCAGCCTAGGAGGAGACTTGACATCCTGAACTGCCCAGAAGCTCATGGAAAACTATCCAGACAGGGTTCCAGGAGCCCTAAAACTTATAACATTATTGTCTAGCGGGACACTTTCTGATAGAGAACAAGTATGTGCCATACACTTCCTCCTGCTGCAAGAGTCAATCAAACAGGCCTGTTAATCACCTGAACAGAAAAACACCCCCAGGATAGTTTTCTGTTCCACGTATTTTATTTTTTTGTTGTTTATTATTTTATGTGTATAAATGTACTGTCTGCATGTAGGTTGGTGCACCCGTGTCGTGCAATGCCGCGGGTCAGAAGAGGGTGTCAGATTCCCCTGGAACTGGAGTTAAAGACGGTTCTTAGCTGCCATATGGGTGCTGGGAATCGAACCTGGGTCCTCTGCAAGAGCAGTCAGTGCTCTTAACCACTGAGCCATCTCTCCAGCCCCATTCCAGGTATTTTAAAATGGTATAAAGCCTGCCTAAAATGTAGATAGGTTCTTTGGATAGATCTCCAAATGATCACAGCCCACTTTTACCCTTGAGAGAGCTTTGTATTACTCAGCAGTAAACCTTACCAATCTCATACACTACACTCTGTGTGTCTTATATGAATTCTTTTCACGGGCATTACAAGAAGTTGAGGGAAGTCCACAGCAAAATCCTAGTGAAAAGCATATTAATCATTCAAGGAGTATATGCCTGAAAACTAGTGGTAGCAAACAATCTCATCCCTCTTAAGACTGAAGGCACGCAGATACGAGTATCTAAGGTATTTATTTTACTGTCAGCTTTTACAATAACCCATTCTAGACCTTTGGATCTGGATCTGGAAGTATATCTGTAGTTAGTTTGGATTGGAACAATGAAGCTTCACAGATAGCTCACCCCATGTTGGAAACTGGTGACAACTCTGTCTCAAGTAGGATCAAACATCTTATAGAAATTGCGTGGTGGCGCATGCCTTTAATCCTAGCACTTGGGAGGCAGAGGCAGGCGGATCTTTGTGAGTTCAAGGCCAGCCTGGTCCACAGAGTGAGTTCCAGGCCAGCTGGGGCTACAGGGAGACCCTGTCTTGGGGAAAAAAAAAAAAATAAGAACTTCTCCAGAGCCATCTTGCAAAACCAGGACTAACTAGACCACATCACTAATGAGAGCACAGTCTGATCAAGATGACTTCATTACGCATACCTCTTGCCCCAAACCCCAATTCTTTCTCTATTTTCACCTAAAAACTCATGCTAATTATATTAGTCAGAGTTCTCTAGTAGGACAGAACTGATGTACTGACTTATATGATACATGCTGGGTAGCCTAACAGTGGATGTCTGCACACTGGAGAGGCTGAGAACTTGGTAGCTGCCAGGTCCATGAGGTTGAGTGACTCAGCAGTCCCAATCTGGTGCTGAAGACATGGAAGTTTCCTGGAGAGTCACTGGTCTCTATGCATTTTGGAAAGATGAGAAACTGGATTATGATGTCCGTGAAGGATGGCAGCAAGTTAGATGTATTCACCAGCAAGGGTGGAAGGTGAGGAGGCAAAAAGCAACAGCTTTTTCCTTGGACCTTATATCTGGGGTTTCACTGGGAGGTATCATCTACTCTGGGGGGAAATTCCCCCAAAACCTGCTCAGTTAATCTTTCCAGTAAATACCTTTACAGACTGGCCTGGGGTCATGTCTCTTAGAATAGGATATGAGTCCAGATTGATCCAATCAAGTTGATAACCAAAATTAATCATCAAATTAATATTTAGAAGATGGGCTGAGATGCTCAGTTTCAAACTTTCCACCAAGACCATATTAATTAAAATCCTTTCCTGATATCCAACATTACTTTTTGGGTTGCTTTCACTGGAAAGTTTAGGCCAACCTAATTTGTTGTGGTCTGTCCAGAGTCAGGCTTCCAGCCTAGGACTCCAACTACAGAACATATTAATGTGACTAACTATAATTTCAGACAAAACACTCATTGGTTTAGAAAAGTTTATCAGGGTTAAAGAGGGGAATTAAATGATGAAAAGATCAATTTTCCAAGGAGACATAACAATCTTTAACATTTATGTATCTAACACCTACATCTATTTATCAGAATGTCAAATATGTAAGGCTAAAATTACTAGATCTCCAAGAGAAAAGATGACTCTCCTATAATAATTGAAAATGTAGAATCATAAATCTCTCAGAAATAGATTCAACAGGCAGAAAAATCAATAAAGAAGTAGATGAACTCAATATCACCATTCACATAAAAATGACATCCCTAGATTACTAAATCCCACAGTGGCAGATTACACATGTGTCTCAAAATTCCACAGAGCATTGACCAAAACAGAAGGTACCAGGTCCTAATGGATTCACTGGTGAATTCTACTAAGTAGTGCAAGGAAAAACTTATGTCAACTTTCTATAATCTCTTCTGGAAGACAGAGGTAGAGGAACTTGTTTTTAATTGGTTCTGCAATTCCAACATTGCATTCATGCCCCAAATGAAAAGCATTGCAAGAAAAGAAATACCGTGGGACATGGCTATGGACAGAAACTCCTCAAGGAAATATTACCACATCGAGGCCAACAATCTGTAGAAAGACTTATACATTATAAACAGGTAGCATTTATTTTAGGCATGCAAAGTTAGAAAGAAAATCAAATAATCTATCATGGGGATAATATAATGAGGAAAAACACAATAATGTTAATAGTTGCAGAGGAAAAAACTTAATAAAATCCAGGTGCCGGGAGTGGTGGCACACACCTTTAATCCTAGCACTTGGGAGGCAGAGGCAGGTGGATCTTTGTGAGTTCAAGGCCAGCCTGGTCTACAGAGTGAGTTCCAGGACAGCTGGGACTACAGGGAGACCCTGTCTCAAAAAAAAAAAAAAAAAAACTTAATAAAATCCAACAATCACTCATGAATAAAAACAACAACAGCCTCTGGGAAAATGAAGAATAGAGGCATTTCCCTAGACTTGAACAATAACATCCATATAACCCTGTAGTTAGCATCATATATAAAAGTGAGAAACCAGAAGCTTTCTTGCTAAGATAGGGAATAAGGCACTCATTTTTGGGGGTCTTTTTGAGAAAGGGTTGTCCTGTAGCTCCAGCTGGTCTATGCTATGTAGACCAGGCTGGCCTTGAACTCACAGAGATCTGCCTGCCTCTGCCTCCCAAGCTCTAGGACTAAAGGTGTGAACCACACACTGGGCTTGATTACTATTTCTTGATACCATACTATAAATCGTAGTGAAGACAATAAGACAAGAAAAAGAAACAAAAGACACAGAATGAGAAAAAAAGAAATAAAGCTGTCTTTGTTAACAGATCACATAAGTGTTAACTATAAGAAGTACACTTTAGCCGGGCTGGAGAGATGACTCAGTGGTTAAGGGCACTGACTGCTCTTGCAGAGGACCCAGGTTTGATTCCCAGCATCCATAAGAACCATCTTTAAGCTGGGTGTGGTGGTGCACGCCTTTAAGCCTTTAATCCTAGCACTCCAGAGGCAAAGGCAGAGGCAGGTGAATTTCTGTGAGTTTAAGGGCAGCCTGGTCTACAGAATGAGTTCCAGGTCAGCTGGGGCTATAGAGAGACCCTGTCTCAAAAAAAAAAAAAAAAAAAAAGAAGTGCACTTTAAATATAGTTAACTGTTAACTATAGACAGCTATAGACAATCTGAAAAAATTGATAAACACTCCTGAAACTACTTGTAGGTTACAAAGGTAATGCAAAGTGGTCACTTTCTTTTTAAACATTTTAAATTTTATTTGATTTTAATATTTATTTTTTATTTTATGAGTGTTTTACCTAGATGTCTGTATGTATACCATGTACTTTCATTGCCCCACAGTGGCCAGAAGAGGGTGTTGGATCCCCTGGGACTGGAGTTATTGATGGTTGTTAGCTGCTATGTGGGTGCTGGGAATTGAGCCTGGGACCTCTGGAAGAGCAGCCAGTGCTCTTAACCATTGTGCCATTTCTCCAGCCCCAGAAGACACTTTCTAATGTGCCAGCAATGAACAAGTGGATTTGAAATAGAAAATACAGCACTATTTATATTAGCACTTGACAAAATAAAACACTTAGCTAGAGATCTAATAATACATGTGTATGAATTATATGAGGAAAACAAGAATTTTAATTAAAAACTAAAGCTATATACAATGAAAAGATATTCCATATTCATTGGGAGGAAAATATCTCATGTCAGTTATTACTAAAATGACCTATAGCTTTGATACAACTCAATAAAAATGTCGCTAGCTTATTTTCTAGATATTAACAAGTTAATTTAAACATTTCTATTTATTTATATTTCATGTGTATGAATATTTTACCTGCATGTATGTGTGTCTGTCCATGCAATGCCTGCAGAGGCCAGAAGAGGGCATCAGATCCCTAGGAACTGAAGTTGTGGATGGTTGTTAGCTACCATGTAGGTGCTGGGAGCCAACCTGGGTCTTCTGCAGGAGTAGCCAGTGCTCTGAACCACTGCCCCATCTCTCCAGCCCTTCAACAAGTTGATTTTTAAAAAAGATACAGAATAGTCCACACAATATGGAAACAGTATGATGTTAAGGACTAACATTCTGGATTCTGGGGTTATTATATAACTATAGTAATGAAGACAGTGTGGCAGGATATACAAACAGATTATTAAGACAGAATGGAGGGGCTGGAGAGATGGCCTAGTGGTTAAGAGCGCCGACCGCTCTTACAGAGGACCCGGGTTCAATCCCCAGCACCCACATGGCGGCCGAGAACCATCTGAAACTCCAATTCCAGGAGAACTCCAGTTCCAGGGGAATCCAACACCCTCTTCTGACCTCCGCAGCATTGCACGACACAGGTGCACACACCTGCATGCAGACAGTACATTCATACACATACTGAAATAAAAAAAAAAGTTTTAAAAAAAGAAAAAGAAAAAAAAAAAAGACAGAATGGAGAACCCAGAGGTCAATCCATAAAGGCACAAAGCAATGGAGAAAAGAGTCATTTTTCACAAAGGTGCTGCAGAACTTAAGACAGTCACATGTGAAAATCAAGCAATCTAGCTGGGCATGGTGGCGCGTACCTTTAATCCTGGAACTTGGGAGGCAGAGGCAGGCGGATCTTTGTGAGTTCAAGGTCAGCCTGATCTACAGAGTGAGTTCCAGACAGGGAGACCCTGTCTCGAAAAGACAAAAAAAAAAAATAAATAAAAAAAAAGAAAATCAAGCAATCTAGACATAGACTTTAAACTCAGAATGTATCAAAGACCAAATGTAGAATGCAAAAGCAGGTGCTGGAGAGATGGCTCAGCAGTTAAGAGCACTGACTGCTCATGCAGAGGACCCGGGTTCAATTCCCAGCACCCACATGGTGGCAAAGAACCACCTTTAAGCCAGGCGTGGTGTTGCATGCCTTTAATTCTAGCAGAGGCAGGCCAGTCTCTGTAAGTTCAAGGCCAGCATGGTCTACAGAGTGAGTTCCAGGCCAGCTGGGGCTATAGGGAGACCCTGTCTCCCCCCCCCCCAAAAAAAATGCAAAAACATCAAACTCCTAGAAGATACCATAGCAAAATATCTAGATGACCAGATGACTATGGATAGAATAAGGCCTGTTCAGATTAACCCCAAAGGCATAATTCATGAAGAAATTATATTACCTCTTGCTGAAATTAAACAGAAGTCATAGACAGGGAGAAAATATTTATGAAAACTACATCTGATGAAGGACTATTATCTTAAACATACAGATAATGCCTACGACAAGAAGAAACAAACAACTTGAATAGAAAATGAAGGAAAGACTTAGACATGCCACAAACCAATATACAGATGAAAAGTATGAACATGGGACGATGTTAAGTATTACATATGCTACCAGGTAATTCAAATTACAAAGCACAATGACATAGTGCTAAACCTCTATTAGAATGTCCAAAGCCCAGAACACTGAGAGCATTGTTGTTGGCAAGGCTATGGAGTGGCAGGAAGTCTCATTCATCGCTGGTAGAAATGCAAAATTATACAATTATGTTGAAGACAGTTCTTATAAAATTAAACATTGTTAACCTATGATCCATTAATTCTGCTTCTTGCTATTTACCTAAACTAGTTGAAATCTCATGTCTGTGTACACAAAAGCTTGCACACAGATGTTTTTCAGCTTTCTTGTATGCCTGTAATCCCAGCACTTGGTATGTGGAGGCAGGGGCAGAAAGAGTTCAAAGTCATCCTTGGTTGTAGAGTGAATTGAATCCAGCTTGGCTATACAAACCCTGTCTAAAAAAAAAAAAAAAAGCCCACAAACAAATAATTTTTGAGAGTAATGATGATGTTTTCTAGTATATAAATTGAAAAAATGTGGTCCATGCAGATGATGGAATGTTTTCAGTATGAGAAAGGAATGAGCTTTCAAGCCATGAATATGTACAGAGCACTGTAAACACATAGGACTAACTGAAAGAGACCATGTATGAGGCTAACTATAGGACATTCTGGAAGAGGCACGGGTATGGAGGACCGGGAGATGAGCTGGGGAGCACAGAAGACAGGGTAGTGAAAGTGCTCTGTATGATACTGTTGTGGAGAATGCTTATCATTTACACTTTTCAAAAGCTATAGAACACACCACTCCAGAATAAACACTACTTTAAGATTTGGGATTATAATGATGTGTCAATATAGGTTGATCAATTACAGCAACTCTAATGGGGATGTCGATAATGGGGAGGTTATGTGTACAGCAGTGAAGATGAATATGTAAGAAACTTCTGTTCCCTCTCAAAAGTTTTCTGTAAACCTAAAACTAAAGATAATCTGCTTCTTAGGAAGAATGCTTACAGAAGTATAAAATGTCAAATACCTAGAGGTAAAGAACAAAGGCGTCCAAGTATTCCCTATGAAAATTAAAGACCTTTGTAAACAGGAAGACATACTATGTTTATCAGTTATGTGCTTAATCTCATGACAATGTCACCTCTCTATCTGAAGCCTACAGATTTAGTAAAACTTTGTGATTCTAAGTTTTATATGGAAATGTAAAGACTAAATATAATAATGAAGACTCTCTTGAAGAAACTTATGAAATGATTTGCTTTCCAGGATATGAAGATGAATTAGTGTCAGTTTGATCTTGAGGATAGGTAGAAAAAGTAGCTCAGCTCCAAACATACAAATGAACATTTGGTTTACTACTGAATGGCCCCATAGGACAGAAATAAGAGGAACTTTCCAATAAACAGATATGAGGCAATCAGAAATCCATGTAGGCAAACATAAGATTTGACATCCATCTTCTGTCCAAAAAATTAAATTAATCAAGTTTAAAAGATTCAGGATCAAATGAGAAAGACAAAAACAATAAAGCTTTGAAAAATAAAATAATTTAGTATTCCTTGCTTCTGGGGTAAAAGCCAACAAATCACAAAAAGAAAAGATTTAAAAATTGGATTCCATTAAAGTAAGACCACGTTTATCCAGAGATACTATTGGGAAACTGAAAGAGCAAGCCAGGAGAGGTGGGAAATACACAAACATACAATTGTAAAGGTTTCCTAGCTAAAGTGTGGATGGAATCTGAGCAAATTATAAGGGAAAGAGAGACTGAAAGCTGGTCAATATTCTTGATCAGGTTACATAAAGGGGGTGTCCACATAGCCAAGAAACACATCAAAGTATGCTGACCTCATTAGAAATGAGGAAAATTCACATCAGAACACTATGAGGCACCATTAGCATAAGCGTCAGAATGCTTAACAAAACAAAGACAACACTATCAGGTTTTTCAGACGATACTAAGCAAAGGAATGGAGACCAGACCAGGCCTTATATGCTGGGCTGGTGAGCTGCCCTGAAATACATCTCCAGCCCCTGTTCCCCTTCTGCTTTGAGCAAGAGTCTCACTAGTTTGTCCAGGCTGCCCTTGAACCTGTGGTATGATCCAGGCAAGCCTTGCTATCCTCCAGCCTCAGTCTCCCTAGGAAGCTGCCTCCAGGCCTGGTCCTGCATTCCCTTTGAGCACACCTTGACATTATTTACCAAAGTTGAAGGTAGGAAAATCCTACGTACGACAATTGTAGATACATGCACAAATGTCCCAAAGTTATATGTGAACAGGACTCAGTGTATGTGCCTCTCCAGATTCCTCTGGAAGTTGCCAGGTCCCCAGCCCTTCATTTTATAACGACATCTGAGCCTGCGGATGGTGTGCTCAGCCCTTTACGTCATTGACGAACAAGATCTCAAGATGGCTTGTTCTTCTTTGAGTCAGTCACATCGTGTCATTTTCCCACAACTCAGCAGCTCTGGCTTTGTTTGTTTGTTTGTTTGTTTGTTTGTTTTAAGAAAAAGCAAAGCGTTTGTTCTAAGTGCCCTTCTGAAGAGGGTTAAGGAGTCCTGATGCTTTGGGTCGGTCGTGTTTGGAGACGACACTGGGTGGCGCTCCTTCTTTTCGTTCTCCACTGCCTGCTGGCAGCTGGGCGGCGTGGGCTCGCTCTGCAAGTTCTCAGCGCCCCAGCCAGTGCCCTTGCGTGTGGAAAGGACAAGAATTCTGTAATCGCCTGAAGTCTGTCCTCTAGAGGAGGGGGAAGCCCATCTTTTCTCAGAACAGCTAGGGGGCTCAGGAGTCTTGGAGAGAGCTAAATTCTTCTATTTCAGACAAGCCCGAAATGGAATCGTTGCAAATGATAGTTCTTTGCCATAGGGACCCGAAGGGAGCAGAATCCACGAACTCCATCGTTTTGTGCAACCTTGATTTTAATCCCTCTCGGCAGGTTGCAGGCATTTGCTGACAGCACACAAAGAAGGGCTCAGTTACTGTGTGATGTCCACTGAGAGCCGACCTTACATCTTCCTGGGGACCAGTCTGCAGCCCTCACATAATCTGTCAGTCTGCTTTGGGGTCTTGGGTGGCAAACAACCATGAACAAAACTGATCCCTGTTTCTCAGCAAAAGTGCAAGACTGATGGTTGTTTGGGATTGCCAAGGAGGAACCTTCAAGCACTTCCTTAAGGAAAACATGACATCTTTTAGGGGGAAAAAAAAAGTCCTCCAATTCAAGTGATATGTTTACATATGTGTGTATATATTTATGTATATATGTAACTATGTGTATATATATATACATATATATATGTATATATACTGTAGCAATACAGGTTGGAGAGAACAACAACAAAAGAACTGAAAAAAAAAAACTTTGGAAAGACTCAGAAAAAGATGCAGGACATGTATGGCAGAGTGCAGGGACTTGGATGGGGTGGGGGGCATGGAAAGGGAAACAACTCTAGATTCTATTGAGAAATGATGTATGACTTATGGAAAAAGTTTAATAACAATGAAAAAAGAAAAAATAAGAAAGAAAATACACTTAGAATAAAATAGGCAGGGTGTGGTGGCGCATGCTTTTAATCCCAGCTGCTTTTAATCTCCACTGAAACTTTTGGGGATGGAGGGGAAGGATAACGCTACAAGAGTAAAATAGGCAGGGTGTGGTGGCACATGCTTTTAATCCCAGCTGCTTTTAATCTCCACTGAAACTTTGGGGGAGGGAGGGGAAGGATAACGCTACAGAGAAGTGCCCAGGCAGTCTAACCCTGAACATTATCACCATGTGGTTATAACAACCTCTGGTCCCTTCCAATTACTGTCCAATTGTGCAGGAGAGCTTCACTGTCAACTTGACACACCTGAGAAAAGGGAACCTCAGTTGGAGAATCACCTCTATCAGATTGGCCTGTGGCCATGTCTGTGATTGCTGAGTGGTGTGGAAGGGCCTAGTCCACTGTAGGTGGTGTTGCCCCTAGGCAGGAGGTCCTGGGTTGCTTCAGAAAGCAGGCTGAGCCCGGGCCAGAGAAGCAAAGCAGTAAGCAACATTCCTCCATGGTCTGTGCTTCAGCTCCTTCCTCTAGGTTCTTACCTTGAGTTCCTGTCTGGGCTTCCCTTGGTAATAGTCTGTGAGCTGTAAGTCGAATAGACTCTGTTTCCCCGTGTTGGTTTTGGTCAGTGTTTTAGCATAGCAATAGAAAGCGAACATGTCCCCTATGGTCTTCTCCCATGATCCTCTGGCTCCCCAAGCTCTCCCTGCCATTGTTCTTCCCGTCGCTCTTTTGGGAGCTCTCTTCCTCATATTTCTGTGCAGAATAACTGACTCTTTTCAGTTCCTACATCCAAGTAAACCTTAAACCGAAGTTTGCCTCCTAAAACTCATAAACTTATTGCCTTGGTGAGTGGCTGAGGTGCGGGCGCAGGGAGATCTGCATTCATCAGTGATAGGTTTCATATTTGTTGAAGAGTTAGAGGAAGCAGTTAAAAGGAGCATGGTTTTCATTCTTGGATTTCATCTGCTCCCCAAAAGACCTCCTCTGACTTCATTCGTCATTCATATTTGGTCTTTTTGAGACAGGGTCTTCCTGTAGTCCCAGCTGGCCTGGAACTCATCATGTAGACTAGGCTGGCCTCCATCTTGCAGAGGTCTGCCTGTCTCTGCCTCCTGAGTGTTGACATTAAAGGTGTATGCCACCATGCCCGCCTCCTCTGATTTTACATATATTAAGTAAAGGTAGTTGCTGAAGCAGATATACCTCCGGGGCTTACAACTCTTGGGTTTATTTAAGACTCCCTGCAGTCCGAGGCAGGTTGTACAGCTTCTGTGTGATCATTCAGAGGCTCTGCTTACTTTTACTGACCCAGTTCCTTCTTCTTCATCTTTCAGCAGATGGAGGAAGAGGTTGGGGGGAATGCCTCTGCTTATTCTTTGCATCCTGGGCTTTTACAAAGCAGGGCTTATAGTCCACGAGGCTCACTACAGATGAGGTGGAGTCAGGAAGTGTAAGCCCTACTGGCCGTGACACTCTGGTGGTCAACTTGCCATGTTGTCACACCTCTGAAAACCAAGGTTCCACCTGGCAGTTAGTCTCATATAGTTGGCCTCCTTACCTTTTTCTGGAAACATTTTTCATTTTCATTAAAAAAATTAAATTGGCCAATTAATTTCTGCATGTGGTATATATGTCCATATAGATATGCACATGTGTGGGGAAAGGTGTGTGTGTGTGTGTGTGTGTGTGTGTGTGTGTGTGCGCTTATACAAGCTAGAAGTATGTGCCAGGCGAATCCCTCAATTATTCTCCCTGACCTTTTGAGGAAGGGGCTGTCGCTGGTCTGGATTAGGCTGACAATGTTCTTCTTTTCTCGGAGCTGGGATTACAGATGCACACTGCTGCAGCTGGCTCTGGATGTGGATGCTGGAGACCTGAGCTAATGTCCTTATGCTTGCATGGTTCGCTCTTTACTCACTGAGCTATCACCGAGCTGAGTCTCATGTTTAAACCTGAAGCCTTTACCCTTAATCGCTTATACGCTCTTCAAATGCCTTCTCTTCTCTTCAATTTGTACCCTAGCTTAAGACTTTTGTTCTCCCTGGAAATATTATTTGGAGCATTTGCAGAATGAATTAATTGACTTTAGCCTTTTTCTTATGGGCAGTTCATGATGCTGTTTCTGGTATCTCTTGGAGTGTGTGTGTCACGTCCAGAGTCCCCCTGTCTGCCAGCTGTCCCTACTCACAACCACTTATGTCTGTCTGGGCTAAGTGATTTTCACCAACAAGATTTGAAGAGATTTTTGTGAAGACCCAAGAGATAATGGAAGCAAATGCATCTTCTCTGTAGTTGGTTTCCTCATGTGTTAGGTGCTTGAGAGAAAGAAAGAGGGTCTAGACAGAGAGGTCCTGGGTGCAAGGTCACATGTGCCACAGGCCCACCCTGGACTACTGCTCCAGGAGGATGGTGACTACAGCAGTGGTGTCAAACACATGAATGTCTGTGATGCAACCTCCCCTTTCTGCCTTCTTGTATTTCTTCTGGCCACCATGCCCCTTCCTTCTATTTCTTCCTTTCTAAATTAACTTGATTTAAGGCTTTAGGTCTTTAGTAAAAGGCTTGAAACTAGAAAAGACATCAAAACTTCATGAAAAGAAATTGTCATATGGAATTATAGAAACTATGATAGGGAAAGAAATTATTTTGAAAAAGTTACTTTCCTTGCTGGGCACTGTGGTGCATGCCTTTAGTCCCAGTACTTCAGAGGCAAAGGCAGGTGGATCTCTGTGACTTCAAGGCCAGCCTGGTCTACATAGTGAGTTCCAGACCAGCTGGGGCTACAGGGAGACCCTGTCTCAAAAAGACTCCCCTCCCAAAAAATTGTTAAGAGCACTTTCTGCTCTTGCAGAAGACCACTGTTCAATTCCCAGCACCCACATGGTAACTCCAGTTCCAGGGGAATCTGATGCCCTCTTCTGACCTCCGAGAGCATTGCATGACCTGGGTACACTTACATATATGCAGGCAATACACTCATAGACATAAAATAAAAATAATAAATAAAATAATTTTTTAAAGTAGCTTTCTCATGGCCTCTACATTTCATATAATTTGTGTGTACCATTTATGGATGTTTACCATGCATTGTGCTAAGTACCACATACATTCAGCCTTCACTGAATTTTGTAAAAAAAAAAAAAAAAACAAAACCATATGGGGTTTATTTAGTATTTGTCTTGCCCAACTTTTAGATATATCTACTTAGAGAATTGTTGTTTTCAGTGTGGGAACTCAACCCAGAGCCTTGTGAACACTAGGCAAGTGCTCTGCCTGCGAACTGGATTCCCGGCCCCCGGTTTTGGATGTCTCAACCAAGCTTTTCATTCCCTATGTGTTTTAAAACTTCTACTTATTTTTCCTAGAAATCTTAGTTTTGTTCTTTCTTTTCCTGTTTCCAGATGAACTACAAAATGGCATCTGAAAACATATACTTGTCTGCTACCTATATAGTTCTCTGTTCATGTTTAAGAAGACTTGAGATACTCTGGGTACATTAGGGTTCTTCAGAGGCAAGGAAGCTTCAATAGAATAAACATGCAGAGGACCGGGGTTCGATCCCCAGCACCCACATGGCAGCTGAGAACCATCTTTAACTCCAGTTCCAGGGGAATCCGACGCCCTCTTCTGACCTCCGCAGCATTGCACCACACGGGCACACAAACCTACATGCAGACAGTACATTCATACACATAAAATAAATAAATAAATAAAAATTAAAAGAAAAGAATATACATGTTATGGTTTGAGTCTGGAATGTCCCCAGCTTGTGGTGCCTGTAGGAGATGGGGCTTAATTAGAAAAGTAGGTCCCTGGTGGTGAGTCTTTGGGAGTATATAATCCCTGGCTTCTTCCTGTCTGTCTGTTTTCTGGTCTAGCCACTATGTAGAGCACTCCACCACACCTCCTATGGTCAGGGAGCTGCTTGCCCATGCTTTGCCCGCCATAATGGACTATACCCTTTGAAAGCATGAGATGAAACTAATCTTTCTTCCCTTAAGTTCCTTTTGTCAAGTATTCCGTCACACTCATGAGAAAAGAAAATAGTAATGTGTGTGTAATGGGATTTATTAGATTGACTTAAATCATCAGAGGCGAATGAATAGTTCCAGGGGCTGTCTGCAGAGAGCCTTGAAAACCTGTAGCTGTTCATTTCCAAGAATCTGGAAGCCTCAGAGTAAGGGAGATACAACCCCATTCTGAAGCTGAAGGCCTGAAAATGCCCTAGAGAGTTGCCAGTGTGAGTCCTTACTTAAAGGCTGAAAAATCTGGACTCTGGCATAAGACACAATACCAGTGGTAAAGAACACACCTTCTCAGGAAGAGTCTCCCGCACCCGTTCCACAAGCTTCCCCTAGTTCTGCTTTCTCTTCTGTTTCAGCTAGGGTTCAAGCATACACAGGCAGATTTCCCCCATTGCTGCCTGACCCATGTGCCATCTGTCTCTGGAAACACCCTTGCAGACACACCCAAAAGTGAACTTCAATAATTTTCTAGAGTCTCTCAATCCAGTCAATTAGTCACCAGTCTTCACCATCACTGAATGTCTTCTACAAGTTTGTTATTCTCATAGAACTAAACCAAGCAACCCTTCTGTAGCTGGTGTTTAATAACCATAACCGCATATTTGGATAGTGGATACATTCCAATCTTTTTTCTTTATTTTTTTATTATTTTTATGTGTATGAGTGTATTGCATGCATGCATGTAAGTGCACCTGTGTTGTGCAATGCCCTTGGAGGTCAGAAGAAGGCATCTGATTCCCCTGAAACTGGCTTTACAGATGGTTGTTAGACACCATGTGGGTGCTGGGAATTGAACCCCGGTCCTCTGCAAGAACAGCCAGTGCTTTTAACTGCTGAGCTATCTTTTTAGCCCCATTCCAATTTTCTAAGTCTTACAATATTAACTATTCTTTTTACTCCTAAATCTGACAGTATCACCAAGCTAGCAGGATTTGATTCTATATTAGAATTTTCTGGAGATAAGTTTTAGAAATATCTATTTTTAACAAGTTCCCCAAGCAATTTGGAAGCAGCCAGTTTGTTGCCAGCCTGCAGACTGGCATTTGAAAACCAAAAACCACTCTCTTCTCTTACCTCAGGATTCTATAATATGTCCCTTCCTCTACCATGCATGCTACCCAACCATTTTCTCTTAGCAACCAAAAACCAATAAGCAAGTTGGCTCATCTTGGGATTCTCCCCATGAGACCAAGAAATGCTTTCAAAGTCTTTAGCAAATGAGAAGCTCGACTAGACAGCAAAATTTTGCCTTATCGGTCCCTACTTGCAAATGGGTGACCTTTTATACTCAAATAACAAACAAACAAACGAATGAAATGCAGGCTTCCAGATATGCTTCACCACGCTGTATATTTTACCCAGTGACAGACTTTTGGAAAGTCTCCACGCTGAGCTTCGCCTTTCATTTGTCATCATTTCTACTTAGTATTCGTGAATCTCACCTTCTTAGAGAAACTGATTCTGCTGTTCTCTCATGCTGACCGGACCTGCAGCATCCTCTTCTGGGAAGCTTTGTAAAGAGGCTGTTAAAGAAGAACAAGCAGATTCAAGAAAACTGCCATCTGGTTTCCATGCTGCAGATGCCCACATGAGCCTTGAAAAAATCTAGCAGGGGAGGAGGTGGAAGATCCCGTGGGCTGACTGATGAGGGGAAATGAGAAGAGGACGTTTTTCACTTTAGAGTTCCTGCAGTTGGACCTAATCATCATAATCTGAGACAAAGAGACTACTGATGAAGTGTTTATAACATCTAAATTCTTAAGTAAACAACCTATTCTTCTATTTCTATTCCTGAGACACATACTGAATGGCTACCTTCAAAGCTGTTCAGAGATGCTCAAATGGAGTTCTTATCTAGACATTTACCATTTTCTTCTTGCTGGTGCTTTCCAGCCAAACTCCTGCTGTTACAAAAGGAATAAGAAAAAAAAAGATACAAGAAAAAACAAACAAAAAACCCCAAAGGAATAAGACCTTCCCCTTGTACGTGTACATGTGCATATAATTTAAATATTTAAATCATATGCCATCTATCTACCATCTATCTAGCTATATAATACAGGATTGTTTCCTACATTCACTGTAGACAGAGTAAAAATCAGCTAGGAAAATATAACTTGATTTCATTTTTTAATTGAATTTATTTATTTTTATTTTATGAGTGTTTTGCCTGCATGTATATAAATGCACCCAGGCATGCAGTTCTCAAGAAGGTCAGAAGAGAGCATTAGATCTCCTGGAACTAGAGTTACAGATTTATTGTTAGCTGTCACTTGGGTGCTGGGATTCAAACCTGGGTCCTCTACAAGGAAAGCCAGTGCTCTTAACTGGTGAGTTATCTTTCTAGCCCCATAATTTGATTTTTGTTTTTTGGTCTTTTGAGACAGGGTCTCCCTGTAGCCCCACCTGGCATGACATTCACTATGTAGACCAGGCTGGCCTTGAATTCACAGAGATCCACCTGCCTTTGCCTCCTGAGAGCTGGGACTAAAGGCATGCATCACCATGACTGGCATAATTTGATTTTTTTTTTTAATTTAGAATTTCAGAACTAGAAAAATTTTAGAAATGAACTAACTAACCAGCCCCTTTTCAGAGGTTAAATTTAAAGCTTAGAGAGGCAAAATGATCCGTCATGTGCATATGTTAAGAGCAGATTCATAGAGGTCTGAATGATGACTCCCCTAGGTCTCTCATAAAGGAAAGATTTGTTGTTTCTGCTGCTGTGAGGGAACACAGAGGCTAGCCATCAGCTGTTGGCCTCTTCAGGGTGTACCTCAGATTCCTAGGGACAAGCCTTTCCTGGGGTAGTCTATATCTAAGAACTGAGTGAGATGGACATACAGAGCCCCAGCCTTTTGACCTTGTGTGCGGACACATCCATGGTCATTGTAACTTCAGACCTGTTTGTGGGACTGGACGAGTGTCTCAGTGGTCAGCAGGTCTGTGCTGCAGCTTGACTTTTCCCTTTGTTTTTCCTGTCCTCCCTGCTGATGTTGACCCAAGGCCGTTACTGAATAAATTTCCCAGGCACTGACCTTCATCTTGGACCTTTATCTTCAAAAGCCCAAACTGTAACAAAAGTGAAATAACAATTGTATCTTCTGGTTTCTGCTAAAATGTCCATGCCAGAAGTATAAGTGTGTGTGTGTGTGTGTGTGTGTGTGTGTGTGTGTGTTTCTGTCTGTGGTAAATACATGTGTATTTTCCTGGAAACATGTCTGCATACATTCCCTGTCTCCACACATCATTTAAAATTTTCTCTCCCTGGACATTTCTTACCACTTTTGAGGAATGGGATGGAGAACAGCTCCTCTTCTTCATTATGCACTACCAGGCTTTTGCCCCTCTAGCAAGGTGGCGGCCATCTAGTTGTAATGAATGACACAACTTTCCTTGCTTGGCATGACTTAGTGCCACATGGGTGAGGGCAAGACTAATGAATGGACGGCTGGTAGAGAAAGCAAAGAGGCTCAGAGGAGAACAGTTAAAGTCCCCCATGATCTTCTACCTTGTCTTGTGACAATGACCCCAGAAAACCAATCTATGGTGAACATGATTGAAGCCAGAGCAGCTTACTGCACGGGAGAAGTCCTCTGACTCTGTTTCCCCACCTCCACTCCCTTCATGGTTTTGAAGTTCATGTATTCAACTGACTAAGCCCTGAGAGAAAAGCAGGTGTTCTGCTGCTATCTCAGTGCCCAGCACCTCTCCTGGCCTCCTAGCTGCCCCCTGCCTCACCCTCGACAAGCTTGACCAGGAGTCAAGGGACTTGCCCGCATCACCTACCAGCCAACCCTGAGAAACAACCCTGTCTTTTTCTTCATGCTTTTCCATTTTATTGGTTATTGGTTTTTAAATTTATTTACTTATTTGTTTGTTATTTTTTTGGGTCTTTTTGAGACAAGGTCTCCCTGTAGCCCCAGCTGGCTCAGAACTCACAATGTAGACCAGGCTGGCCTTGAATTCACAGAGATCAACTTGCCTCTTCTCCCAAGTGCTGGGATTAAAGGCATGCACCCCCACACCTGGTTTATATGTTACTTTTATTTTATGTGTATGAGTGTTTTGACTCCACATATATAAGTGCGCCACATGTGTGGAATGCCTGAAGAAGCCAGAAGAAGGTGTTGGATCCCGTGGAACTGGAGTTACAGATGGCTGCTTGTCAGTATGTGGGTACTGAGAACCGACCCCTGGTTTTCTGCAGGAGCAATCACTGCTCTTAACCACTGAGCCATCTACCCAGCCCCCTTCATGGCTATTGTTTACTAGCTAAATGCTCCCAGATCACACCCTACAGCACTATTGTAGACACTAAACGAGATCACAAAGGGAGGTGACCCCAAAGCTTCACCACTGTGTGCATCCAAGTGCGGCTGTTCCCACAGACCTCAGCAAGCATTGGTGTCCCTCCATCTCTCCCTCTCTTTTTAACTTCAGAAGAAATGACTAGGTCATATGAAAACACACATGTATGATTCTGTACTTCAGTCACATTTCATCAGTTACGTCGGAATTAATCTGTTTTGTTAGACCAATTCTTACGCACATTCAATAGCCATACATTAATAGTCTTGTAAATGACATTTGAAAGGAAATCTTAAACTTATACAACATTGTCAAGGAGAATGGGGTATAGATCAGTTGTGGGAGCAGTTGCCTAGCCCTGGGCTTGATCTCTAACCTTTTGCAAATAATTTTGTTATTTTCATTTGTTTCCCATGATATTAAATGGTGAATGTATTGAGACCCTAAAATTTTAAAGTCTTTTCATTTTAAACTTTTTCTCCCTGGACATTTCTTACCACTGAACCCCTTCAAGGATAAAAATATCAGAGGAATTATAAACACCTCCCAACCAAAAAAAAAAATATATCAGAGAAAGAAGAAAGCAAACCATATAATGGTAAAGAGAGATGCATGTCCGATAAACAGTATTGTTGGTCAACAGAAAAGAAAGACTACTGCTTTAAAATACATTGATATTTTACAGATTTCAATGAACAATTAGCACAGAAGAGGAAAAAAAAGAACCTGAAGATTATAGAGGGTAATGAAGATATTGTTAAAATAGAGTGAATGTTAACAAAAAGGTAAAAAACTGAAAATTGAATAAAACATGGCCAAAGGCCCAAGGAATACAGATTATGAAGAAATTCTTTGTGCCTTTGATAATATCCTCTGCCTTAAAAAATTTATGATAGGGGCTGGAGAGATGGCTCAGCAGTTAAGAGCACAGACTGCTTTTGCAGAGGACCCTGGTTCAATTCCCAGCACCCACATGGCGGCTAAGAACCATCTTTAACACCAGTTCCAGGGGAATTCGATGGCCTCTTTTGGCCTCCACAGCATTGCACAACACGCGTGCACCAACCTACATGCAGACAGTACACTCATACACATAAAAAATAAATAAAATAAAGCTGGGCATGGTGGCGCACGCCTTTAATCCTAGCACTTGGGAGGCAGAGGCAGGTGGATCTTTGTAAGTGCAAGGCCAGCCTGGTCTACAGAGTGAGTTCCAGGACAGCTGGGGCTACAGGGAGACAGTGTCTCGAAAAGACCAAAAAAAAAAAAAATGTAACCTAGAAGAATCAGTAGCCTTTCTGTACACCAACAACAAGCAATTGGAGAAGGAATACAAGGATACCTTCTCACTCACAATAGCCTCAAATAAATAAATAAATAAATAAATAAATAANTAAATACAAAAAAAACACAAACAAAAAAAAACCCCAAAGGAATAAGACCTTCCCCTTGTACTGTACATGTGATATAATTTAAACTATTTAACATCAATATGCCATCTATCTACCATCTATCTAGCTATATAATACAGGATTGTTTCCTACATTCACTGTAGACAGAGTAAAAATCAGCTAGGGAAATATAACTTGATTTATTTTTTAATTGAATTTATTTATTTTTATTTTATGAGTGTTTTGCCTGCATGTATATAATGCACCCAGGCATGCAGTTCTCAAGAGGTCAGAAGAGAGATTAGATCTCCTGGAAACTAGAGTTACAGATTATTGTTAGCTGTCACTTGGGGGCTGGGGATTAAACCTGGGTCCTCTACAAGGAAAGCAGTGCTCTTAAACTGGTGAGTTATTCTTTCTAGCCCCATAATTTGATTTTTGTTTTTGGTCTTTTGAGACAGGGTCTCCCTGTAGCCCCACCTGGCCATGACATCACTATGTAGACCAGGCTGGCCTTGAATTCACAGAGATCCACCTGCCTTGCCTCCTGAGAGCTGGGACTTAAAGCATGCATCACCATGACTGGCATAATTTGATTTTTTTTTTAATTTAGAATTTCAGAACTAGAAAAATTTTAGAAATGAACTAACTAACCAGCCCCTTTTCAGAGGTTAAATTTAAAGCTTAGAGAGGCAAAATGATCCGTCATGTGCATATGTTAAGAGCAGATTCATAGAGGTCTGAATGATGACTCCCCTAGGTCTCTCTAAAGGAAAGATTTGTTTGTTTTCTGCTGCTGTGAGGGGAACACAGAGGCTAGCCATCAGCTGTTGGCCTCTTCAGGGTGTACCTCAGATTCCTAGGGACAAGCCTTTCCTGGGGTAGTCTATATCTAAGAACTGAGTGAGATGGACATACAGAGCCCCAGCCTTTTGACCTTGTGTGCGGACACATCCATGGTCATTGTAACTTCAGACCTGTTTGTGGGACTGGACGAGTGTCTCAGTGGTCAGCAGGTCTGTGCTGCAGCTTGACTTTTCCCTTTGTTTTTCCTGTCCTCCCTGCTGATGTTGACCCAAGGCCGTTACTGAATAAATTTCCCAGGCACTGACCTTCATCTTGGACCTTTATCTTCAAAAGCCCAAACTGTAAACAAAGTGAAATAAAACATTGTATCTTCTGGTTTCTTGCTAAAATGTCATGCCAGAAAGTAAAAGTGTGTGGTGTTTTTGGTGTTGTGTGTGTGTGTGTGTGTGTTCTGTCTGTGGTAAATACATGTGTATTTTCCTGGAAACATGTCTGCATACATTCCCTGTCTCCACACATCATTTTAAATTTTCTCTCCCTGGACATTTCTTACCACTTTTGAGGAATGGGATGGAGAACAGCTCCTCTTCTTCATTATGCACTACCAGGCTTTTGCCCCTCTAGCAAGGTGGCGGCCATCTAGTTGTAATGAATGACACAACTTTCCTTGCTTGGCATGACTTAGTGCCACATGGGTGAGGGCAAGACTAATGAATGGACGGCTGGTAGAGAAAGCAAAGAGGCTCAGAGGAGAACAGTTAAAGTCCCCCATGATCTTCTACCTTGTCTTGTGACAATGACCCCAGAAAACCAATCTATGGTGAACATGATTGAAGCCAGAGCAGCTTACTGCACGGGAGAAGTCCTCTGACTCTGTTTCCCCACCTCCACTCCCTTCATGGTTTTGAAGTTCATGTATTCAACTGACTAAGCCCTGAGAGAAAAGCAGGTGTTCTGCTGCTATCTCAGTGGCCAGCACCTCTCCTGGCCTCCTAGCTGCCCCCTGCCTCACCCTCGACAAGCTTGACCAGGAGTCAAGGGACTTGCCCGCATCACCTACCAGCCAACCCTGAGAAACAACCCTGTCTTTTTCTTCATGCTTTTCCATTTATTGGTTATTGGTTTTAAATTATTTACTTATTTGTTTGTTATTTTTTTGGGTCTTTTGAGACAAGGTCTCCCTGTAGCCCCAGCTGGCTCAGAACTCAAAATGTGACCAGGCTGGCCTTGAATTCACAGAGATCAACTTGCCCTTCTCCCAAGTGCTGGGATTAAAAGGCATGCACCCCCACACCTGGTTTATATGTTACTTTATTTTATGTGTATGAGTGTTTTGACTCCACATATATAAGTGCGCCACATGTGTGAATGCCTGAAGAAGCCGAGAGGTGTGGATCCGTGGAACTGGAGTTACAGATGGCTGCTTGTCAGTATGTGGGTACTGAGAACCGAACCCCTGGTTTTCTGAGGGCAATCACTGCCTCTAAACACTGAGCCATCTAACCAGCCCCCTTCATGGCTATTGTTTACTAGCTAAATGCTCCCAGATCACACCCTACAGCACTATTGTAGACACTAAACGAGATCACAAAGGGAGGTGACCCCAAAGCTTCACCACTGTGTGCATCCAAGTGCGGCTGTTCCCACAGACCTCAGCAAGCATTGGTGTCCCTCCATCTCTCCCTCTCTTTTAACTTCAGAAGAAATGACTAGGTCATATGAAAACACACATGTATGATTCTGTACTTCAGTCACATTTCATCAGTTACGTCGGAATTAATCTGTTTTGTTAGACCAATTCTTACGCACATTCAATAGCCATACATTAATAGTCTTGTAAATGACATTTGAAAGGAAATCTTAAACTTATACAACATTGTCAAGGAGAATGGGGTATAGATCAGTTGTGGGAGCAGTTGCCTAGCCCTGGGCTTGTCTCTAACCTTTGCAAATAATTTTGTTATTTTCATTTGTTTTCCCATGATATTAAATGGTGAATGTATTGAGACCCTAAAATTTTAAAGTCTTTTCATTTTAAACTTTTTCTCCCTGGACATTTCTTACCACTGAACCCCTTCAAGGATAAAAATATCAGAGGAATTATAAACACCTCCCAACCAAAAAAAAAAAAATATATCAGGAAAGAAGAAAAGCAAACCATATAATGGTAAAGAGAGATGCTGTCCGATAAACAGTATTGTTGGTCAACAACGAAAAGAAAGACTACTGCTTTAAAATTACATTGATATTTTACAGATTTCAATGAACAATTGCACAGAAGAGGAAAAAAAAGAACCTGAAGATTATAGAGGGTAATGAAGATATTGTTAAAATAGAGGTGAATGTTAACAAAAGGTAAAAAACTGAAAATTGAATAAACATTGCCAAAGGCCCAAGGATACAGATTATGAAGAAATTCTTTGTGCCTTTGATAATATCCTCTGCCTTAAAAAATTTATGATAGGGGCTGGAGAGATGGCTCAGCAGTTAAGAGCACAGACTGCTTTTGCAGAGGACCCGTGGTTCAATTCCCAGCACCCACATGGCGGCTAAGAACCATCTTTAACCCAGTTCCAGGGGAATTCGATGGCCTCTTTTGGCCTCCCACGCATTGCACAACACGCGTGCACCAACCTACATTGCAGACAGTACACTCATACACATAAAAAATAAATAAAATAAAGCTGGGCATGGTGGCGCACGCCTTTAATCCTGGCAATTGGGGGCAGAGGCAGGGTGATCTTTGTAAGTGCAAGGCCAGCCTGGTCTACAGAGTGAGTTCCAGGACAGCTGGGGGTACAGGGAGACAGTGTCTCGAAAAAGACAAAAAAAAAAAAAAAAAAAAAAAAAAAAAATAATAATACTAATATATAAATAAATAAATAAATAAAAGAAAGAAAGAAAGAAAAAAAGTTATGTTAATACTGAGACCAAATCTTTTTCTCCAGGTTTCTAGCAGGAACTCCATAGAATGAAGAAAATTTTCAGTGGTGTTTAGAAAATTCACATAGTGAGAATGTAGGGCATCCTCCCCTTACACCAGAGATCTGCAGTGCCTTTTGCTAAAAGAAATTAGGGCTTGTGGAGGCTATTCTGGATGCTTATAGCATTAACTTGGGTTTCACGCCGTTCCGGTAAGCTGGCGTACTCCTTACTTTCCTGCTGCTGTGACAAAACCCCTGAAAAGTAGCGACTTAAAGGAGGAAGAAAGTTTGTGTGGGTTTACTCTTTGAGGGGAAGCCTTAGCTCATCCTGTGGGGAAGGAATGCATGCGGCAGGAGCAGGTGTAGCTGGTCACATTGCACCCGCGCTCTAGAAGCAGAGACCAATGATTGTTCATTCTCAGCTTGCTTTTTTCCCTTTCATTCAGTCCTGGCCCAGCTGAAGGAACGGCATCTCACAGTTAAGGTGTTAAGGTCTTTCCACCTCAGTTAACCTAATGTTGAGAATCCCTCACAGGTATTCAGAGGCTAACTTAATCTAGATTATCCCTTATAGGTGTGTGCAGAGGCTTGTCTCCTGGGTGAGGGTGACCCCTCAGTTGGGGTCAGTTACTTTCGTAACCCAGCCTGAGAAGTACTTCCAACCCAGGTTCTTAGCCTGGGTAGCGGAATGCTTCTCGTTTGGGCCGTGCTTTCCCACCTGCCCAAAGACTTCTGGTCTCTGGACAGGAATTTCAGGCTGATGGCTGATGGCCTATCTTCAGCCTATGCCCACTCACAATTCACTTCACAGCTGGTGACTTGATAGGTCTCCATCCAGCCATTACACTAGCTTACCAGGGTGGTGATCTGATAGACTTCTGTCCAACCCACTAGCCACCAACACTCGAAATCCAGGCCTGCTTCGACCTGTATGCATGCAAAAATAACAGCTGGGAATTCTGTGTAATGATAGTAATGGAGAATTCGATTTATTGGCTGCTGTGACTCATTTTATTTTATTTTTTTTTATGTGTATGAGTGTACTGTCTCCTATAGGTTGGTGCACCCATGTCGGGCAATGCTGTGGAGGTCAGAAGAGAGTGTCGGATTCCCCTGGAACTGGAGTTAAAGATGGTTCTTAGCCGCCATGTGTGTGCTGGGAATTGAACCCGGGTCCTCTGCAAGAGCAGTCGGTGCTCTTAACCGCTGAGCCACCTCTCTAGCTCCACAACTCACTTTTATAAGCAAAATAATATCAGCTCCCAGAGCCAATCACATACCCCCAGTTTTGCGCCACTGCATACTGCTGTTCAGCCTAGCATCATGTGCCTGGGCCACGCTGCCTGCTCCCTCTTGGGTGGGGTCAGAGGAGCCCCATGACTCCCACATAGTGTCCTGAGGAATGCTAGCTGAGAACTAGCCCCTAATTCAAACTGGATCTTCCCACAATCCCAGATCTTGCCATATTGGCATTGATAACCATCACACCTGGGTGCTTGTGGGTTTTTTGTTTTTTTACTTTACACTTCACAGTCTGTGAGACTGAAGTAGAGATGAACGTGGCTCTCTCTGCTTTTAGTTTGGGATCTGCTATACTTGGAACATGACTTTGAGCCTCAGAGATCTGGAATTTTAGCTTCTTATCTGTCAAGTTTAGATACTTTATCAAGTCATCTTAAAGGACTCCTCTCCTAAAATATCCTCACTTGTTTCTTCTCTGTCATTCATGGAAAAACAAAAACAACTGGGTTTTGAAATTCCTAAGACTTCTTGAAAATGGAAAACAAAGAGAATATCCTAATGAAGACCTCAGCATTTGTCTGAAGGAACAGATAGGACGGAATGGTGATATCTGCAGGTTTTCTTTGGAGTGATAGGTTTATGCTTCAAGTAAGAAAGGATGACAAATTATAATTTAGGTCACTATGCTTCAAAAGGAAAAATTATATATAAAACCTTTGATTATGGTAGGGTGTGATAAGAGATTTCAAGGATAGGTAACTGAGGAATAAAGGCAAGGGAGATGAACACATAACATATTTTTCTTTTAGAAGACCATCTGCTAAAATTCTGAGCACAAGAACACAGTGGGATTTGAAGGATCTGGAATAAATGAAGTGAAAAAAATGCTGAGAAATTTTCAGACAGAGCAATTTCCAGACAGGGAAGGGAAGTCATGTGACTTCCCCCTTGGTTCAGCAAGTCCGTGGGTTCTTAGAGGTCAGACCTTGTTGAGGGCTGACTAGCTGAAAGAACCTGATTAACAGTCCACAGTAATCGTACTTCAGCAAGGAGTAAAGACGACGTCCAGTTGCACAGGCACTGTGACACTTAGGAACCACAAAGGAACAAGGGGTACTGATCTGATGAGGCAAAATAAGCAATATTTTAAATGAATAAGCTACAAAACATTAACACATTTGAGACCTCTGTGTCAACTATTTCTCCTATTTCTTCTCACACTTGAATGCACTGTGGTCCACTTGATCTTAGCCAAAGACCAAGAACTGATTAGACACTTTACAGAGGTTACTGCGCTTAGAATCAATGTGCTGATGCTGAAGTGCAGGGCTGACTTGTGAGTGTGTATGTGTGTGTGCCTGTGTGAACTTGTGAGTGTGTGTGTGTGTGCCTGTGTGAACTTGTGAGAGTGTATGTGTGCCTGTGTGAACTTGTGAGTGTGTGTGTGCACCTGTGTGAACTTGTGAGTGTGTGTGTATGCCTGTGTGAACTTGTGAGTGTGTGTGTATGCCTGTGTGAACTTGTGAGTGTGTGTGTACCTTGTGAGCTTGTGTGTGTGTGCCTGTGTGATTGAACTTGTGTGTATGTGTGTGCCTGTGTGAACTTGTGTGTGTGCCTGTGTGAGCTTGTGAGTGTGTATGTGTGCCTGTATGAACTTGTGAGTATGTATGTGTGTGCCTGTGTGAACTTGAGTGTGTGTGTGTGCCCGTATGAACTTGTGAGTGTGTATATGTGTGCCTGTGTGAACTTGTGTTTGTGTGCTTGTGTGAACTTGTGAGTGTGTGTGTGTGCCTGTGTGAGCTTGTGTGAGCGAGTGCACATGCACACGTGTGTAGAGCCTAGAGGACAAGCTTTGGTATCATTCCTAGGAAGCTGTCCACCTTGTTTGGTGAGATGGAGTGTTTCAGTGGACTGCAGCTCATCATGTAGTCTAGAGGCTGGGTGGCTAGCAAGCCCCAGGGACCCACCTGTCCCTGTCTCCTCAGCGCTGGGTTACAAGCCTGGTACTCTGTCTTGATTTTTAAAAATGGCTTCTGGGGATCAGATTCAGGTCCTTATGCTCAAATCAGACACTTTTCTCATTAAGCCATGTCCCCAGTCTAGCAGTGTTAATTTAAAAAAAAAAAATTGATGGTCAAAAGCCAAGAAAAAAGATCCCAAATAAAGCACTAAGTGATAGGATCTGTCAGCAATCTGTTTTGAAGGATGTGGTATTAACA
This sequence comes from Rhizomys pruinosus, assembly GCA_009823505.1. Taxonomy (NCBI): domain Eukaryota; kingdom Metazoa; phylum Chordata; class Mammalia; order Rodentia; family Spalacidae; genus Rhizomys; species Rhizomys pruinosus. The sequence goes on along the minus strand of VZQC01014031.1, from coordinate 2,427,718 downwards.
AGTCTTCTAAAGCTGCTGATAGGATTTTTACTTGTAAGAAATTATGAATCAGGGGCTGGGGAAATGGGTCAGCAGTTAAGAGCATCGGCTGCTCTTACAGAGGTCCCTGGTTCAGTTCTCAGTACCCACATGGTAGTTAAAAACTATCCTTAACTCCAGTTCCAGAGCTGCTGTCCTTTTCTGGCCTCCTCTGGCATCTCACACATGGGGTAAAACACTTATGTGCATAAAATAAGAATAGGTAAATTTTATAATTTTTTTATTAATTTTATTTATTTCTGTATGTGTATGAATGTACTGCCTGCATGCAAGTTTGTGCACCCGTGTCGTGCAGTGCCGCGGAGGTCAGAAGAGGGTCTCGGATTCCCCTGGAACTGGAGTTCTCCTGGAATTGGAGTTTCAGATGGTTCTCGGCCACCATGTGGGTGCTGGGGATCGAACCCGGGTCCTCTGTAAGAGCAGTCGGTGCTCTTAACCGCTAGGCCATCTCTCCAGCCCCCAAATAGGTAAATTTTAAAAGAAGTTATGAATCAATTGAATTAATGGACTTGCTTTTGTAGTCTTTTTATATTCTAATTTAGGATCTAGCAATAGTAACAGAAGATAATCTAAAATTTAAGCATCAGAAAACTAAAACAATACAAAATTCATAGTTTTCCTGTAATCCCATTGCTTAAGAAATAGAAGCAGGAGAATTTCTGTGAGTTCAAGCTCCATCCAGGCTACATAGCAAGACCCCCATCTCAAAAATATAAACAAAAACCCAAAAGAAAAGCAAAGAAAAAACATTTTTTATAAAATTTAAAGTACTTAAACAATCAAAATTCTTCAATAAGCAAAGGTACTTGCTGCCAAGCCTGATGACCTGAGTTAGAGCCCTAGTCACACATGGTAGAAAGAGAGAACTGATTCCCACAGGCTATCCTCTGACCCCACATGCTCATCCACACACATGCTCATCTGCACATGCTCATCCGCACACATGCTCATCCACACACATGCTCATCCACCATGTACTCTCAACATGCTCATCGCACATGCTCATCCGCACACATGTACATCTGCACACATGCTCATCTGCACATGCTCATCTGCACACATGCTCATCCACACACATGCTCATCCACACACATGTACCTCGCACACTGACATCCGCACACATGCACATCCGCACACATGCTCATCTGCACACATGCTCATCCGCACACATGCACATCCGCACACATGCACATCCGCACACATGCTCATCCGCACACATGCTCATCCGCCACATGCACAGCACACTGTCAACAGCACAACATGCTCATCACACACCTGCTCATCCACACACATGGTACACCTGCACCACATGCTCATCCACCCACATGCTCATCCTCCACAATGCTCATCCGCACACATTGCTCATCCGCACACATGCACATCCGCACACATGCTCATCTGCACATGCTCATCCGCACACATGCTCATCCGCACACATGCTCATCCGCACACATGCTCATCCCGCACACATACACCTGCACACATCTGCACATCTCATCGCACACAGCATCCGCACACCATGCTCATCGCACACTGCTCATCCCATCACCATGCTCATCCGGCACACCGCTCACCGCACACATGCTCATCGCACAACCTGCTCATCCGCACCACAGTACAACGCACATGCTCATCCGCAACATGCTCATCGCGACAATGCTCCTGCGCACATGCTCAATCAGCACACATGCGCTACCGTCAACATGATCATCTGCACACATGTACACCCTGCACACATGCTCATCCGCACACATGCTCATCCGCACACATGCTCATCCGCACACATGCTCATCCGCACACATGCTCATCCGCACACATGCTCATCCGCACACATGCTCATCCGCACACATGCTCATCCGCACACATGCTCATCCGCACACATGCTCATCCGCACACACTGCTCATCCGCACACATGCACATCCGCACCACATGTACCCCATGCCCACACATGCTCACAACCGCAACATGCTCATCCGCACACATCTCACACATCTCATCTCCACACACATCGCAACATGCTCATCCGACACACATGCTCATCCGCACACATGCTCATCCGCACACATGTCACACCCCACACATGCTCCTCGCCACAATGCTCATCCACACTATGCTCATCACCACATGCTCATCCACCACACATGCCTCTCCACTGGCCATCATCCGCACACATGCTCATCCGCACACATGCTCATCCGCACACATGCTCATCCGCACACATGCTCATCCGCACACATGTACACCTGCACACATGCTCAACCGCACACATGCTCATCCACACACATGCTCATCCGCACACATGCTCATCTGCACACATGCTCATCCACACACATGCTTATCCACACACATGTACATCTGCACACATGCACATCTGCACACATGCTCATCCACACACATGCTCATCTGCACACATGTACACCTGCACACATGCTCATCCACACAAATAAACAAAACTACAGAAATCTGCTAAGCAAAATCCACCCTTTACCAACCCTGTTCTTAAAAAGAGCAAAGGAGCCGGGCGTGGTGGTGCACGCCTTTAATCCTAGCACTCGGGAGGCAGAGGCAGGTGAATCTTTGTGAGTTTCAAGGCCACCTGGTCTACAGAGTGAGTTCCAGGACAGCTGGGGCTACAGGGAGACCCTGTCTCAAAAAGACCAAAAAAAAAAAAAAAAAAAAAAAGAGCAAAGGAGTTGCTTGGCATGGTGGAGCTTGCCTTAATCCTAGCACTCGGGAGGCAGAGGCAGTGGATCTCTGTGAGTTCAAGGCCAGCCTGGTCTACGAGTGAGTTCCGAGGACGCTGGTGAGCCAGAGGGAGACCCTGTCGAAACAGACCAAAAAAAAAAAAAAAAAAAAAGGAGCAAAGGAATAGAAAATCAGCTCACGGCTATTTTTAGCACTTGTGGCTTGTTAAATTGTATGTGTTAAGAGTAAAAAGGCTTGTTCATACATCCTTAGCTTTGGTTAACACACCCTCCCCCCCTCATTCCCCAAGGCTTGGGAACATGTCAGAAGAAGGGGCAGAAAGAATAGCCAGAGGTCAGGGAATGCTACTAAACTGTCTTCTGGACATGGTATGGCTATTGTACTTATGAAATCACAGCAGTTATGTTTGCCTGCACAAGACTCACACAAGACCAAGCAATTCAAAATCCCAGTGTAGATGGGGGAGGGACTCAGAAGGCTCCACCCTCAGCTGAGGAGCTACTGGCAGCTGATGATTGCTGAAGGAGGAAGAGTCAGTGTGTGTGTGTGTGTGTGTGTGTGTGTGTGTGTGTGTGTGTATACGTGTGTGTGTGTGTGTGTGTGTCGCTTGGCAGGTTGCCTGTGTTCCAGTGGATGGCCCCACACCCAGGAGCATATGTGCTGCACGAAGTGGATTTAATGGGTTATTCTTTAAAAAAGGAAAAGGAAGCTGGGTGTGGTGGTGCATGCCTTTAATCCCAGCACTCCAATGCAGAGCCAGGTGGGTCTCTGTGAATTCAAGCCAGCCTGGTGTATAGAGTGAGTTCCAGGCCAGTTTGGACTAAAAGGGAGACCCTGTCTCAAAAAGACCAAAAAAGAAAAGGAAAACGACAAGGAGTTGGAGGTAAGACACATTGCATTGGAGGCCTAGGGGAAGGTATAGGGGAAAATGGAGAGTAGATATGGTCAAAATACATTATATATGTGTATGAAATTCTCAAAAATTAAATAAAAAATATTGTTTAAAAAAGTAAAAAGGAGCTGGAGAAATGGCTCAGTGGTTAAGAACACTGGCTGCTCTTGTAGAAGACCCAAGTTCAGTTCCCAGCACCCACATAGCAGCTCAAAACACATCTGTAACTTCAGTTCTAGGGTATTGCAGGGCATACGTGTGCTTGGATACATAAAGGCAAAACAGTCATATACATAAAATAAAAATAACAAAATATTTTTAAGTAAAAAGAAATAAAATTGAAATAAAGATTTGTCATAGAGCTGAACATGGTGACATATGGCTATAGTACCATCACTTGAGAGGTGGAAGTAGGAGTTCAAGGTCAACCTTTGCTACACAGTGAGTTTGAGGCCAGCCTGGGCTATAAGAGACCCTGTTTCCAAAAGAAAAAAAAGAGAGAGGTTTGTCAATGTGAGAAAAATTATGTGATTTAAATAATATTTTATCTGTTATTTTAATTAACTTTTACAAATTTATGGGGTAGAGTATGATCATTGGTGCATATATACAGTGCATAATTTATGGGGTAGAGTGTGATCATTGGTGTATATATACAGTGTATGATTTGTGGGGCAGAGTGTGATAATTGGTGCATATATATAGTGCATAATTTGTGGGGTAGAGTGTGATCATCTTACTGCAGAAATACATGCACAGCTATATTTATTGCAACTCTTTTCACAATAGCAAAAAGCTGGAACCAACCCAAATGCCCCTCAACTGACGAGTGGATAGAGCAAATGTGGTACATGTACACAATGGAGTTCTATGCAGCGGTAAAGAAAGACAACATCATGAACTTTGCAGGTAAATGGATGGAGCTAGAAGACATCATGTTAAGTGAAGTAACACAGTCCCAGAAAAACAAATGATGAATGGTATCCCTCATCTGTGGATGCTAGTGCCAATAACCCAGTTGTAAATATTTCTTGTGGAGAGGGGTGCATATTAAAAGAACAACAACAGAAAGACTGCATCAGAAAACTGACTGAAATGGTGAATCGGGAGGGGTGAGGGGGAGAGGGACATGGGTATATATTCGATTAATGTATATTTAATTGACGTGAGTTCAACAAGTATCCAACTTTTCCCAGACTCTGTCTACAGGTTACATGGTGTTTTAGGACTTAGTAAAAGTAAATATGTATATATTAAACAACATTGGTTTAAAGGTTCTGATAAAAACAGTAATGCAGCTGAGTTAATTGGAAATATAAATTGTTGTTGTCCACATTTGTTTTACTTAAAATCTGTATAGCAATAACTTTGGGATTGGCACATACAAATGTTCTCTATAATTTTTCTGTTGTACAGTATCATCTTGTAGCATTCTCTTTTACCTGTAGGATGATTTAACTTAAAAAATTACGTTTGCTTCCCAAGTTAATGACATACAGTCACCCAAAACAGCTTGGGTGAATTTGATGAAATCTGCGCATTGATTCCTGCCTATAGATATGTGTACTACAACTGCCTTTTTGAGACTCATGGGTCAAAAAACAAAAACCTAAAATAAAAAGGGGAGGGGGTACAGATATATATGAAACCTTTTTGTCAAATCTTTGCAATTAAAATCTTTAAACTAATTATAGGAAAAGATTTGTACGTTCCCACAGGTCAAAACGTCACCAACTTAATGGCTGAGAAAGAAAAGACACAGCTTTGCATTGTGTAGGATGTACCAGGAAGTGCCAGCAGAAAGGTTGGCCCATCTGAACATTGAAAGGAAGAAAAGCCTCAGACTGCTACAGACATCAAACCCCTCTGTGGATCCTACTTGTAACAACTATTTATAATGAGTCCTAACGAAACTTACCTTCTAGGTGCCGCAAAGTTTTAATAGGAGAGACTTTCTTACTTCCCCTTCATAGAACAAGGAGGAATATGATGATGATGAGGTTGTTCTCTAACTGTAAATTGGAGCCAACTGTCATAGAGGTAATATCTTATAAAATCAGTAAAACTGCCTTCTTTAATTGACTAATAGACATAGGAACTGTGAAAAGGATTATTCTCTATTCAGAACCAAATATAATACTAAAGTCTCCTTAAGTTGTGCGCTTAAGCAAAATATATTGATACAGGAGATCTCTGATATCAGCAATGGATTATTCTACCAAGGAGATGTTGGCCAGGGGATCCAAGTCCCCCCCCCCAAAAGGTAAAGGTCTTCTTGCCTGTAAACTGGATACCTGCAAGAAGAGAGGCAATAAGGCCCTGCTGTCGACGACCTGATTTAAACATGGAGGAAGATGTATTGAGACTGCACTTGCAAGTGTACAGTTGGTCTCTGGAATACCAGAGAGTGTTACCAAAGGCCACTAAACCAATAAAGCAAATATAGGTCTCCTTGAGTCAAGCAAGACTCCTCCATCAGCACCAGCTACACCTCACCTGCCTGGAAATACTGTGCAGCAGAGGCAGCCATATGCCTGTATATCCCAAATCTAATTGGCTATTAGCTCTCTCCTTGGAGAAATAACCCATGGCTGATGCCACAAGCTTACATCCCCTAGCAGTTAGGAGATGTTATAAGCCACAGTAAGACCCTGTCGTATTTTACACAAAAAATGTAATTCATGGATTAACATACCATCCAAACATCTGTGTCTATACCAAAGTAACCCACCATAACAATTAGTACTATGTAAATACCTAAATATTTAATTGTTTGTGCTTCATTAGTAGGATTGAAAGGTTATTTCTGGACAAACTGTCAGCCCATGAAAGGAAACAGCCAGAATTGACCAGAGTCCAAAACGACAGCTCCAGAGAAAGTAGACTGTTTTGCTTCTTGTCCACCTGTGCCCCTTTTCTAAGCCTAGGGAACAATCTGCAGAAGAGGGGGCATGGTAGAATGTAAGGGTGCGATTGGGGTGAATGGTGAAACTACAGCAATATAGACTGGACACTTATTTGATCAATTGATTGAACATACAAGCTCCCCCAGATGGATGGTGGGACCCATGGGCTGTGTGGGTTTGGGCACAACTGCTTGCAAATTGGTTTTACATGAAGGATGCTTGTACTCATAAATTATTACTTATTGTCAAAAAATGAAAAAAAATAAAGAAGTAATAGAAAAAAAAAAAACAAAGGATTTAACATAGATTTAAACATAGGAGTTAATAGAAAGAGAAGCACCCAGGGAAAGAATAAGATACAGCCAAGTGAGTGATGTAGGTTTCTCAACCACAAGCCACTGGTCAGTGTCTCTATGACAATCATATATGTGATTTTGGTAGGTTTTGACATTACTATCCTTAAAGGGTGGCTAAGGAATTTAAATGAGTCCACAGGGTAGGTCCTGGGGTGTACCAGGCAGGATTATAGTTGGTAAAGTAATGCCATAGATCATTATAGGGTAGTAAAATATCTTCACTGTAAACAAAGTTAATAGTTTTATTTGTGAAATTGCCAGAAAATATCTGAGAGAGAAGTGAATTCAAGGTCATATATGATCAGACCATAAGTATGTTTATTGCTGCTTTAACATTATTATTTGAAAATATCTCTCTTAAAAAAAGCATTATCTCTAAGTCAGCAGCCTTCATAAGTAGTGTTGTTCATTATGTTGGAACTCCAGATTCTCAGCTAGTGAGAGGCTTCAGCAGAGTCTGGAGTCAGCAACCTTCATAGGTAATATTGTTCATTCAGCAGACTCTGGAGTCAGGGGTTCTTCTTCCTTTCCACATCCCCATGACATTTTCTTTCTAGGCTGCTTCAGGGCTGTGAAATAAGAGTATTTCCTCTTCTATCATAAATCAGATTGTCACTAACACTTGGTCCCTGCCTGTCTAAAAAAGGCAAGCTTCTTTTTATCTCTTGATCCTCATGAGAGTTCTGAAAACAATGGATTCTACACACTTTAAGGAGGCCAGGAACTAAGGGTTTTAGAACAGAAACGACCTCTTCCTTTGTTCCTACTGCTTTAGAAAACCCCTTGAGCCCAGGGAATGTAGTTTAGTGTTAGAGCACTTGCCAAGCAAGGGCATGCATACAAGACCCTGGATTTAATCCCCAGCACCGAAAAGGAAGAATAAAGGGAAGAAGGAGCGGGAGGACGGGGGAGGGGAAGGAAGATGAGGAGGAGGAAGGGGAGAAGGAGGAGAGGGAAGAAGAAGAGGAGAAGGAAGAGAGGGGGGGAAGAGGGGAAAGAGCAGGAGAGGAGGAGCAGGAGGATAAGGTGGAAGAAGAGGAAGATAAGGAAAAATACCTTGGGTTGGGGAGTTTGTAACCAGCAGAAATGTGTTTCCGACAATTGTGGAAGGCCAGAAACCAAAGTACTGGCATGTGAAGCATCTGTTGCAGCTAGGACTCCACCCCCAAGATGGTGTCTTCATTGTGCCCACACATGGCAGATGGGAAGACAGGTCTTTCATAAAGATCTTACTCTTATTCATGAAACAGGAGCTTTAGTGATATCATCACCCCTTGAGGCCTCACTTCTTATATTACGGCACTGAGAACAGATTTCGGAGGAAACACAATCATTCAAACCCTAGCAGCCTTCTTAGCTCCTAACTAAAAGAAAAAGGTAGCAGTCAGTTGGCCTCTGACGCGCTGGGCCTTGTGGGTAGAATCTACACTACGGAAATGAGAGTAGGGGGAAAAGGCATTTCTGGTATTTCTCCCAGGTGAGCCCCAAACACCCAGGAGCTACCTGTAGCTTGTTGAGCAGCCTGCCTGCAAAGAGGTGGTCTTGATTGGTGACTTTGAGGACCAAATGGAATAAGGGTCACAGACAGTGCCACAGTTAGGCCTGGAGCCATTTCAGAAAGTCAGTACCTCTTGACAAAGTACCCACAGTGCCACAGAACACCCTCTGTGGCTGCTGGGCAACTTGCATGCCCATTTGGGCAGCAGCTGGCCCTACGACCCTGCATTCAAGGTCTCCCTTATCTGAGAAGAAGGTCCAGACAAACTGGAGTATTGTTGAGTTCCTCTTTTGTAGCACTCACTACCAAGGGCAGAATTATTTGGGAGCTAGCTTATATTTTAGTGAGTACATCTTCCAATTTACCCCTTCATCTCTACCATCACTTTTTTCAAACACCATAATTTCTCCTCTGGATTACTGTGACTGCTGTCACACACACACAAAAAAAGTACAACTGTCACCTCAAAGGGGTTAAGAGATAGTTTGTTCTGGAGCCAAATATGAGCAACTAGAGATTCAAGCTACCTCAAGTTCCAGCTCCTACATGGTAAGTTTTATGATGTTTTCCAGTAACAGTACATTGGTGGAAACATCAGGTAGGTGGGCTCTACAAAGCAGGGAAATCTCTGTTAGAGTTCTCAGATATTTTCTGATCACACCTTAGCATTTTGTTGGTGAAAGCTAGTTGTCTGTCTGTTAATATACTTAAATTTTTTAAATTTTTATTTACTTTTTATGTGTATGAATGTACTGTCTGCAAGTAGGTTTGTGCACCCGTATCGTGCAATGCCGCGGAGGTCAGAAGAGGGTGTAGGATTCCCCTGGAACTGGAGTTCTCCTGGAATTGGAGTTACAGACAGTTCTCAGCCGCCATGTGGGTGCTAGGGATCAAACCTGGGTCCTCTGCAAGAGCAGTCGGTGCTCTTAACTGCTAGGCTATCTCTCCAGCCCCTAAGTTAATATACTTTAAAAGGTTTTACCTGTTCATCACAAGGAGGTTAGGTCAGGCACAGAGGTGGGAAGGGAGTGGCTATTAAGGGCCTAGAGATAGCCCAAGATTCATTGCAACTGGGCTATGGACCTGTAACATCCTCAAGTCCCCACAATCACTGAAGTTAAGCAGCCTTGCAGAAGGTGTAGTGAAAGGTGTGGTTCTTGCAGGAACTTTCATTGACACTGCCCTTAATTGGAGGTGTGGCCTCAAATCCCACCTCTTCCTGAAGCACTAAGCTGACTCTGCCCTTCCCACAGGAGGATGGCTACCTGCTCTGCCTGTCTCCCTTTGTGCTGAGCATCCATATTTTCTGGCTCTCTGTTCAGCCTCCCTTACTCATTCCTCACCCTTAGTTCACATGGACCAGCCTTTCTGCATTTGATTGCTGTTACTCAGATTTGTTTTCGAACGTTAGGCCCAGTGCCATGTTCCGTGGGAAATCTTCTCTGACCTTTCTGTCTGGAGTGAGCCTCCCTTTGCAGTAGGCTTGACTATGTACAAGTCTGTCACCCTCTCCAATGGGTGCTGGAGGCCACGGACTGCATCTCATTCTTGAATTGGGAAAGTCTGGTCCAAGGTTTGGAGAATGATTGAAGGATTTCATCGACCCTGACAGATACAGAGGAAGGAGCTGCCTGACTCGAGTAGCTGGAAATTGCTGCTTCCATTTTCCTTTCCTTACTGAAGACAACGGAGTGCCAAGACTCCCCAGCGTCCCTGTCAGCAGCCAGGAGGAGGGTGAGGAGAGGGGGACCTTTGTTCCTCCTCCAGATGGCTGAAGCTGGGATGGAGCCTAGCAGCTGTGTTTGGGTGGAAGGCAAAAGGGCAGATGGCCTGGTGTCTGTTTGCAGACAGCTTGAGAGGCCATGGTCCTGGTGGAAGGCGTTCTCTGAGGTGAACTCAACAGGACAGTGGTAGATGCCAGGGTAGCCCACTGTGTCAGCATTCACTGCTCAAACACTGACCAGCATGCTTTCAAGGCAGCAAAGACTGAGCACTTTATGCATAAGGCTGTCATGTCCCTCGTGGTGGCTTTTAATATTGCAACTCAAACAAAGCCTTTCCTGTATGAAAACTCCCTTAATTACTAGCATTTAAAAATTGGTTTAACATGAGCAAGCCTCATTAGATTTCAGTCTCATTCTCTGCAGTTTTTGGCAGCCATTGAATGATTCACCCAACCATTGCCCATGGGGGTGATGGGCAGAGGAGGTATTTATTGCTCAGGGTATTGAGGACCAGAACACAGTACAAAGCCTAGTAATTTGTACTATGATAGCAATCACATTTTAGACTCAAATATGCCTGCTGAGGGCTTCATATTAAAAAAAAAAAAATAAAGACAGGGGCAGGGGCAGGTAAATCCCAGAGAGAGCTGGGGTGTGTACTGTACCACCTCGCTCCATCCAAGGATAGGTCATACAGAACCCAAGTTACAAGATCACATTGAGGATGTGTGTATAGCTTACTTTAGTTACCAGTTAGTAGTGACTCTGTTCATATAGGAAGCTTTCTTTTTGTGCCAAACAGGAACCATGCGGCCCTGCTAAGGGGATGGAGACATACCACCTGCCAGCAGTTGCTGTAGGGAGCTGGCCTCTCCTCGCTGAGACCAGCCAGCTACTTCCTGTAGCCTGGCCTGGGTGGTACTTCCCAGTCAGGTCCTTAGCCTGGACCCAGAGACACATTTTCCACACTTGGCTGTGACTTCCCACCTATCCAGAGACTGCTGAACCCTGGACAAGAATTTCTGGCTGATGGCTGTTGGCCTATCTTCAGCCTATGTCCGCTCACAACACCAGCTACCCAGATTGGTGGTCCACAAGGGGACCTCTTTCCAATCCACTGGCCACCCGAATGAAATGCAGGCCTACCTTGGCCTGTATGTGTGCAATAATTAATAAAAAATGACGACCGGGAATTCCGTGATGATGTTACTTGGAAATTCAAATTTATTCCTTGCTACAGCCTGCTATAAACCAAATGACATCAATTCCCAGAGCCAATCATAGGCCCCACACCGTTGCCCCACCAAGCATCACATAGCTAGGCCATGCTGTTTGCTCCTCCTTGGGGTGGGGTCAGAGAAATCCCTTGGCTCTCATCCACATGGTGCCCTGAGGCATGCTAGCTGAGAACTAGCCCACAATTCAAAACTGATCTTCCTACATGTTCATCATGATATGTTTTTTCCTAATTAAACACTCAAGTCCTGACTTAAAACCACATTTAATTTTCTATTTGTGCTAAAACTGAGGTTTTGAAAGATTTAATGTCATTTTGCCTAGATAGCCATTACGTAAAATAAAATTTTTGAGACAGAGTCTTGCTATGTAACAAAGCTTGACTCAAACCTGAAACCTGTCTGCCTCAGTCTACTCAGTGCCAGAATTACAGAAGTGTTCTACTACACCTGGGCCCTAAAATACTTTTTAATGCTAAGGAATTAAAATCAGCTGAAGACATAGTAAGTAGGCTTGCCTTCCTTCTTACCCCACCCGCATAACTTACACACCAGGTGGAAGAAACCCTCAAAAGCCTGAGATTCTTTGTTTTGTTTGGTCTTTGAGACAGAGCTTTGCTATGTATCCCAAGCTGGTCTGGAAATTGTGAGCCTCCTGCCTCAGCCTCCCAAGTGCTAGAATTACAAGTGCGTCTCCTTGTGCCTGACCTAATGTCTGTATTCTTTAAGATACCTGTAACAAAACAGAGTTGTGGCCAAAGAGGCCCCAAATTTCCCCTGTGCCTGACATACAGTACCTTTTCACCAAGGTTCACAGACGGCATCCAGCTTTGGCTTGAGTTGTCCAACATGAGCGTCACTAGCTACATGTGGTCACTAAAATAAAAATTTTAATGAAGGAAAAATTTAGAACTTGAGGCTATAGAGATGGCTCAACATTTATAGCACTGGCTGCTCTTGCAGAGGACCTGGGTTCAATTCCCAGCACCCACATTGTAGGCTAACAACTGTCTTTAACTCTAGTTCCAGGGGATCCAATACCCACTTCTGACTTCTGCAGGCATTGCATGACATGTGTCCATGGACACGCAGGCAGGCAATACACTCATACATGTAAAATAAAAATAACAAATAAAATATATTCTTAAAAAACTTAGAAGTTAAATGTATGGCGGAGTGCAGGGACTTGGGTGGGATGGGGGGCATGGAAGGGGAAGTGACTCTAGATTTGATTGAGAAATGATGTGTGACCTATGGAAAAAGTTTAATAATGGTAATAATAAAAAAAATGGAAAAAACCTTAGGAGTTAAATATTCAGTTTCTCATCCGCCCTAGCCACATTTTGAGTGTTCAACAGGCTTGTTGAACTAGTGGCTACCATACTAGATGGTACAGTTACAGAGCATTTCTATCATTGCAGAAACTCAGATTGTGCTGTTTAAGACTAACTAGGCAATTTGCTCCTACAGCAGTTCAGGGTTGCTTGCTTTTATGACTGAATTGACCTGTTGTCTGAATTTATTAATCGGTTCATTAGGACTAACTGTGCACTCAGGCAGCTGTGGGAGAGAATACAGAGGGGCTTTTTCCATAAAATAGTGATAGTAAAAGTGCTGAACAGCAGCAATAGCTGGCATTTGTTGAGCACTTTACCCTCCAGACACTGTGCTGAGCACCCAACCTGCAGTATCTCATAATTTATACAACAGCTATATTATTATTCCAGTTTATCAGGAGAGCAAATTAAGTGCAGAGGTGGAAAAGGTTTTTAGTATCTGTCTATTCAACCTTTCATTTCCAGAGTCTGAGGTTTGAATGGATTCAATTTTTGTGGTCTTGGGCAAGTAACTGTGCCTCAATCTCCTTATATGTAAAATGGAAAAATAATAGTCTCTATTTTATAGACTGTTGTGAAGTTTTACCATGAATAGTTCATGTAAAGTACCAGTGTTTACTGTCTTGATTTTTATTAATTAATTAATTTATTAATTAATTTATTTATTTTTGGTTTTTTGAGACAGGGTCTCCCTTTAGTCCCAGCTGGCCCAGAGCTCGCTGTGTAGACCAGGCTGGCCTTGAATTCACAGAGATCCGCTTACCTCTGCCTCCGAAGTGCTGGGATTAAAGGTGTGCTCCACCATGCCCGGCTTAAAGATGGTTCTTAGCTGCCCTGTGGGTTCTGGGAATTGAACCCAGGTCCTCTGCAAGAACAGTCAGTGCTCTTAACCACTGAGCCATCTCTCAAGCCCGTCTTGATTATTTATTAACAGGTAAGGAAGTGCCAGGAAAATTAATGACTTGCTCAAGTTCACACAGTTAATACCAGGTTAGTACTACTTCCATCATAAACCCACCTGTATAAGCTCCACTGTGTCCTACTCCAGCAACCTTCAAGCCTTGGTTAGCCTGGACTTTTTTCAATCACAACCACTTGGCAGCCAATTGCTAGTGTTCTGAGTAGCATCAGCACTTCTGTATTGGTAAGGTCAGCGATGACTACGCCATGGAAGCTGTCAGTTTCCAGAGCTTTTTCACTTGATGACTTATGGACACTAACCTGGACAGTGTTCAACATCCTTATCATTTCCAATAATATCAGGTGATTTGAGCTAGGAAATCAGAGGCAGTTTTCCCAGCTTGATAAAAGAGGAAAGATCTTTTGGCACAGTTTTCTGCATTTTAAGTTTGGAATCTAAAAAAACTGAGCTCAAAAAAGTTGGGAGTAGAATGTTTGTTACCGGTGACAGAGGAAAGTGGGGAGGAGGGGAGGGTGAAGAGAGGGATATTCATGAGCTCTAAGTTATAGCTAGAAGGTCTGGTGTGTGACTATAGATAACAATAATGTCTTGTTTGTTTTATCTATTTATAAAAGTTAAGTAGCTGGACAGGTTTCTCTTGTCTTATCTATAATCCTAGCACTCTGGAGGCTGAGGCAAGAGTTATAAGTTTTAGGCTAGCCTGGGCTACACAGTAAGCTCCACTTTTTGACAAAGAAAAGGATAAATGTTTGCAAATCTAGATATATTTAAACTAATTAAAACATTATCGTTCAATGAATATGTTTGTGGAAATATCACATGGTAGAACTCCATTATTATGTATAATTTCGATGTTTTTTTATTTAAAATTTTTATTTATTTATTATTTTTTATGTGTATGAATGTACTGTCTACAGGTAGGTTTGTGCACCTGTATCGAGCAATGCCTCAGAGGTCAGAAGAGGGTGTCGGATTCCCCTGGAGCTGGAGTTAAAGATGGTTCTTAGCCGCCATGTGGGTGCTGGGAATTGAACCCGGGTCCTCTGCAAGAGCAGTTGGTGCTCTTAACCGATGAGCCATTTCTCCAGCCCCATAATTTTGATGTTTTAATGTATCAATTAAAAGTTAATTTAGCCAGAACTCAGAAGACAGAGACAGGTGATTCTTTGTGAGATCAAGACCAGCTTGGTCTACATAGAGAGTTTCAGGCCAGCTGGAGCTACAGGGAGACCCTGTCTCAAAAAACAAGAATGAATGAATGAATGAATGAATGAATAAATAAATAAATGAATTTAATTTTAAAATGTTGAGTAATAGCCAAAGAAGAAGATATGAGAAAGAAAAACTATGAAGATTATTAATCCACTGGCCTAGCCCCTTCCTACAGCAGACCTGGTATTTATGTGACATACCCTTTAAGGCCTTGGTGGCCTGCCTGGAGGCATGTTAGGTGTTTCCTGGGGTCAGTTCTACCTGAGATGGCCTCTGTGTCTCACTCCTCTTCTGCTGACTCAGAGTGTACACGCTAAAGTTCTCAAGGTGCTTTAGAGGATGTAACTCATGGCTTTGGATCTGCCTGTCTGCTCTGAGGACTGAAGATGAAAATTTTCTTTAACTTCAGCACAGAGAATGTCTGGGCATCTCATGAGCAGCTGATTGGTCCCTGTTTTATTGTAACTCAGTATTTTCTTTTCATTATTATTCTTCAATATATACTTTTGAATTTTCTGCATTTCACATAGTACATCTTAACAAAATTTAGACCCTTCCTCTATATGCACCCTTCATAGCCCTCACAGCAAATTTCACGCATTTTGCTATATATGTGAAGGCTGAGTGAGTCAAGTTTGTGTCCCTAGATGTCCCTCTGTGTAAATTCATCTACTAGGGCCTTGTCTTTCTATTACTGACTGCTAGGCAACTCAGTACAAAATTTTCAACTTAATTCTCACAAAGTATATTCTTCAATATGACATCCATTTGGTATATACATCCTACTTCAGGTATCTTTTTTATATTCTTTCCTACTTTTATTTTCTATTATCCATTGCTACTGATCATGTAAAATGGAGCAGCCGCTTTGGAAAACACTTTGGCAGTTGTTGGCGTTTTGAATACAGAGTTACCATAGGACTCAGCAATTTTATTCCTAGGTGTATATTCAATGAAAATAAAATGCATGGCTATAGGGCACCTGTACACATAGCCACATTAATTCATAAGAGTGCCAAAGTAGAAGTGATCTAGTACACGCTAACTGATAAAAGATGTGAAATAGCCACATAGGGTATTCAAGAATAAAAAATGAACTAATTACTGATAAATGCCACAGCATGATGAAGCTTGAAAATGTAAGGGAAAGAAGCAAGGTGCAACATGCTGTGTATTGCACAATTCGATAGGAAAAGCCCAGAGCCCTGCATAGTGGCACATGGCGGGAATCCCAGCACTTGAAATGTGGAAACAGGAGGATCAAGTAATCATGGTCACCTTCAACTGGCCAGTTCAAGGCCAGCATGGGCTGCATAAGATCTTGTCTCAAAAACAAAGAGTCCAGGCTAGGCAAATGCATGGAACGTAGATTAGCGACTGTCTGGAGGCGAGGGAAGGTAGAATCGGACGGGACTGCTAATGGTTTCAGGATTTCTTTGGGAGATGATGTTAAAGCTCCACAATTACATTGTAGTGATTTTTGTATAACTTTGGATATTCTACGACCTGTTAAATTACATATTTAAGCATGTGTATTTTATAGGATATGAATTCTCTTTCAAAGATGACAGCAAAGTGTGATGGTAAATGCATATAATCCCATCATAGCAGGGGGACGCCTACAACCTTAGGCAATCTTGGTCTACCTAGTAAGTTCTAGGCCAACCAAGATTACATAAAGAGATTTTTTTCAGTCTTTTCGAGACAGGGTCTCCCTGTAGCCCCAGCTGTCGTGGAACTCACTCTGTACACCAGGCTAGCCTTGAACTCACAAAGATCTGTCTGCCTCTGCCTCTCAAGTGCTAGGATTAAAGACATGGGCCACCACACCTGGCTTATAAAGAGATTTTTTATAAAAAATAAAGAAGTTGACAAGTTTAACAGTGGTGAAGTAGGGAGCATATTTGATGAAGCTGTACCCTGCCCTAAGTTACGCCATTTCAGGCTCTGCCTTGCCCTGGGTGAGTCCACTGTACAAGTAGTATTTGGCTCTGTTTTGAATGCAAACACAGAGGCAGGCACCACAATGTATATGTAGACACCGCTATCTGTCTAGCATTACATATGAAGAACAGATGCCTAAATAAAAGTCACTACCTATAGATTTACCAAAGTGGATTGAGATTATATGAATATGGGGGTATAATAAAGCCATATCAAAGAGACCAGGACCAAGAATGAACACATTAGACCAATGAAGGATGCAACACTTACCTGGATCCCATTAGTGATAATGGCCTGGGCTGACCAGTCACCTGACCACCTGTTGTGTGTATAAAGGGACCACCGGCAGGCTGAGAATTGACTCTCTCTGGGAGGTGGGGTGGAGCTTCAGCTTCACTTCAGCTCCATCTCACTGCTGATATACCCTACCCCAATTGCCACCCATCTGTCTGATCAGACCAGACCTGCATCTCCCCTCCACAGCTTTGTCTTCCTATACCTTACCTTCATGGCCTGCACTTGGCCTCTATAGCTCTATCCAACTCTCAGGCCTGACTCTACTCTGTGACCCTACAGATGCTGAAGGTTGGCTCTGAGCCCCTAGGAGCTTTCCAAGTAGTTTCATTAGTCACTGCAGTTTAGAACATTGCAAGGACTCTCTGCTTCTCTGTTGACTTTCTACCTCTAGCTTCAGTAAGGCCTGTTTGAACTTCTTCATCTCAGCTGTGGCTTTTGTAAACCAGTGCAGCCATTCTGTAATATATTTGGATAAAGATATAGATCATTGTATGATGTGTAATGTATGATTGGGGATTCAATATTCATAATTAAGATTAGAATGAAAGAACCTATGTTTGCTAATGGCTAGCTGTCAGGGGACATCGGGTCTTGGCAAACTGCAGTCAATGGAACCATTACTATTCAGTGAATTCTGACATTGTGGAAAGACATAAATATGTCTATGATCTGAGCATAGATCTATACTTTGTGATGTTCTCTCTCAGGTTATGGTATATATAAAAATCTCATCCAAGATTTTTTTTTTTTTTTGTCTTTTTGAGACAGGGTCTCCCTATAGCCCCAGCTGGCCTGGAACTCACTCTGCAGATCAGGCTGGTCTTGAACTCACAGTAATCCACCTGCCTCTTGCCTCTCGAGTGTGCCACTGCGCCAGGCTTAAAGACAGTTGTTAGCCACCATGCGGTGCTGGGAATCAAACCTGAGTTAACTGCTGAGCCATCTCTGTAGCCCCATCTAAGATTTTTTTTTTGACCATGCTAAGATATTAGGGTTTTCATTAGTTCTGAAGCCTCGGAAACATTTGACAAATCTAGTTAACTGAGCGTTGCATCTGATGTTGGGCCGGAGTGCACTGTTACATTGGCCGTCTGTGATGCTGTGACAAGCCTGTAGACCTCAGTCTAAGAACCTACAGGATGGAGCTGGAGAGATGGCTCCATGGTTAAGAATACTGGTTCCCCTTGCAGAGGACCTGGCTTGGTTTCCAGCACCCACATGTGGCTAATAACTGACTTAAGTTCTGGCGAATCTGACAGCCTCTTATGGCCTCTCGTGGTGCACTTCCATATATACAGGCAAAACCACTCATATACATATGATAAAAATAAATGGAAAAAAATGACAGCAGTACAGGTCAGGTAACTGTTTTGCTTATAATAATACTTTGATTCTCACTGAGCATAAGAAGATTTAGAAATTTGTATCAGCTCTATAGAAATTTACCTTAAAGATAAATTTCTTATCACAAATACACATTTTAAAATGTAATTAGAATTAATAACATAGGGCTGCAATATGCTACAATATGAAAATTCCTAAGATTGTGGACTTGTTTCAATGGGGAAGCTCTATGTGTAGTTGGAGAAATCTGTCACTTATCAGGTGTGACTGGCAACTCGTCTGGGTATTTAGTGACCTTCTACAGGCCATTCCTCCCTGAAGCCAAAGTTAAAGGCTGAGCTACTGCATTGTCTTAGTTATTTTTCTATTTGTCTTTTTAAAAATGCCAATACCCCTGACACGAGAAGCAAACTTAGCACTTTTGAATCACTAGCACCTTAGCTAATTCTACGCCTTGAATTTGTTTATCAGGATCTCTTTTATCTCCCTGGTAATGTAGAATAGCTCTCAACAAAGAGGCACTGAAAAGGCAGACAGTAAAGAACAAAGGGCTAGAAGTCAGAGGCCTGGCTTATCCCCCAGGGTCATCAGTTATTTAGTTCAGAGCTTTAGTTTCTTTATTTGTGAAAAATAACAATGGCGGTGGTGACATCTGTCCTGCCAGGGGCCCAGGTGGAATCACAGGTGTTGGGTCAATGGGCTATAAATGTGGAAGGGCTTTGAAACCCTAAACAGGTCTTTGCTAAAATGCAACCCAGGCAGCATTTGATGAACTACGGAACTGTCACTAGGGGACCCAAATGGGTCACTTCACCATAATTGTGCACAGACCTGATAAGTCCTACTTTTACAAACTTCCTGTACAAAGGCCAACTCTTTAAAAGTTTTTCAATGGCTTATGAAAATTCCAATCATATATACAAGTTGAAAGGATCTTTCAGTGAGTGAGTACAAAAATATCCACACCCTAGATTCTACTTTTGTGTGCTGCTTATTAAGATAATTTATCTGATTGTTACCAGTATGTACAAAGGGGCTTTTTTTTTTAAGGCATCTCTCTTGGGCCCATTATGTTTAATAAGAATCTTAACTGCCAACTTTCATGGTTTCATATTTAGATATGAGCACAAAAGCAGGAAAACTTGAAGGTTGTTTGTTTCTGTGTAAGCCTAATTGGCGCCTATGGAGGGGGGGCGTGTACTTTTTTTTTTCAAAATGAGAACAAAAAAGCCCTGAAACCAAACCAAAACAAAATTGGATATTGTTCACCCTGCATGTGAAGAAATGTCCACAGAGAAAGATAATATCTCCCTGCACCCCCAGCTATCCTGTAACTCCCTATGTAGACCAGGCTGGCTCTGAACTCACAGAGACCCACCTCTGCCTCCCGAGTCCTGGGATTAAAGGGGTGTGCCACCATGCCTGGCAAGAAAGATACTATCTTAAAACCAAATACAAATGTGTCTCCTTGGGGGTCAAGGGCTCCAGAAATGAAAGCAAGCCAAGCACGATGGTGCCCATGTCTATAACCATCCAGCACTTGGAGGGTGAAGACAGAAGGATGAGAAATTCAAGGTCACCCTCGGCAACATGATGAGTTGAAGGCAAAATAAATAAATAAGTAAATAAATAAATAAATAATTCTCATACTTTAACAACTAAGACATGAATGTTTGGAGACTGACCCTTGTGACTTATGATGTCTTCTTATACATTTAGAGCCTAACTCCTAGGCTAGTTTCAAGAAAAACAGTCTACACTACAAAATCCACCCCTCAACAATATTGTGAGATGGTCACCTGTCTATCCAGATATGGTAACTCAAAGAGATGGCCCATGACATAAGATCAAATACCGCCCCCCCCTCAATTGTTATAAAAGAGGTTTCATCTCCTAGGAGCCCTGAGTCCCCTGCTTGGCTCTTGACTCTCTCTTGTAGTCATTTTAATGAATTTTCTCTATCTAGTCAGGCCTTGGTGAATTCTTTTTACTGTCCTTGTCAATAGTCATTCTGATGATGTTTTCCATGGCAGGGTCAATAGTTTCTGTAGGAAAGGCAGCAGAGGTTGTGGAATAATGTCACATACACACACACACACACACACACACACACACACACACACACACACAAAATCGGTTTTAGACAAGATCCCTATGTTGCCCAGACCTCAAACTTATAATGCCTGATTCCTTTGTCTTCCCAATTTGGAATTAACCAGCATGTACTGCTGTCTCACTTTGTTAAACATACACTTTAGACAACAAAATTGGCATCTTCCCCATAAAGAGAAAGCTAGTATTACTTTCCATGAACAAAAAGTAACCTTCAAAGTCAGTGCCATGTGAACTTATAGCTAATTCTTAACTTATAGCTAGTTCCATTGCTTAGCAAAAGCTCTGAACCTGGGCTTGCTCTGTTTGAAGAAGAAAATTAGTAAGATTGGCAAGAGTTAAGAGTTGTTAAAGTTTCCAAGTGGAGATTTTCTTCTCAATCTAATCAAAAAAATTGAAGGATAATTAAGGCAATATATTCCTTAGCATGTAATTCAGTGTAATATTATAATGGGTCCTTTCACTATTTTGTGTACCATCATGGCACACATCCCACAGGGAAGATAAATTGTGCAGTATAAAACACTATCGTGGCAATACTTTTGTGATCTTTTCATGCCTTCTTTTCTAGGGAATGGACTTCAAGGACCACTTGTTTCTGCTCTTCCAATTACCAGGGCGCCTTTCCTTACAGCTATCCATCATGCTCCAAGCCTAGAGACCCAGTGACATCTCAACAACCCCCATGCTTGTCATCCATTGTTGTCCACAATTTCCTCTCCCTGCACTCTGCTTTAACCCATTTTATGTCCCGAGGGCATCTCAAACTCTTGGCTTCAGTTTAAGAGAAGTAACAGCACAAGATGGAAGCATGGAGGGGAGTGGCCAGGATGTTCTCATCCCACGCTCTTATTCTAGAAGCTTCTTCCTACCTGCAGCACCTACTCGGAGTCAAATCCTCATGTTTTAGTTTTGAGCAGCTTCTAACAAAACTGATTCCTACCATGTCCCTTACCAGAGGTAGTCGTACTGTTCCGTTGATGAATTACCTCCAGGTGATGCCATTACTTGTTGGATGTTGTGCTGTTTCTACAGTTCTTATTAAAGTATCTTCATTTGAGCCAGGCGTGGTGGCACACGCCTTTAATCCTAGCACTTGGGAGGCAGAGGCAGGTGGATCTTTATGAGTTCAAGGCCAGCCTGGTCTATAGAGTGAGTTCCAGGACAGCTGGGTTTACAGGGAGACCTTGTCTCAAAAAGACCAAAAAAAAAAAAATTAAAGTATCTTCATTTGGACCATCTGTCTCAGGTGGGGACATTTTTATTTCTTGACAGATTCTGTCTAAATGAGAAAGATGACCAACTTACTTTCTACGATACATCAATTTGTATTATTTAACTTTTTCATGTGATTTCTTTACCTATCAAAAATTCCAAATACTGCATATAATAAATCAAAGAAATAAGAACAGAACACATCAAAATATGTGACAAACACATAAACAAACACATGCTTGAGGGAAAACTTTCAGCTTTGACAGAATACAGGTTCAGCATCAGTGATTTGTGTTTCCTTTCTAAGAAGCTAGAAAAAGTAAATAGAAAACCAACCAAAAAGGCATGAAATAAAGAGGAGAAATCAGTGAAATAGAAGTAGAAACAAAATAGAAGTGAAAGCAAAAGACTTTTAAAAAGATCAGTAAAATTGCTAAAAACGAGCATAAAATAAGGAAGAAAAAAATGAGGTACCAAATTCAGGAAAAAAGAGATATAACCACAGGTCCTAACTAAGAAAAAAAAATTAAGGGGGCTCAAGAGATGCCTCGGTAGTAATGAGCACTTATTGCTCTGCAGAGGACCTAGGTTCTGTCCCCATCATTAGTTCCAGGGGATCTGTGAGCTCTTTTGACTTCTGTGGGCTCCTGCACATGTGGTACACATAAACTCACCCAAACACACACACACACACAAACACACACACACAAACACACACACACAATAAAATAAAATAAATGAATTTTTAAAAATTAAGACAGTAATATGACAATTTATGCCAAAGAATTGATGACAATGTTGTAATGGACACATTTCTTAAGAAATAGGAATTATTTCTTGACAAGGTAGTGCACACCTTTAATCCTAGCAGAGGGAGGTAGATCTCTAAGTTCAAGGCCAGCCAGGAGTACATAGTAAGACAAAAATAAAAATAAAAAAAAATAAAGAAAAGGAAATAAAGATAGAAATTATTTAAACATAAGAGGAAATAGGAAGGCTGGGCAGATGGCTTAGTTGGTAAAGGACTTGGTTCATAAGCACAAACACAGGAAATTGGACACCCATTACTCAACTAAAACACCAGGTATGTGCCTGTAGTCTCAGCTCCAGGAGGCAGAGGCAGGAGGATATTGGAGGCTTGGTGGTCAGCCAGTCCAGCCAATTGGTGAACTCAAATTCAGTGAGAGACCCTATCTGAAAAGAATAAGGTAGAGACTGGTTGATGAAGACACCTACTATGATGTCTGGCTCCACATGCATGTGTGCAGGCACCTACACACTTGTGTACACAAATAAATACACACATGAACACACATATATACTATACAATCACAAAAAATAAACACCTGAACACACACATACACTATACAAACACAAAAAAAATAGGAAAAAGAAAGTTGAAATCCTATACTTGTAAAGTATATTGATTAAAGTGTTTAAATCTATAGCTAAAAGCCTGCTGATACCCTACAAAACAAAATAAAACTATAGGCTCAGATAGCTTAACATCTTAACATCTTTTTTTTATTAATTTTTTAAATTTATTTCTGTATGTGTATGAATGTACTGTCTGCATGCAAGCCTGTGCACCTGTGTCGTGCGATGCCGCGGAGGTCAGAAGAAGGTCTCAGATTCCCCTGGAACTGGAGTTCTCCTGGAATTGGAGTTTCAGACGGTTCTTGGCTGCCATGTGGGTGCTGGGGATCGAACCCAGGTCCTCTGTAAGAGCGGTCGGCGCTCTTAACCGCTAGGCCATCTCTCCAGCCCCGACATCTGTTTTAAGAAGAAAGAATAAATAGTTCCAATTGAGTTTTGAGTTTTATGAGTATAACCCTGATATAAAAAATACTGAAAAAAGTAGAAGAAAGGAATATTACAGATTATTATACTTTAAGAATAAAGGTGTATCCCTTTAATTCCAGGAGTGGATATGGGGGGTTGTCTGTGGGCAGAAACAAGTAGATATCTCCATGCATTCAAGGCCTACCTGGTTTGGTCTACATATCAAGTTTCAGGCCAGCCAGGGCTATATAGGGAGACCCTATCTGAAATAGTAAATCATATCTTAAACAAAATATTAGTATAAAATAAAAAGATTATAATCAAATGAAGTTTTATATAATTACTAAATTGGTTATCACTCATGAATTAATCAATGTAGGGCAGGGGAACTGACTTGCAGTAAATTACTTGCCATGCAAATATGAGGACCTGAGTTATATAACTACCCAGACTCAGCAATCCAGGTGCTAAATATAGTCCCAGAAATGAAGCTTCTATCGACTAGAAGAGATATACAAGAATATTCATGAAAGTTTTCTCATAATAACCCAAAATTATGAAGAATCTAAAGGCCTATAAAAAATAGAATGAATAAATAAACCTTGATATATTTGTATGATGTAATACTACATGGTAATAATAATAATGAAAAACACATAAAAGCAAATCTCACAAATTTTCAACCAATGGAAAAGATCTAGATAAAACAGAATATGTCACTGGGCATGGTGGCACATGCCTTTAATCCTAGCACTTGGGAGGCAGAGGCAGGCGGATCTCTGTGAGTTCAAGGCCAGCCTGGTCTACAGAGAGAGCTCCAGGCCAGCTGGGACTAAAGGGAGACCCTGTCTCAAAAATGCCAAAAATAAAGATGAAAAACAAACAGAATATGTCCTGTATGTTCCTTGAATACCCAAGTAAATAAAGAACATACTTATTTGGTATTAATTAATGTCAAATGTACACAAAAGTTGCACTTCTGGAATATATAGAGATTGTCATGAGTGCATTACATCAGAAACATAGATAGATGTGCACAGTTATGTTTTTCCGTAATGGCAAAATTTATTAAATAACAATAAATTCACAAGGTACAGAGGGTTCAGCAGCAGCCACTTGCCATGCACCCCCACTTTCTTTGATAGCCCTGGCCGAGGCAAACACAGGTTCTTTTATCCCAGCATTAATTATTAATATACAAAATTATATTAATATAAAATCAATATTAATTTCTCTCTCTCTCTCTCTCTCTCTCTCTCTCTCTCTCTCTCTCTCTCACACACACACACAAGGTCAGAGAGTGACTACAAATATTAAAGAGACCAGGAATTTCAAAGAGACCTATGAAGACAGAGCTGGGAAACTGATAGAAATGCAGAAGAGCATGCGTCTGCAGGAGTGAGATAAACCAACCAGACTGGAGTTTCTAGCAAGATGCTGCCACTGCAGCTCAAAATCCTAACTCATAATTCATATTGGTCTTTAAATTTAGCCTTTCGAATGTATGCAGTATTATTCACTGAAAAGATTCAATTTTTGCCTTTATGTTTGTTATTGCAGTGGGTAGATATGGCAAAGGTGCAGAGCTGAGTCCAGTTGCAGTGGCTATTGGGCAGGATGGGGTCCAGACTAACGAAAAGGCAAATGGACGGACGGAAGGTCCCAATGGGTAAACAGGTGGACAAGCAGATAACAATTTGAGTAGGCCATGTCAACAGCAATGAGAATGCCAAGCTCAAGAACCTGGGGTAACTGGGAGTTCTCCGCTTATAGATCCCTTGGAAGACACAGTGGATAGCTGGATAACAAACAGTTCAATAGAGCTGTTGCCTAACTTGGGGGGTCACAATTTATACCCCAAGAAGCAAGAGTCAGCTCTCTGGCCTTGAGAAATCAATTAAAACAGCCAAATTAATAGCAAAAGGTAGAAAAAAGTAGAAAAAAGGTTCAATGTGTGCACACTGAGGGAGATGGTCTGGACGTGGGACAATGAACTAAGCACCGGATGGCTGGCTAATGGAGGAAGAGGGTAATTTGTAAGAACTGAAATGAAGTCGTGCTGGGCATGGTAGAGGTTGCCTGTCATCCCAGCGCTTGGGAAGCGGAAGCAGGAAGATTCTAAGTTTGAGGCCAACCTCAGCTTCTTGGTAAGATGCTGTTTCAACCCAACAAAGTAAAGTTGCTTGTGGTAGCCCTATAACAAATAACTAAGCAAAACTGGGCTTCTTGGCTACAGACTGTGACCCCAAGTTTGGTATTGGTGCAATTGCCATTATAGTTCCAGCTCATATAGTTTACAGGGTTCGTGTGAGGTAGTTAAACCTTTTTCTTGGTCTGGTGTATCTGATAAGTTCTTAGGCCTAGTTTTCTTGATATAATTGTAATACACCCTTAGAGTCTCAATTTATGTGGATAAATTTGTAGTGTGTCATCCTTCTGCTCCCAGGAAAAAGTTGTGTGTCATTCTGTGCCATGTGAATGGTGCCGGACAGATGGCACTTTACATGTCCACACAGGTGCAGAGTCACCTCAACATAGAGTCAAAAGCCGCTTATAAAATGGAGTCTCAGGGCAAGGCACAGTCTGAAAACCCACTGTTTACACAATTTGGAGTAACTTAGAGCAGGGTACAGCCTGTTCTCAACAGAGATGAAACCAGATTTGCTCTTTAAATAAATGCAAAAGATCAAAGGAATCTATTATACTGGCCATTCTGAACCCAGTGCTTTATAATCTAATCATTGTTCGGCAGGGGAAATGGAATAGGACCTCAGTGTTCTTAGAAACTCACTTAAAAAAAACATCCCTCAGCAAAGCATGGTATATTAAGCTCCTGTGGTGGAATAATATTTTAAGATATTAACCACTGGGCTCCCCGCTCAGGCCCCAGGACTTTGCACCTATGGCACTTGCACCATTCGAGCTTGGGAGTACTTCAAGGTATTTTGCCATAGGATAGGAAACACACAGCAGAGAGGGAGAGAAACCTTTTGAGCTTTAAACGCCCAACCACAGCAGGGTCCAGAAAGGGTATAGAACAAAAGACTCCAAAGACTACATAATGACTCAGAGCTACTGTTCCCCACCCTCCTAACTAGCTTTATGAAACTCCCTGGGTTGATGGGAAAGGACTACTAGAGGAGAAACATAAACTGGGCCCTGAAAAACTGCCCAGGGCCCTAGCTTCCCTGGGCTGAACCCTGAAATAGAATGGGGAAAAGCATAGGAGTCTAGAGGTGTTTGAAGGATCCAGGCATAAGGGTGTCTATTCCTGCCTTCCCAGTAGGAGCTGAAGAATGGCCAACTTATCCTACTCATCAGGCATTGCCAAGAAGCAACAAATAAAGCTGGGATGATGGTCTGGAACAACCGCCTAGAATTCTTACTTGGTTCCAAGCACAATGAGGCATGCACCAAAAAGTGGAGCCAAAGGCAGGTGGAAGGAAGAAGAAGAGTCACACTTGAAAGAAACAGGAGAGAAAAAGCACTGTGAACCAAGTACAACTTAGCAGGTGTTGGCCTGGTAGATGGTTACTGGGGCAGGATAGCAGGACAGGGACAATGAAGAGACAGGAAGAAGGAAAAGAACCCATCAGTCCCTGGCCCCTGGTTTAAGTCTCTTGCTGGCCAATAGTCAAGAATTTCAATGCAGCTGACGAGGTGGCCTGCAGAGGATGAACTCACTTGTCTGAGAAAAAAATCTGACTAACATCATTATAAACTATGTTTACAGTCAAAACATATGTCGTGGCCTCCTTGCGACTTATGTATAGTAAGAATTCCTTTGACATTTTATGATCTATGTTTTTATCTTTTTTTTCTGTTTTGTAAATTTTATTTATTTTTAATTTTATGTGTATGAGTGTTTTGCCTACTTCTGTGTAACTATAAACTTATTGGGCAATGCCCTTCCAGGTGAGAAGAGGACATCTGATCCCCCAAGATGGAATCATAGACCCAGATCTTCTGGAAGAGCAGCCAGTGCTTAATACCCACCTCCCCAGTCCCACAAATTCTGATTTTAAGATTATGGGTTGATCTGGAAACAAAATAATTAATTTTTTTTTCTAATTGTAAAAGAGATTTTTCTTCATCATTATAAATTACTTGGAGACTTTAATTCAGAGATTTTCTTTTTTTATATATGTTTTTTTTCTCAAAGCCAATTTTTATTGAAGTTTTGTGCATTTCATACAAAATTTCCAATCAAATCTAGACCTGTGCCCCTTCTTTGCCCCCCACCCCACCAGAGCTCATGCATTCTGCCAAACATGTCTTTCATCTTTTTCTCATTCTCTTAAAATTTTCGAAGCAGAAGTTTACTCTTTCGAGCAGAGGTTCACCACTTCAGTCAGATTCAGTCAGTTCTTTGACACAGTCCTTCTGCTATTATTGTTGTTGTTATTCTCTCCAATTTGCATCACTCCAAAATATGAAGATGTCATGTTTGAAGGCTCCTCCCTGGCAAGCCCAAACCACTATCAGTTCTGCCCTTGCGCTCCACACTGGGGTTTTCCCTTCCCATGATCACCAAATGAGGTGCAGTAAGCACCATGTCCTGTCTTGATCTTCCATGATACAGCCTGGGTAGTCCAACAATGGCAGTCTATACCCTGAAGAGGCTGAAACCTCAGTAGTAGCTCAGTTGACAAGCTCTATGTCTCAGCAGTCCCCATCTGGCACTGAAGGTTTGGAGGATTCTTGGAGAGACATGAGTCTTCAGTCTATATTGGAAGGTTGAAAAGCTGTGTCTCATGTCTTTGAAGGATGGCAAAAGCAGTGGCAGCGACAGGGCAGCTGCACTTGCCAGTAAGAGAGGCAAAACAACTGTGCTTTGTGCTTTTTTTTTTTTACTTCTTGTCTTTTTACTATGATCTCATTTTATACCTGAAATACAATTTCTCAGGCTTTACTAATTATTTATTTATGGTTATACTTTCCTTTTGGATGTTTAAGGCCATACAGTTAACCCAGATTAAACAGGGTTTTTGTTTTCTCAAGGTCAGTTGAGGATCTGGTCCTCAGTGGTCACTCAGGTTTTAGAGTGGGGAGGAGGGAGCCCCTGGCTCATTCTGGCTTTTTATTTACCAATTCCATCCACTCAAGGACAAAGTCAGGTCTTTCTAGACCAGGATTCCTTTTTTGAAGCATGAGAAGACTTTCCTATTTATAGACTGGACACTGGCTGAAGTCCCATTAGTGGATCTCTAAGACCACCCTGCACAGGAAGACTGGTGACTCACATTTGCAGGACATTTCAAAAGATTCCCCCATGCATAGTCCCCTGGGACTAAGTTGACCTCTGAGGGCAAGGAACAAAGTTATCCCTAAGACCCTCAGCCAAATTGGTATGGCCATTAAGTATAGTCGTTAAGCATCCAGAAAGTCTGTTACACCAGCTTGATACTTTTAACTACTATATAATATTTTAGAGAAGGCTTGGACAAAAGCTCAAGCAGCCTTGTATAAGAAATAGTAAGAAGCACTCCCATAAAATAATACTGTGGTTAGACATAATGTCATGACATACTAGTTTTTTCCTCACTCTTTTGATCTTATATTACTCTAAAATATGCGTATATACCCTCCACCCATATACCAAAAATTCCTAAGTCTGAAAATAAATGGTAGCTTAGTTCTAGAACCTGTTCAATCTTTTTGTATTTGTTGAGTTTTTTTTCTGTGTCCCAGTATGTGGTCGATTTTGGAGAATGTTCCATGGGGTGCTGAGTAGAAAGTGTATTCTCTGGTATTTGGGTAGAATATTTGGTAGATGTTTGTGAGGTCCATTTGGTGTATCATATTATTCAGTTCAGATGTCTCTGTGTTTATTCTTTGTCCAGTTGACCAGTCCAAAGGGCTCAGTGGGGTATTGAAGTCGCCTACTACAAGTGTACTGGGGTTAATCTGTGCCTTGGGGTCCTGCAAAATTGTGCTTATAAAGTTTGGTGCACCAGAGTTTGGTGAATATATATTCATGATTGTAAAATCTTCATGGTTAATTGTTCCTTTGATAAAGATGTAAAGGCCTTCTTTGTCTCTTCTGATTTCTTTTACTTTGAAGTCTATTTTGTCTGATATTAAAATAGCAACTCCTGCTTTCTTTTTGGTACCATTTGCTTGGAATATTTTTTCCCATCCTTTCACCTTAAGTTGGTGCCTATTCTGGAGTGTGAGATGGGTTTATTGTAGACACCATATAGATGGGTTCTGTTCCTAATCCATTCTCCCAGTCTAAGTCTTTTGATTGGGGAGTTTAGTCCATTAATATTTAAGGTTATAATTGAAATATGTGTGTTACATCCTTTTACCTTATAATCCATTTGCATTTTTGGACTTGGTTTCTACTTCTGGAGTTATGCTTGTATTAATTTCTCTTTCTAGGTGCCTGGGAATAGTTACTCTGCTCTTCTGTTCTTTGAATTGCTTCAAGTATTCTCTGAAGTGTTGGTTTTCCAGACATGTATTCTATCATCTTGTTTATGTCATGGAAGGTTTTTCTCTCTCCTTCAACTATAATCGACATTTTGCTGGGCATAGTAACCTGGGTTGACATATATAGTCCTTTAATACTGGGAATGCTTTGTTCCGTGTTCTTCTTGCTTTCATAGTTTGCACTGAAAAGTCAGTTGTAATTCTGATGGGTTTCCCCTTATAGGTAACTTGTTGTTTTTCTCTTGTGGCTTTCAGAATTTGTCTTTGTTTTGGGCATCTAGTGTTTTAACTATGATATGGTGTGGGGAGTTTCTTTTTTGATCTTGTCTGTTTAGAGTTCTATGTGCTTCTTGTATTTGTATGGGCTTGTCTTTTTTTAGTTTGGGGAAATTTTCATCTATTATTCTGTTGAAGATCTGATCAATACCATTTTCTTGGGATTCTTCTCCTTTCTCTATTCCTATGATGTGGAGGTTTGATCTTTTCATAGTGTCCCACATTTCCTGGTTGTTCCACTTTTGTATAATTTTAAATTTTTCATAATCTTTACTTGAGCTTTTTAGTTGTTCTGTGTTATCCTCCAGGTTTGATATTCTTTGTTCTGCTTCCTCCATTCTAGTTCTGAGGCTTTTTCCGTTCCTTTCCTCTTGATTGGATGAGTGTTTGATTTCCTTTTTCATTTCATCCTGTGATTTCTTCAGTATTTCCATTTCCTTTTGGAGCTTTTCAATCTCTTCCTGTAGCTCCTTGCTTTGCTTGTTGGTTTCCTTTTTTATTTCAGCATGGGATCTTTTCAGTGTTTCCACTTCCTTCTGAAGTTTGTCATTTTCTCCCTCTAGTTCTTTCCAAAGTTTGTCATTCTCTTCCTCTAGGTCCTTCTTGAGTTTTTCATTTTCTCTCCTTAGTTCTCTGACTTATTCTTTATATTCTTTGATTTCTTTGAATATGTCTGCAATTGTTCCTCTAAGATCTGTGTCCTGGGCTACCTCCTGGGAGATCTCACCATAGGAAATTCCCATAGGGTTGGTAGAGCTGGGCGGGGAATTATTCTGTGCTTTTCCCATGTTGTTCTTGTTCCTTCATTGTGCCCTCAGCATGTGGGTTTCTTTCTGTTTGTATTCTGATGCGAATCCCAAATGTTTCTTCACTGTGTTGAAGGCTTGTTTTAGCTTGCCTCCTTGAGATGCCTTCATTTTTCTCTCCTTGTTTATGGAGTGTTGACTTGTCTAGGTTTCAGGCTTTCAATTTTGGTTATAGATTGGATATCTAACTCACTCTTCCCTTTGTGTTCTGAAGGTTCTCCAAAAACCTAGTGGGAACCACCCAGTAGGTACCCTGCTGATCACAGTGCTCACTCTGCTTCCTACCAGCCAGTTTCTATAGGTTGTTTCTAGGGCTTGGTGATGGCCTTGCCTTGTGCCCCAGAATCACTATTGTGGTTGCACTTGGACACTCCCTCAGCAATTCCAGTTGGGGGTGGGGATATGCCTTGCTTAGCCTGTGCCTCAATACTCTGTGCTTCAGGTGGTTCTGGGAAATCCCCTGATCTAAGCTCTGTGCACTCAATTCTCACAGTGGCAACAGGCCCACCTTTTATACCAGCTAGCAGGGTGACTCCACCCCCACAGCCACACTAGACAGTGATTCAATTATCCAACAATCCACCTGGCTGAAGCACCCAGCCCCTACCTGTGCTTCAGGTGGTCCTGGGAAATCTGTGCACTGTTTTTTTTTATCCTTTTAACCTTCTCTCCTTATCTATATGATGCACTTCATAAACCAGTTTATAATAATCTCACTTACAAAAGAAAATTTCTTTAGAAAAGAAACTAACCAAACACTTTTACCTTTTCAAACTTAGATATGGATTACATTCTTTGAATGAAAGACATAAAATCATACACACACACACACACACACACACACACACATGTCATCAGCCTGCTCAGATTTAGATGCAAACTCAGGGAAAATGGGGAATTCTGAATTGACTAGATTAAGTTTGTGCCACCAAGTGGAATGGAAGCTGAACTATTAATAGAATTATTAGAGAAAAACAAGAAAATTACATTATTATACAGTTGAGTTTGTCCTGAGGTTTATATGTTTTTTTTTGTTATGTTTTGATTTTTTCCACATCCTGATTCCTTTCCTCCTATGCTTTTCTCAAACACGAGCTCTGGGTCAGTGCTGTGCTCTCCGCACTCCCGAGCAGCCTATCAAGGCTATTCAGTGCTCAGGGTCTCTCTACACAACGCCATCAGTACTTCTAGCTGTAAATTGGTGAGAAGCAGCAGGAATGAGAGAGGCAGCACCAGGAGCTGCAACAACAAAGACAACGGAAAGGTGGAGTTCAGGGTGGGAAGCTTAGAAGCTGCCTCCGTAGGATGTAGTGAAAGATCAGTATAAGAAAAAAATAGGGGGCTGGAGAGTTGGCTCAGCAGTTAACAGCACCAGATGCTCTTGCAGAGGACCTGGGTTCAAGCCCCAGCACCCAAATGTTGGCTAACAACCACCCATAACTCCAGTTCCAGGGGAATCTGATGCCCTCTCCTGACTTCCACAGGCATTGCACAACACAGGTGCACTTTCAATAAAAATAACAAAATATTTTTAAAGAAAGAAAAAAATAGGAGATATTGTGAAGCAAGAGGAAA
Organism: Rhizomys pruinosus; assembly: GCA_009823505.1. Lineage (NCBI taxonomy): Eukaryota > Metazoa > Chordata > Mammalia > Rodentia > Spalacidae > Rhizomys > Rhizomys pruinosus. The sequence continues at coordinate 2,395,104 of VZQC01014031.1, read as the reverse complement.
AGGGCTAAAGGAAAACAAGAAAAGGCAATTGGGGGTGACAAAATATTGTGTGTTTTCTCACAGACAGAATCTAGATATAAATGTGTGTGTGTGTGTGTGTGTGTGTGGTACGCAACATGACCTACATGCAGACAGTACACTCATACACATTTAAAAAACACAAAAAAAGCTGGGCATGGTGGTGCACGCCTTTAATTCTAGCACTTGGGAGGCAGAGGCAGGCGGATCTTTGTGAGTTCAAGGCCAGCCTGGTCTACAGAGTGAGTTCCAGGACAGCTAGGGCTATAGGGAGACCGTGTCTCAAAAAGACAAAAACAAAACAAAACAAAAAACAATTGTGCTAAAGGAGGTTTGGATTTGGGCAGGAAAAGTTCACCAACTCATTAATGCACTAGGTAGTCTGCCCATCTCTTTAGCATGACTTAAGGTGGACATGCCTTCATAGAGTGGCCCTGTGACCAGATGATTGACCCAGCAAAACTGGAAAGTTGAGTCTTCATGCATATCTGAGATTTTATTCCCCTAACTAGCTTTCTCCTAGAGGGCTTTTTGGTACTAAAACACCATCTGTGATGGTATTTTTAGGCTTTTGGTAGATGGAAACTAGGGTTTTTTAAGTCAGTATATTCCAAAAGGTTTTAGTTTGCTAGATACAGGTTGTTAGGTCTGACACAGAAGTGGGCAAGAAATGGCTACAGATAGCCCCCCAAAATGCAACCTGTAACATTCCAACCTCTCCGCCATCACAGAAGTGCTAATCACTCAATCAGCCTTGCAGAAAGTTCAGGTTGAAGGTACACTTTCTTTCTGGAAAATTTCATTCACATTCATCAAGTTTTTATTTTCAGTAACTATGAAGCAATTCAGTGCTCAGCTATAATACAACACTTAAGCACTTTACCAATTGTTATACATCCTTACTATTGTAATCTCCACAGGGAGAAACATTTTATGCTACATCCTTATGCACATCTTTGCTTCATTATTTACCTGGATTTTTCCACTTGTTTTAACTCTGCTTTTGAGCTATCGCTTATAGCAGAGAACACTTGACTAGTCATGCAAATCACTTCACATGGATTAAAACTTGTGGAACAGGTTATGTTTACTACTACCAAATGGAGCCAAACAGGCTTTAACTCTTCAAATTCTTCCTATTCCCTGAAGGTATGCCCAACTCAGATGGTCTGTAGCACGCACACAGAGAGAAGTGGCTCAGGCATTGCCACACATTCTTCAGAGAATAGTGTCATCATGCCAGCCTGAGAGAAGAGGAGCGCCTGGCAGCATGGGCTGCTATTATTTATAAAGCATGTTTATCCATCTCAGTGGAACCTCCCTGGAAGGAGAGATGTTCTAAAGAGAGACACCTGTGCCCCTCCCTTTGGCTCTCAGACAAATGAAACAATGGTTCCCAAGGAATTACAATTTCCCCAGGAATCCCAAGCTCAGGGAAAAGAAAGGCTGAAACCCTGGTGCCAAACAAGGGAAGGACTGGCACCCCATGAAGACATTTCAGGCAGTCCTGACAAATTAGCATGTGCCTATTTCTTAACTTCTGTTTAATCTTTTTTTTATATAAAATTGTAACACTGCTGCAGAAAAGGCAGAGAGAAACAAGGAGTCTTTTTCTTCCTAATTTGACAAAACTATAAATAAATCTTTTTTATTTTATCATTTTGTTTCCTACTTTCCTTCAAGATACAGCAGGTTTATGAATGTAAGGTATTGTGTTCGTCTCTCCTCCCTCTCTTCCACCCACCCCCCTTACCTTGTAACAACATTGAAGGCAAACTCTGGTGGTTGGAATGCAGTGGAATTCCCAGATGCTAGGAATTTTTCCTAGTTCCCTGAAGCTTTGTTGGAGACCTAGGTCTGAGTCCCAGGCCACCAGAGTGAGGTATCTAGGATTTTGGCTGAGATTTCAACATGGTTAGAAACAGGCCTAGACATAGTTGACTAAGAAAGGGAAAACACCCTTGAGAATAAGTTAATCACTTCGAGGGAAAGCTTAAAAAGCCCAGGGCCAGGAGGCCCAGGACCCTTTGTAGGTCCTGCACTTGGCAACCGCTCCTCCACTCGTGCGCTGTAGCCTTTCCTTGAGCGTGTGCTGTTTGTTGTATGAAGTGCAGGGGCAGAAGCTATTCCAATATTTCTCTGCCAAGTGGCCTCCATCTTATATTAATCTCGATGCTGCTGTCTCTGTACCTATTCCCTTGCCACGCCTTGCGTGTCATGTGCCTCTAAATGTATACCAAAGTTTTGGTAAAGGAAAGGGGCTTTCATTTGGATTTTTGTTCTGGTCTTATTTGTGAAGGGTACTTCCGTTGTTCAGTTTTATGATATGGATAATGACTGGTAAACTCTCACTATCCAATCCTTGTTTTGTGTCAGAAGGAGAGAGAGAAAGAGGGAGAGAGGGAGGGAGGGAGGGAGGGAGGGAGAGAGAGATAGAGATAGAGATAGAGAGAGAGAGAGATTCCTGCCAGAGAGAGAGCATGAGAGGATGAGAGGAAGGGAGCTCTTATTTTTCCCCAAAGGGTAGGGAGCCAGACCATGCCTGAAAGCTGCTTTCAGAGTTGTTTTGGAGCAAAAGAGACAAAGAACCACACTTGTTTTCAAATTCCTGTTACCCCTAGTGGATGTGTGGATCTGATCTCTTAAAAGTGACCAGCATCTTTTAAAAAATATTTTATTTATTATTATTTTTATTATCTTATGCATATGAGTGTATTGTCTGCAGGTGTGTAAGTGCACACGCAGAGGAGAGGTCAGAAGAAGGCGTTGGATTCCCTGGAACTGGTGTTATGGGTGGTTGTCAGCCACCATGTGGGTGCTAGGAATTGAACCCGGGTCCCCTGCAAGAGCAGGGGTGCTCTTAACCACTGAGCCATCTCCCCAGCACCAAGACCAGCATCTTAAAGTGGCAACCAATGATCTAACAGGGTGTTGTTTTTCCAATAGGATAAAGATTAAGATTTGTGGGGGTGGAGTGATGGCTCAGCAATTAAAAGCGCCTACTGCTCTTGCAGAGGACCCAGGTTCAATCCCCAGCACTCACATGATGGCTGAGAACTGTCTTTAACTCCAGTTCCAGGGGAATCCAATGCCCTCTTCTGACCTCTATGGCATTACATAACCTACTGTAAGGTTATGGCGCACTCCCCCCGGAATGAAAAGCCACGAGGTCTAAGCTCTTCGGAGCAAAGTTTAATTCAGAGTAGCCGGGGCTAGGCTCAGGGGAGAGAGAGAACCAAGCCAAGCCCAGAATGGCATCTGGCTTGGGAATTTAAGGGATAAGGTGGGAGCAGGATTCAGTGGGAGTGGGGGTGGGTACTGCGCTCTGCAGGAGTCTGGAGTCTGGCTTCCAAAGGGTGAGGGGCAAGGTGGAAGATTCCTGAGTAATCAGGGATGGCCTGCTTTAGCATAACCAAAGGCCATGCCTGGTAGAGCAGGTTTTTGGACCTCAGGTCTTAGATGTCTCTGCATTCCAATGGGCTTCTGGATCTAACGACCAGACACCTACATGCAGACAGCACATTCATACACATGAAAATAATAAAATTTGTAAAAAATTAAGATTTGATTTTTTTTGGTCTTTTTGAGATGGGGTCTCCCTGTAGCCCCAGCTGTCCTGAAACTCTGTAGACCAGGCTGGCCTTGAACTCACAGATTCACCTGACTCTGCCTCCTGAGTGTTAGGATTAAAGGCATGTACCACCACACCCAGCAAAGATTAAGATTTTTTTAATCTATCTATCTATATATATTTTAATCAAATCTAGACCCATGTCCTCCACCCTATCCCCCCACCCCACCAGAGCTCATGCATTCTGCCAAACATGCTTTTCATCTCTTTCTCAGTCTTTCTCAATATTCTCCATGTGGAAGTTGACTGTTTTGAGCAGAAGTTCACTGTTTCAGTCAGTTCTTCCATGCAGTCCTTTCTGTTGTTGTTGTTGTNGAATATCTGAAATCCTTGGAATACACCAAAGCTCAACAAGAAGAGATATGACGAGCATAAATAGACCATAATACAGAGAGAATTAAAGATGTAATAAGAATCTCCCGTACAAAAAATGCCCAGGCCCAGATGGTTTCACGGCAGAATTCTATAAAATTTCAAAAAAGACTCTACAACCATTACCACTGAAGCTTGTTGTTAGAATACTACAATGCAGAAGGAGATTCTCCAAATTCCTTCCATGAAGCCAGCATTCACTGCTATTACCAAAACCAGGGAACATAGACAACCAAAAAGGAGAACTTATAGACCCCATCTCGCCTAGATGAACACAGAAGCCAAAAATTCTAAACAGGGATACTGGAACGAATCCACTACAGACCCAATAAAAGATCATCCACCATGACCAAGAGGACTTATACCAGAGATAGCGGCGATGGTTCTAAATGACAAAATCCAATAAATTTCATCATGGAACGACATAAGGAATCCTCAGAAGACAAAAACTGTCACACCATGATCAACTTGATAGCGAGAAAGCTTTGGACAAAATCCAGCACCATTCATAGGTTTAACATCCTAGAGGGGAAATTGGATGGAGGATCATTTCATCAATATGAATCAAAGCCATAGATAGGAAACCCAAAGCCAAATCATCATCTAAATGGCGGGGAAATGACCAAAGATTCCCTTTAAGGGTTAGGAACTGCAGCAGGCTGCACCCCTGTCACCACTCCGCAATTTTCAAATACTAATAGCCCTTGAAACTTTGCTAGTGCAAATAAGGCAAGAAAAGGAAATTAAAGGAGTACTAATTTGGAAAAGAGATAGTCAAGTATATCCCCTATTGCTGATGATAAGATTGTCTACCTAACGGATGAGAAGAACTCCACCAGGAAACTCATAGAAACGATTAGGAGCTTCAGTATTGTGGCAGGATACAAAATAAAATCTAGAAAAAATCAGTAGCTTTTCTTCTACACCATTCAACAAGCAACTGAAGAAGGACTACAAGGAGACCTTCCACTCACATATAGCCTCAAAAAACAATAAAATAATACCTAGAACAAACGCTACCAAAGACCAAGGATCTCTGCACCAAAAATTTTAAACCCTGAAAGAAAGAAATTGAGAGAAGATCAGAAGATGGAAAAACCGCCTCCCATGCTCAATGGGTGGAAAACTTATAAGATCAGTAAAAATGTGCCATCTTCTACCCTAAACTCCTTGTATCAGATTTAATGCAACCAATAAAATAGGCCAAAGAGTTTCTTCACAGGCTTGGAAGAGAAGAGAGAGTCACCCTGAACTTTTCGATTGGAACAACTAAAACGACCCTGAATAGCCAAGTAGCAACCCTGCACGTGTAACCATAAGAGCAAAACAGGGTGGCCCAATCACTCTACTTACCACGTACTCAGTGTGAGATTCTACAGGCGGCTATAGTCATAAAACACAGCCTCTCGCGGTACTGGGCAGAAAAAACAGACCAGATACACTAATGCGACAATAAACTGAAGATCCAAACCTGAGCAGTACAGTTTCAGCCATCTCATTCATTACGACGCAAAGGGGCGCATATAAAGAAGAAACACGATAAAAAAATGATCGAGCGATCTCTCAGTAGAGGGTGTTTGGCCGCCCACAAACTGGATGCATCCACTTGTAGAATAAATGAAAAATTTAAACCCCTACCTTCTCGCCCTGTACAAAAGACAATCCAAGTGGATCAAAGATCCTCAACGTGAAATCCCCAAACTCTGGAACGGTGATAGAAGAGAAACTTGGCAGCAGACTATAAGACATAGCATAGAAAAAGACTTCCTAAAACATACAGTAGCTGCGCAGGAAATAAAATCAACAACTGACAGAGTGGGAACCCTTCCCTGATAACTCAAAAGCTTTTGTGACCATCAGAGAAGAACGAGTCATAGAACGAATAAGTAGAAAAACCCACAGCATGTCGATGAGGGAGCACTTTACGGCCACCGTTGTATATATGCATCTGGCAAAGCGCAATGTAACTCTCCCAGAAGCTCAAAGCCAAGACGTGACCTCTCATACCTTATATCGAGTGAGAGACAGCAAAGAGCACAATATACTAACTCCATCATGAATCACTTCAAAAGATGGTGAGCCAACACAAGCCCCGTACATAGAGGACTTTCGAGACGCAGGAACCGGAACCTCTCCCATGACGCCTACAACCCGCCGACTCCAATCTCCCTCAAAACCTGCTTTCAGCATCACTAATAATTATTGGAAATGCAAATTAAGACCACCTTTTAACGCTATTGTCACCAGTCCGACTAGAACCTGACCAGGATCATATGAAAAAAGACGATATCAAGTGGCTGTCGTGGAGAGGGTTGTGGCGGACTAAAGGGGAACACTTCATACCATTTGCTGGTTGGGAAATGTCAACTTGCTACACGCCAACTGTGGAAAAAGGCAGTACACCTTACGAGAACCTAGGAAGACATATACAAACGAGCCTTGCCATTATGACTCCAGTCATTTACCATTCCTGGGCATTACCCATACAACACTCATCTAAGTCTGCATAAATACCATGCAACAGCCTATACTTTATTTGCAGCTCCCCGGTCGTTCGCACCCCTAGCAAAAAGCTGGAAACTCTCCAACACAGATGCCACTCAACTGATGAGTTGGATAGAGAAAATGTATCAGGCTACACCTCCGTACACAATGCGAACGTTCTCCCTAGTGCAGCATTAAAATAGAAAGACGCCAGCATCCAACTGAGTACTTCTTGCAGGTAATATGATGGAGCTCTAGACAGTCATCATAATATTAATTGTGAAGTAACATAGCCCCAGAGAAAACAAACGACGAATGGTTTCCTCTCATCTGTGGATGCTAGCAAAATAACCTAGTTATAAATATTTCTTGCTGGGAGTGATGCATTATTAAAAGCCCAAAAACAGAGGAAAAGACTGCTTCAGAAATCTGACTGAAATGGTGAATCGGGAAGGCTGGGAGGGGCCGGCCCGGTGGACTTCCAACGAGACGGGCAACCACGGGCCTGTACTAATTCGATAATTTAATAAACATAGTTAAATTGACGACGAAGATCCTTCAACACATCACAGCTCATCCGAATTTTGCGCCCAGACCTCTTGTTCTTCCAGGGTCTACATGATTGTTTTAGCACTAAATAAAAAGATAAATATGTGTTATTAAACAACATTGGTACCCACTCCCCCTGATAAAAGACGTAATGCACCTGTGAGTAAAATGGAAATATAAATTGTTGATCCACATTATGTGTTTTACTTAAAATCTTGTGACTATAACAATAACTCTGGGCACCCTGGCCCATTCTGGTACAATTAGTCAAGAGTGATCTTCTCCTCCATCGAATTTATTTCTTCCCTGTATCTATGTATCACGCCTCTGTACGCTCTTCTCTTCCAGCCTGGCTCCCCTATGATTTAACTTAAATAATTGTTTTGCTTTCAATGTTAACCACATCAGTTGTCTTAAAAAAAAAAACCCCCCGGGTCACCCAAAAACGGCTGCTTGGCTGTGAATTTGTTGAAATCTGCACCTTGATTCTGGCCTATAGGTATGTGTAATACAACTGCTTTGTTTGAGACTCATGGGTCAAAAAAAAAAAATAGACATAACAACATAAATAATGGGATATGGGAAAACCTTTTTTGTCAAAAACCTTGCAACTTAAATCTTAAAACTAACGGGAAAAAAGTTTGTATGTTCCAACAGGTCAAATTTCACCAACTTAATGGATGAGAAAAGACACAACGAATACAGACCTGTTGCATGTTTGCTAAGACTGTACCAGGAGAGTGCCCAGCTGGGAAAAGTTTGCGTCCCATCGTCCTGAACCATTGACAGGACAGTAAAACCTCAGAACTTGCTGCAGACATCAAACCCCTCGGTGGATCCTACTTCTAACAACTATTCATAATGAGATCAACGCTAACTCGAAACTTGTACCCTATCTAATCGCGACTGCCACCAACGGCCTATTGTAATAGCTGACGGCGAGAAACTTCTATACCGCGCCCCCCCCATTTAGAACAATGCCGGACGCTAACGAAGTATGTATGTAGATTGCGACCTTGAGTGAGTATCGGTATCTCTTACACTCTCTCACAATGGGACAGGATTCCGAACTCTCCTATAGACGCTCGGTAGATTTATCCTGTCACTTCATAAACTCGGTAACAAACTGTCCTTCTATTAATGACTTCAATACACATAGGAACCTGTGATAAAGGAGATTATTCTTCTATTCACATCAAAGGTTATAATACTTAAGTCTCCTTAAGCTATGCAACTTAAGCAAAATATATTAATTACAGGAGAGCTCTGATTATCAGCAATGGATTATTTATTCTACCAAGGAGATGTTGGCCAGGGGACCCAAGCCTCCCCCCCCCAAACAAAAAAAGGTAACAGGCTTCTCTGCTTGTTAAACCTGGTCGATACCTGCAATGAAAGAGCGCAGAAAAGCTTCCGTCCTTGCTTCTGTCGAAGACCTTATGTAAGAATGGGAAAGATGCATTGATACCACACTTGCAAGTGTAGATGGTCTCTGGAACATACGACTCACGAGAGCTTGTCCTACCCCAGAGGCCACCAAACCAATAAAGCAGATATAGGTCTTCTTGAGTCAAACAATACTCCTCCTGATCGAGCACCCAGCTAGCACTCACCTGCCTGGAAATACTTGTGCAAAAGTGGCAGCCATATGACCGTATATCCCAAATCTTGATATTGGCGTATTAGCTCTCTCTCCTTGTAGGAATAACTAACAGTGGATGCCACAAGTTTATTTCCTCTAGTGGTTAGGAAATGTTTCATAACTAATAATCACCCCGTGTCTATATTTTCATCAGAAAAAGAACATTAATTCACCATCTGGCTTTAAACACTTACCATACAAAACATCTGTGTCTATACCAAAGTTAGCTTCACCATAACAACTTTAGCTAACTGTTTAAAATATCCTGGTATATCTAACTGCTTGTCTTCAATATAGTAGCGATTTGAAAGGTATTTTACTTCATGCATTAAAATCACTGTCATCCGATGAAAGGAAACAGCCAGAATGACCAGGGTCCAAGACAACATAGCGTCCAGAGACCCCTATGACTTGTTTACACTTCTGTGCTCACTTGGTGCCCCTTTTCTAATCCTAAGGAACAATCTGCAGAAGTGAGGGGGCTATGATAGAATTCTTAAGGGCTAGTGAATTGAGTCGCCATCACCTGTGTGAATGGTGTTGATAACATAGCAAAATATAGTCTGCCGACACTCATCTCGATCAACATTATTGTACATAAAAGCCCCACGAGCTGGATGGGGGGAGACTTGTGCTGTGTGTGTTTGGGCACAACTACTTTTGCAAAATTGCGGTTTTACGATGAAGGCATATTGCTTGATAGTTACTCATTAAATTACTTCTACCTTATTGCTTTACAAAAATAAAAAAAATTAAATAGAGCCGGCGGTTTGATCTTAATTAAAAAAAAGCTCTTTCTTATGCTTTATGTTCTTTGCGCCAAGGTTTACGCTCCCTGCCACATTTTCTTCTGCCCCACCACATTCAGTAGTCTACAAAGTTTCACACTTTGACGGTCCTTTGATCCATTCAGCATTTTTTTTTGTACAGGGTGAGAGGTAGCTTTGATAACAGTAGATCTCCGTATGGATTTTTTTCTAAAGCCTTTGCTGTTACTTATCCTTCCAAACACTCTTCTTCCTTGCCTTCCTATTCCCCACATTCATTGAAGTCTTCCTTAATAACTAATATTCCTTCTTTTGTGCGTGCATTTTTGTCTCTGTGCTTCCCTTTTCTTTGTTTTTCCTTTTCTTCATTCTGTTTACTTGCTTTTTTCCTTTTTGACCAGGTTCTCCCTAGTCCCAGCTGGCTGTCGAGCACCAATAGTCACTTATGCTCGGACCAGGATGCCCTCATTCATACACTTGGAGACTCTCTGCCCTGCCTCTGCCCATCCCTCACTGGCGTCTGGATCTACGGTAAGCTCCCACCACTAAGCCTGGCCTCCATTTCTTATCACTGCATTCTATCACTCTCCCAAGAAGTCTCATCCCTCAACAATAAATAGTAATTAGTTTCTTGAATTCTCTGGATCTTAAAATTGAAACATACATATCTATTATTTCCGACAAGCTAGCATCCAGCTATGACAGGGAGCATAGAACACTTATCTTTCTAAATCTGGTTTACCTTGATAAGGATAAATTTTTCCTGTGCCATCCATAGTGTGTGACCGTCGCCAAATTCCTTAATTTGTGTTCTTTTTCAACGAAGGTTCAACCTCCCAATATTTGGCGTTGAGTATATGTTCACACATATCCCTCTCATCAGCTGAAATGAACATTCTAGGTTTGTTGTTCCAGCTGTCTTTAGGTTATTATGCAACTAGAGGTCATACGTTCTACTTCTGTTTAACTGATTCAGTATTCTGTAGCAACGTGTATGTCATCTTATTTGGGTGCGTTATGCCCAACGAATGGGTACAGGGATTCACAAGTCAGCGTCTTATGGCCTGATCATTTTGAGGTTTTGGCGATGAATCTCACAGTACCTCTTTTCCTTACTTTTCTCCAACATCAACATCAATTGAGTTGGTCAGTTCTTTTTTTTTTTTCTTTTTTTTTTCCCCCTTATTTCACTAGGTTCTTCTTCATCATTCTCTCTCATTTGTCTTTTTGATTATCTTGGTTGTTCTGACTGGGGTATAATACAATCCCAACGGATAGTTGATTTAATCTGCATTCCCTGTTGAGTTGAGAAATGGTTGGAAAAAATTTAAAGGTCTTAATTTTCAGCGTGGTATTTGGACTGTTTATCTTTCAGAGCATCTACTGCTCACCTCGCTCCATGTCCCATTTCTTAAATATTAACCGGTGTGTCCTTTCATCCTTCGTTATCCTAATTTTAGTTTTATTACATGGATATTTGGCTTTTATACATTTTCATAAAATAGTTCTTAAACAAATTAAGAACCCCTCCCTATTCTTATATACCCACTCAAACACACCCCATTTTGATGTCATGTATTCCTTTATAAATGTTAAGTCAAATCCAGTCAATCATTTTTAATCAACTGTCTTTCCGTGCAAATTCTTCCCCTGCAATCTAGTAAGCCCTTTCAAAGTTCATAAGTTAAGCATACTTCTCCCTCCACTCCAAATCAGCGAGCTATTTAATAAGTCATGTTCTAGGGCCAAGCCTTCGCCACCCCATTCTACTCCTGCATCTTCTGCCGGTCCTTTGCGTTTAATTGAGTTTTATATGGCCAATGTTGTGCCATGTGGTCATCTTTGCTCAATATCCCTTGACCACCATCGTCCGTGCCTAAGTATCATATGGTGCAAGCTATTTCCCCTGGCCTCTAACTTGCAAACCTACCTCACCCTCTGTTGCACTCGAACCAGCCGTGATTTCCACTATAAAGCTCCTATGGTTATGTGTCCTAGGTTCTACAGTCCTCGGACAATTAAGCCAACTGATTTTCTTCTCTTAGCAATTTGAATTATTACTCACTTAGCATTATGAGGAGCAAAACTCCAGGTAGCCGAGACTTCTCTCTGTACAGTTCCTTTTCTATTTGTTAAAGTCTTTAATTTCTGAAGTTATTCCCTGATTCACTTTCAAATAGGCGTCTTATGTTCTGGTCTTGGAATATAAACAAAAGTTCTGCGAAAATAGCCAAGTGTTATTTTGGGAATGTTTTGAACCACTTTCACCAACAACTCAAAAGGGAAGGTTCTCTTCTGTTTTGGCACATGTGTATTCCTTTCCAGATAGCCCACAGACATTATACATATGCATTAATTGTTTAGCACACTTGAATATGAATTATTCAGAGTGGAGTTATTTTTGGGGCTGCGTATACTTTTCTCTTCTGGAATCACCTTCAGAACTTGCGGATCATCATCTCTACTTTTACTGCTGATCTGACCTTCCTCTTCCCTTCCCAGGCCTCACACCCCCATTTCTCTCCACCCTCCTCCACTAGAATAAACACCCAGTTTCCACCCACACTCAAAACTCCTGACTTCCCCAATCCCCTGAGACAATGGTGTCCATTTCTTTCCCTCCTTTCTCCTCTCCCAGATAAACACTCCCAATTTCCCCACCCTGAACCCACGAAACTCTCCCACAATTACCTATATGCAGGGTGACACATTGTGTTTCCTACATAGTCTTCACCCACTTTAGGTTCTTTACCTTATTTTCCATTGCATCCTTTTCATCATTTTTCTGGCTCATTCGGCATCGATATTTGGACGGTATATAAGTAACAGTTTCCTCCAAAGGTAATTGACCGTCTCTAGCGGAATGGATATAACTAAACCCTTGATAGTTTCTACATAAATAACAATTTACTAAGCATGTGAGCTATATGCGTTGACAGCAATATAACTAGAGGACAGTAGCACATTTCAAAACTGAACTAAACGGTGTGAAAAGTTGAGAAGTAGGGTCCTCCATTCGGATGACAGATCATTGCTACTATCGATAAATGTAACACTTGTGCAATGTGTGTCGGAACAGTAGGCTTCCTGGGGAGAAGAGGTTAAAATGCAAATTATATAAAGGTGAATGGGAAATAAATAGACAGCTGAGGCATAGGGACAAAGGGAAGTGAAGAGATAAGGGTGGGAGGGATAAAAAACACCTAGGATATTTAGTAAAAAGCGCATATGTAACACCTTACCACTATTGAAGCCTCACTATACTGCTTTTTACATATACAAATAAACATACATTTACCATAAAGAAGTTAAATGGAAGCTGCCTATATGTAGTGCAGGGTGCACTGACGCCACCATGTCACAGTACGGCATAAACTTAGACTTGCCCAAGTAAAAAGGCTCCAATGCAATACATTGGACTCCCTCTTTTCTAAAACTGTCAAACAAAAAGGGGTGTCCTAGTAGACCGATCAAACAATATGTTCATTACCCCTCCTTCTTGATATCTCACCATCAGAACTGATGGTATGCCCCTATCAATGTGAGATCACAAAATAAATTTAATACTTTGGTAGCCTATAGACAAACAAGGAACAAACAAATCTGTTGCTGAATTCAAAGATTCATCTCTGCAGTTTAGCTTTCATATTGCCTAAAGGTACTATGCAAGCTACTAAGACAGAAGTGGTAGGTATAAATTTTATTCAGCCGCAGAATCCCGTTGTTGAGACTAAACTGGGCTCTAGATAAGCATGCTTTCCAGCCAGTGGAATCATGTGGACATTAACATTTAAAGAGTAACAATTGCTTTTCTAATTGGATTTCTAGGTCATAGTTGATAGGATGGAGCCCATACCATTAATGTCAGGCCTAAGCATCTGTAGCTAAGCCTTAATATTGGGAAGGCTGGAGTTTTTTTGTTTTTTTTTTTCTTACGCCCAAATCATGTACTATATTTATGCTTAATGAAATGAATACTTCTGATCTTTCAGTGCCTTCAGCAGTAATGAAAGTAAGAGAAAAAAATAGTGAGTGAAAAAAATCACCACTGGAAAAGAAACATTTTTTTTAAAAACTCACATATTATTTATAATGTTCTTTAATTAAAAGCTTGAAAACTACGAACGGTCACAATACAAGTTTAGTAACAGTATAATCTTTTACATACCCGTAACTATACCTTTGCATTGAAAGCTGACTTTATATTAATAGTGCCTTTATGGATAACATTGTCTAAGTTTTTGTGCTCAGTACATGTGCATTTTGTACTTACATTCATCCTAGAGTCATATTGTTTGTATTTAAGTGCAGTCTACTGCAACATTTAAACTTTCTAATAGAGAAACTTTGGTTAAAATATTTTTCTATTGGTGTTAGTTATATTTTCATCTTAATTGGTGAAAAAATAGTTTGACATGATATAGATTTATACTAGTATAAATATGGTATTTTCAAAGCAGTTCAACATGTAATCAAGCTAAAGGAACAGTGAGAATGTTCTGGTGTACTAGTAATTTTAAACAAGAAGAATGGAGCATGGTTATCAATCACTTGCCTAGAATGATAAGGAATTGGTACATCATACCTCAGGAAAATAAAAATGATACAATTCACAAAACTTAGTCATGTAATACTTTATTGTTCTATTATACGGCATAACAATGTGTTTTTTGAGAGTGTGATCCTCGGCTCAACGACAAAGACCAATATTTTTGATACATCGGTAGTCAACTGTGAAAGTGCTCTTGAATTCTCGTTCTATATCTCGACTCACCGTGTCATGGCCTTTCATCGCATATACATCACTGTGCATATAGGTCTAGATCTTTTCTAATGTGACCTACAAGGCGTAGTGACCCATACCCGCCAGAGCCGAAGAATACTACTAGCTCCGTGAGCATGGGTGTCTTGCTGTGCCGTCTGCACCTCTCCATGACCTCCTCTCGTTAAGTAGAACTAGTCGCGCTTATCTCAGCGTAAAACAATGTACAAAATCCTCAGCCCCGGGCTCAATGTAGCAGTCTTTATACACGGACTCGTACTATATATAATAAAAAGTCACAAGTTTTTTCTATTATAGAATCTATGATTAATAATAATATTACTCTCGCCTACATATAAAAGCAATGTTCCTATGCATGCTGTATTTCCTTTGCTACACACTGCCATACTTTCATCTCTTCCTTTCACTTTTGAACAAAACCAATATTATCCATCTTATCTTAGCAATGACTTGTCCTGAACTGGGCTTCTGCATCTTTTTATGTGCTATTTTCCATATTACCCTATGTCTGTCACTAAAGACAACTTGTTTCAGCATGCCTATTTAAAGTTAAAGTCAGCATCTTAACAATCTCGTGTGTATCTTCAAATCTAAGGTCTCTCTGAGCCCAAAGTCAACTCAGCTCAGATGATGTAAAGCATGGAAATTTACACCACTGCCTATACTCAATCCCTGCCTCACTCCATTCCCTATGCAATGGCAATCGGTACTTTGCGAATTTACACATGTTGAGTGGTTGCGACCATTGCATCGTCTCTATCAGATAAATCACAAAGATTGTCCCTAAAGCAAAGGCACCTGAGAAACACATAGAGGTCCCTGGCGCTCTGGGTGCTCTCCTTGCCTGTCGCTTCCGGTCGACTCCTCTGCGATAATTTCACGAACCCATCTTCTTTGAAGATCACCCAGCGTCGATACGGGCTATGCTCGCAACGTGCGTCAGCATGTGTACGATCCTCCAACAAATCCCAAACTCTAATACGTTAGAGAAGACAGTTGTCCACTGACTACGGCACCACCTTAAATTTGGAATCCCAAAGAATAAGGGCGAAAGGCTACAGTATACTGGGAGACAAAAAATTATTTTTAGTCGACATGGTTCACTCTAGGACTCACTTATTGATATTGTGACGTGGGATAGATGCGGGATAGGTAATTCTAGGTTTAATTCCAATGTGTAGATATTTTTCTGAATTTGATAAACTAGAAAAACAAGTACTTAAAGATAGCAAGAACGCATCGGTAAGTCCGATCCGCCAAAATGCTCTTACATTCATATAAGTCTAGATATTAATAATAAAATGCATATACTTGCTTATTTAAATAATTTGTGAGTACTTTGAATAACATTAAAATCTGTGCAGAACACTTTATTCTATCTATATTTTTAATTGGAGAGGTATCAGGAGCCCTTAAAGCCTAACATAGCATTCTGCGATTTTTCGCAAAACAGCAATATTCAGAAGTAGAAGTGGTTAAATTAGCTTCCTCTAAACAGGCTCTCTACTATTTGAACTCACATGTGAAAATGTATTCTCATCCACTTTTTAATGAAGCCTCACTGTCAAAGCAATTCATTAAAATATGCGTATATCTCATGTCGCCCTTGATCACAATCTAACGATGCAAGTCATTTCCTTGTATCAAACATATTTCTGGCAGCTTACCTATTGTGGAATTTGTTTATGGCACAATACGACCGTGGTTTTATCGCACGCGTAGGCACCACGGAACTAGACGAGTATACTATGTGCCTATGACATTGTATGTAATAGCCATTGCACCATCTATACTACTGCCATTATTATTTATAATATAAATATAATTTACCGCTAGAGACTTTATAACTTTCTAGATAGATTTACGTCATATACTATTAGTGGTTGTCGATTTAGGCTTAACTAACTGTTTACCCAGATTGAACTATGGTATTCATCATTCGAAGTAGCGAGATAAATCGTGATTTTGACAAGTTCTACTCTCTAGCCAAAAATATATATAAAGAGTCGATTCGGGCTCCAGAGTTCAAGATTTTTAGTCCGTTGTACTACTTATAGGGGGGCATATCCAATTATAGCGCTACTCTGTCGATCAATAGGACCACCTATCCCAACAAGATGATGATTAAATCCATACGTGCCGGCTGCATGCAACAATGACATCAGCCGAGCCGCGCGTACCGCACGCCGAGTCATCCTCTAAATATAATTTTTCAACCGTTAAGATCTAATCTAATCCCTCCAAGGCTTGGACGCTTGGCGAGTCGCTGTCGCGAGCAGACCGTTGTCTCACCGAGGATAGAAAGTAGCTGACCTAGCGCCAGGGTCCCTTTGGCGTCACCGGATTACTCTCGCACTTATTGGGGGGGGGAACGTACGACAATCACGCTACTCTGCCCCGCACAGTTGTTTCAGTTCCCAGCAACCCACCATTAATGGCGATCAGGCCCTCTGCCACTTCAGTTGTATCCTGGATCCAACACTGTACATCTGACATTCAGTGGACATGCAGCAGATTTTGGAAACATCCTACATACATGCATGGCAATACACTCTCCTCACATAAATATAAAATAATTTAACCTATTAATTTATAAACAATAACTGGATCAAAGTTGGAATGGTGGTGCGGATGGAAAATAATTTAGCAGGAGGCACCATTATTCTGTGATGATGATACCATTAACCATATGCGCGTGTTGCGATCATAAAAATGAAAAAGATGGTAAAATCCGAAATAGCTACGACTGCCTGGGCTTGATAGGATATCTTCTCATGCGTGTATACGATCTCTTGTATACCGGCTCTCTGTATCGCTATCTATGTTGTCATAGCTAATCAAGTATGGTTTTTAATATTTCTTGACATGCTTAAAATCCTTAAACTAAACTAATGACCAGGTTCCTTGCTTTGCCTGGTGACTACACGTTCACCTCCCCCACCCCAGTTAATACCTCACCCTTGTTTCCAGACGCCGTGAAGACCGTAGACACATCATTTCTCTCCTCTTTGCTGAGTAGTGTTCAATCTTTAAGCGCATGGATTGCTTTTGTGAGACCAAATGCCCAAACATTATGTGCCCTCGCTGCATACACATGGTGCTGCTGGATCGCTCCTGACCGACCGCTGAGCTGGCCGCTCACCTATTTCTCATTCTTTTTAACACTGCCAACACCAGATTCTAGCTTTTCTGTACTATTATAGGTACCTCCTGCAAACATTGATCCATATCTCGGTGGCTTATCCTAGTTGCTTATCGGTAATAAGCTTTCGACTTACACCAAGAGATAATGCCTGCATCCAACCTAATCGGCGACGCTATAGATACAGATATCTTGAGCATACTAGAAACCACTAAAATGCCAAATCACCCGCCCAAATCGTAACGACTGATGTGTATCACCTGTATGACCTGCCTGCACTCTTTTGAGCTAAGATCGCTTTCAGTACTCTACAGTTTATCATTTACATTCAATAAAGGCTTTTGTTATCTCTCTTCACATTTCGCATTCCATATTAGTAAATGGGTGCAATGTTTAAACTGTTTAAACTTTACTCTCTCCACCACACTCGGAAATAATGAACAATTCCGGACTAGTAGACCTATAATCACCGACGTAATTATCTGGAGCCCTGCGAGCTCCGTCCCTCTTTGCTCTCGATCTATACTTCTTTTAAGTAATCCAAAATTATAAGTCACATTTATATTAACAGTTTACATTAGTTTAGCATGTGCTCATGTTAGATAGTATCATACACTACATGCAAGCTTACACTAGTCAGTATAACATGTCGAATTCAACTTCTCCTCTCTCCCTGAATTCATATCACACATGCCACGTTCCTAACAGGCACAAACGCCGTCATATATGTGCATGTCTAACGCTTGCAAACTGTATATATCGCTTTGCAGTTATACCTTATCGCGTCGTGACATTCTGCATATTCGTGCTCATATATTATGGCTATCGCCACCCAAGTTTATATCACCTGCCCTAAGATAATTAGGACCGACTCATTGATTGCTTCGATAGACATCTCATCTTACCATATGCCTTCCGTCTCTGCCCTCCATAACCTATATCTACATTATACAATGTATATATGTATACTATAATTTTATATACATATAGAATAGAAGTATATATTTAAAATCTTATTATACTATCACATATATATATATATATATGATATATATTCTTGTGTTATGTATCTATAATCCAATCAGAAGAACAACCCTAGATCCATGAATAACAATATTCTAAACATCAGGCTGCGTGCTAACCTGAGGGTACTAGAAGTCAATAAGTGACTGCATTGATGCTCTTGGCCGATGGTCAGGTCCGACTTACCCTACGACCACCCATGAGGTTGGCCACTATACCACACCTCTCTAATATATCCCTCTCCCGTCATCACACCGTTGAATCGATACTGTTACTGTCGTGCGAGAGTACGACATTAGAACACTCAGTGCAGCAACTCTTCCTCTGTGAAGTTCGGTACCAGGCTCCAGCTATGAGGTGTCTCGTCTAGCAGCACTAATCGTATACTTTTTCCGCTAGCGGTTCCACCAAATCTCTCCCAGCTACTTGTAGCCTCATAAGCTGAAGATCATTCGCCGCTACCAACCTCTATCGGTCGAAATTTTAGCAGTGTGCTAAAGACCATTATGCTCTTACACCATAGAGCAACTAAAAATACCCAGTCCAGAGCAACCCGATGAACTGTTTCACTGAGGTGAGAAATTGATGCAAAGATCTCTCAATGAACTCCAGAACATAGTCTAAGAATATAACCTGCTACACTATTATATCGTAGATAGTGGTAACTACCTAATTGCTCCTAAATTTATTCCGTATGAGGAATATTACCTCTCTCCATAACTCTCTTATACAGACTTTTAGAACTGCCACTACTCAATGAGTAGCTGGTCGCCCGCAGAGTATCTTGAACTATGAGACTCTAATAAGGCTTCAATATGTGAAAGTACTCTCAGTCTTGTACCCGGCAACAATCAATCCATACTTATCGATCATCTCCCACAATCCTCATATTAATACAGTGATGACAAGGTATGAGATCACTGTCAGATCTTGAACCTCAATACCCATAACGCGCAACTGGCCGACATCTTGCTGCATGCCTTTCGCTTGCATAGCATCTGCTGCTGCTTGCTGCTTGCTCATATACCTGTTGGTAGGCCAAAGAGAGCTTCACGGAGCCCAGCTAACACTAACTCATAGCTACTCAATAAAAAATAGAAACTTCTGACGAGCTCGGTGCGTGGTGGGAGTTTGAGTGTGAGACCACAATAATATATAATAAAACTGACACGCTTGGATTGGATCTGATGTACAAATAAAATCAAAATTTAATAATGAACATTATAAGCAGTTGCGGTCTCTAAAGTGCATAAAGAAGAATGTCATCGTATAACTACGAAGGAATAATACTTGTGAACTAATGATAACAACATCGCACTTCAACTTAAGTTAGCACGTGCATGAGAGTTTTTAATCAAATGCTTTGACACTTTTATCTACATATGTAACAGTTGTCGATAACTCGGTTTCTGAAAAGTGCAAGCTCCACTCTCGTTCCAGCACATTTGCTGCATTGAACTCTTTTTTGTCAGCGGGAAGTTTTGGGAATCGTAATTGTTGTCTATACATCGATCATATACAGCGTAGTTGCTTTTTTAAGCTTTTTTTACTTTTTTATTGTATTTTTATATAAAACCACGAATCATATAGCGGATGATTCCTTCACTCCCTGATCAAGTCACCCACAATAAAGACTGATACGCACTAACAGACATCAAACAAAGAGTTTCAAATACTCATAACGACATACAAAGGGATGGGCGAGTAGTGATGAACCTATAGAAATGACAACAATAAGAGTGGCTCGAGCGTGAGTGAGGAGAAGTGGAGTGGAGGTGGAGAAATATAATATACATTAACCGTGAGACTTCTGCTCTGTCTCCAAATATCGCTAAGTGCGTTAACCACCTGTCTCTCAATTGCGTATATATACACATCGTATCTTTCCTTCTGAAGCTGACGGTGTGGTGTCGCGCGTGGAGCGGTTTTGTGAAATACCCCAATGACTTAATTCAGTCCTTAATCATTATAGAACAACCAAGCGTGAATCACCTCTCAGTCCTGTAGAATACTAGACAAATCTCACAAAAAAATTTCTATGGTTTAGACTGAGCATTCATATGCGCTTTATCACGATAATAAGATCAGTGAAGTCCTAGCCCCATAGTATGCACTAGGACCTTTACGCACAATGCATTCCACAGCATCAATTTCCATATAATGTCGACCTCCAAATGGTTGCCTGTCGAATATCAATACCCTCTCTCAACAGAGAAATGAAACAAATAAGTCAAATATCGACAGATAATATAACCATAAAAGAATAAATAGCAAAATATCAGACCTCCTAACAATTGTAATACATATAGATATCAAATCTCCATTTATTTAGTCCCTTCCGTTATGCGCGTCGTTTGCCCTTCTTTCAATTCTACAATTCCATAATTCTACAATATTCACTACCCTCTATTGATACTTAGTACACTTTAGTCTTTTGTTGAGTCAGGGACTTCCTCAGGACCCGCTGATCCCGCAAGCATGAGCAAACTATCAGTGCCACAGCAGAGCGCTATGGCTCGTAACGAACACAGAGTACACATTACCTATCTGCGACATTGCCCAGACTGTAACCTCAGATGAATACAGTGTCGATGCAATCACCAAATGATATCCAGCCTGTCAGACATTTCCTGTTAACCAAAAGTATTGAGTTTTAACCTGAATACATCTACACTCACATTCTAATATGATCGAAGTCTGGATATTAAGCCTACACAAGCTAATTCCTTGCCCTCGCCTATATATACTATCTCAGATGTGCAGCATCTGTTTTCGGTACAAAGACTCTTATTAATATTATATAATCTATGTTTCATGAATCGTCTAAAACAAAATATTATGCCCATAACAGCTTTGAAGTCTCGATGCTAAATGCTACATAGTATAGACTTTCATATCAAGCGACAGATTTTCCGCTAACGCCCACCGATGTAGAAAACTGGAATGTGCTTGGCTGATTTTATATTAAAATCATCTCCTCTCTATTTGGTTGTTCATAGTTGTTATACATCATCATACTCACTTGAGTCTCGTGTCTTTCCAAATTTCCAGACATCACTCTATATGCGTTATCATAGATCCCACATACGCCCAATGATCCACCAGCTTCATTCAGCTTTCGTGCGGCACCAAATGGACGTAGTTCGGTGTTGCCATCTTTTCTCCCAGTTCTCCTTTAATGATATATATGGATTCTACTCGCCTGAGCAAGGACTTACTACTAGGTACAGAAGGTTCAACTGTATTCCAGCCTCAAAGCTGTTCTTCCTCCGTCAATCCAGTTGGTGCATCATCCATGTGCTGTAGCTCTCCGTTCAGCGTTGCCGCACTATTTGTCCTCAATATGGCTGTCAGAGTCTAAACTTGCCTTAACCGCTCTATATCCACATACTTATTGGCCACTCCATGCTCACAGCCCATTATACTCATAGGGAAACATACACCTCCGAAGTACAGGAATTCATGGAGCTCTATCTGAAAAACACTCAAACAATGCTGATGTTTGAATCTCCAAAATTTATGTTCGTACGTTTTTCCCTATACAAGTATAAGCTCTGACTCCATCTACCTACTTAACATATATGATCGATGAGTTCAGGACTACGCCATTCTGAGCCAGTACAGTGAATAAAGCCAGCGGATCACAATAAGGTACACCTGAACACAATAAAAGTGTGTCCTAATAGAGTTCTAGTCGAGGCCACCATTCTATACAACGGTATCATTTTAGATCTAATAACTTATTTGAATAACAGAGTATGATATAGACATATCAGCAATACAAAAGAACCAATGATTACAACGACTTAACCTCTCTCTTCAACTGGCTCGTCGCTCATCACTCTCCAACGTGTGCATCGGCTGGCGTTCACGGTGAGCGGTGCGTACTAGTGAGGTGCGGGCACGCAGGCGACAGCGGACAGCGGCTGCCAGCATCGAGCGGTTCGTGGGGTGCGGGTTGCCGCAGTGAAGGGCGAGGACGATGAGGCTGCGGGTGTCTGGTGTACTCATGCGGGCAGACTATTGCTGCACTCGTAATGGAGTGACTAAATGAAGCAAGCGAAGTGAAGAGACGGGTTGCCTCAGACTAACCAGGACAGCCCTGAACAGTGTGCCAGAAGCCTTTATGATGATGGTAAACGGGTCGGCCGGAATGCCGATCTACTCACTACCAGCAATCATCACGCCAGTACATTGATCAGAGTACGAATCGTGTGCCAGCCATCTTGCAGGCACGGGCGACGGGATGTTAGAGAGAATTAATGGGTCACTGTGCTGCAAGACTGGATGGGAACTCCGCACAAGAATAATGAAATCGCACAAACCGATCCTCACCATTAAAATAACCACACCATATAACTGAAAAGAATAAGACTCAATAAGCACTATCGACAATCTTCGTCCTTGTACTCCCATGCTAGAAATACATAAACCCAAAAAAAATTACGTAGAACCTACCATGGAGACCACCCCTGTCTCTACGCACTAGCATAAGACACCAAGTGACATGTAACCACCACACATGTCATATGCCTGTTGTGCACCTAATTTAAACGACATACCTCATCGCCACATCAATCTCGTTGTAGTCCTCTCCATGAGCCATAAGTTTTGTTCAACTGATCTAACCGTTAGCCCTCTATAACGTCACAATCTACATTACCTCGAGTCACATATCCTCAGCCGTTCCCAATAAAACATCTTCTTGACCATGTCGCCAGCAGGTCTACTATATATACCTACAACTGTTCCGCATTGTGCCTGCGTGTGTCAGTGGACGCTGCGCCGCAAATGACTCACATGACCTCCTGCCTCTATGCCTGGAGGCAGGCTCTCAGAGCCCATGATATAGAAAGAACACCAGTCCAGAATTGCTCACTAAACTATAGAAGATCTCAGAGTAATGTCTCCACCGTATGAAAGTACGCGCTTGCGTGCTTCTCGTTGCCCTATACCTCGTGGTCCCTCTTCTTAAGCCTATTCATGTGGAGGAGAGAGCATCGGTGGCAGAAGAGGGGGGCAAGCGTGGTGCCGGGGGCGGGAGAGTAGAAATTGTAAGCGGCGTGACTGTGGGGTGAATGGGTGAAGAAGCGCCAGGCGGGTCGTAGCTACACAAGGGTGAGGTAGATAGCTGAGACTCATAACTTCCGCTCTTAGCCGCGAGGTGGTGAACGATGAGCCAGAGCCGCGCGGCCGGGGCAGCGCTGGCGGGATGGGATGGGCATCGGGGGTGACATTACCTGTCATGGTGGTAGCTTTGGGTGGGGTGTCACGAGAGCAGCACTGCTTGGCAAAAACTGAGTTTGTATCGAGCACATGAGGATGCGAGGATCGCGGCGTGGTCATGTGGCATAAGGAGTTAGTCAGCTGGGGACATTGTAGAAGAAGTAAAAATCAGAAAAGCAAACCGAGAACAACCATATAACGAAGAAGCAGAAGAAGAGAAGTGTCAGCGGCAGCCAGTGCGGGTAGGCTCTCCATCTGCAGTGACATGACTTATATGATCGTTTGTGTTCTTTCTTCTTTGTTTTATACTAGCGATACCTCGAACTCCGTTCGTGCTAGGTGCTAGTTGCTACGAAGATAAGTCAAGCGACAATGTGGGGAGCGGGCGACGCACGCGCGACGACCAGTGGTACGAGCTGGCTTTCGATGGTCCGGTAGGTTCGAGAGAGCGTCGCGCGCGCGTCGATGGGACCACACGGCAACGCCCAGCGCGCATGATATACTGCCCTGAATCCATGCTAACTCTGTGATAAACGTGTGGTATGCTGGAACATATCTAAGCAAGTAGGCGACGACTTCAATACATAATCACAAACAAAAACGCCGCCGATGTTACCTCCTACTGACTCACGTAATCACCTTCCTAGCAAATAAGGGCAATTAGACCTCTGCTCCCTGCACTCTTTCGACTCCGACCGCAATTATGCTTCTCATTATAATATCATCTCTTTAATTACGTGCCCTTTCTAGTACCTCATAGACGGCTCGCGCGTCCTCTCTATGTATCGCCTCGTCAGCATAGTCTATAGAGTGCCCTCCTCTCCCCCCCCCGTCCCCTCTTATTGTGGTCATCCTCCCCCGCGCCCCGACCGCTCCGCCCGCGCCCCCCGCGCCGCCGCCCGCGCGCCCCCTCTCACCCGCCACTCCTCTTACCTCCTGCTCTTACCCCCGTGGCTC
Source organism: Rhizomys pruinosus (assembly GCA_009823505.1). Classification (NCBI taxonomy): domain Eukaryota; kingdom Metazoa; phylum Chordata; class Mammalia; order Rodentia; family Spalacidae; genus Rhizomys; species Rhizomys pruinosus. The sequence goes on along the minus strand of VZQC01014031.1, from coordinate 2,370,510 downwards.
TCCCCTCCCCTCCTATCTGTTCATTCATTCCCGCCCATCTTTAACAGGAAGTGTATAGATGGCACTTTCGATGCGTATCCGCTCCATCTCTCTTGCAGTTCTGTGCGCTCCGCTCGCACTCATGGGCTCACATGTCACGGAATGCGGCACCGAGTGCTCAACTGAATGTCAACTCTTCCCATATCTTCCGACCACGCACGTCCCAACCTCTCTACCTAACTCACTCACCCCAGCTCCCAGTACACCTTCTATATAAGCTCCTAGTGCGATCCCATCAGGCGCCCCTCCATCCTCCGTGACGCGAACCCCCACACCTTCTTTGTCATAATGGCACCTATTATAACATATGAAGTGATTTCGCGTCAATTCTAGAATAGCCACTCTTCAGATCAATCGTTGACTAACTGCGTCGCGCCACGTCCAGTAACTCAACCGTTCTCCATCAACCGGAAGGTTAGTGCTTCGACCTGATTCGCACTGGCAACGTTGGTCGATCGTTTTTTGCTCTTAGACGTGCTACTTACCCCTCGCCTACACATTGTGATACGCGTGCTCTTTCACATTCAATGTATGTTAACTAGTATCTCGAGTGTCTGATCGTAGACTGTCCAATCCATCCACCGATCTGTGCGATCATCTCTGGTCGCATGACTGAACCTCCTAACGCTAGAGTCACACTTTTTCTTAGGTCTGCATATGCGGATGACTCTTCTGTGAATGTGGGTCTGTATCGTTGATCTTGCCAGTCCTGAATATCCCAGTATTTAGAATTTACTGGTATTCCGTGTTCATATAGGAAAGTGCGGGTCTATTAATTCTCCCTTAGGATGTATCTGCCTAGATGGTCTTGTAGCGCCGGTAATAGAGTGAATGCTGGCTTCACTTGGAGAAGGAATTTTGGAGAATTCCGCTCTGATTGTATACTTCTAAAAAGCTTCAGTAATAATGGTTCGCGTAGGTTTTTTAAATGTTTTATAGAATTGTTCTGTGAAACCATCTGGCCTGGGCTGCTTTTAGGCGGAGTCTTATTACCATCTTCCGAATTTCTTCTGGATGTATGGTGTCTGCTTCATGTTAGCTGTCAATTCTCTGTCTTGGGCTTTGGTGCATATTCCCCAGGATTTCAGTTACTTCATGCCATTTCTCTAGCAGTTTCAAACTGGTAGGAGTAATAGGGTTGAAAGTGATTCCCTATATGATGTTTCTGGAACTCTTTGTCCTTCGTCTAGTTGCACTATTGTGTCCCTTTTCACCCACGGATTGGTACTCTGAATGAGGTTTTCTCTCTCTCTCTCTGGTTAACTGGACTAGAGGTCTATCTTGTATTCTTTCAAAAGAACCAACTTTGGATTCACTGATTCTTTGTATTGCTTCTTGTTCGCTATTCTCATTTGATCTCGCCTCTGAAGTTTTTTGTTATTCTTCCATCATATTTCCCTGTCTAGTCTTGCCGTACTGTCTATAGCGCCGCTTCCATCTTCTGTTGTTTGCCCTTTCAAGCTGCCTTTCGCCTATTGCGGTCTGGCGTTAGGTGCGCGAGGGGGTGAAGATCAGTGTGCGATCGGTTGGGCTGTGCGGTGTGCTGTTGTCCTGGATGTACGGCACTGCCGCGCGGTGTGTTGGCGCAGGCTAGCTCAGAGACTCCCTTTTACTCTAGTGTAGTTGCTGGCATAATATTACTCAAACGGCGAGTGGGGGCGTAGAGTGGCGAGGTGAGGGGGAGGTGGTGGTATGGGTCATGTTTGCTCACTGGGGTCAGTCCATTCAAGAATGCTCTCTTATGTTTCTTCTTATGTCTTCCTTGACCTATTCATTAGTTCAAGTCGTTTTGTTTAGTCTTCCCATTGTTTTTAACGGTTTTTCGTTTTTTTGTTCTGTTTTTTTAGTTTTATTGTACTTTGTTCTGATAGAATAGCATGAAATATATTTCAACCTTTTTGTATTTGTGAGTATTTCTGCTGTGTCCCAGTATGTGGTCGATTTTGGAGAATGTCCATGAGGTGCTGATAGAAAGTGTATTCTCTGGATTTAGGTGGAATATTTGGTGGAGGTCTATGAAGTCCATTTGTTGTATCATATCATTTGGTTCAGATGTCTGTTTATTCTTTGTCTGTACCTGTCCAAAGGATCAGTGGGGTATTGAAGTCCCCTACTACAAGGTGACTGGGTAGTACGTGTGTAACTTGTGGTCCTGGAGAATTGTTCTTATATAAAGTTTGGTGGACCAGAGTTGGTGCTAGATAATTCATAACTGTGAAATCTTCTGGTGAATTGTTCCTTTGATTAAATTAATGACTTCTTTGTCTCATTCCTGATTTCTTTTACTTTGCAAGTCTATTTTGTCTGAATATTACAGTCTATTTGTCTGATTGCTACCAATTTGCTTGGAATATTTTTTCCCATCCTTTCACGTTTTTTTTTTTTAATTTTTTATTATTCTGTATGTCGTATGATACTTGCCTGACAATCTGCTATGCAATGTTTGTGCACCGCGTCGTCGCAATGCCGCGGAGATCAGAGAGAGGGTGCGGATTCCCCTGGAACTGCGAGTTCCTCTGGAATTGAAGTTTCAGATGGTTCTCGGCCGCCATGTGGGTGTGCCGGTATTCGAACCCGGTCCTCTGGAGAGCGGTCATGCTCCTAACGCTAGGGCCATCCTTCCAGCCCCCACTCATCCTTTCACTTTAGGTGGTGCCTTGATCCCGGAAGTAAGATGGTGTTTCTTGTAGACTGCATAATCGATGTTTCTGTTTCCATACCAATCTCCCAGTCTAGTGTCTTATATTTTGGGGAATTTGATCCATGTAAATTTAGGTTATGACTATAGGTTTGTTACGTTCGTCCTTTTGACCTTCTTATCCACTTTGCTTGTTTGGCTATATATATATATATATATTATATATAATTTGATATGTATATATATAGTTTGTGATTTAACTCTGTTTCCAAGACCTGATAACTTATAGGAATACTCTTAAACTTGGCAGACTCTTGTCTCTTCCTAGATAGAATGCCTATATTAAACCTCATCCAGCCAGGGCTCAGGGACTGTTGCAGAAGAGTGGGTGGAAGACTGTAAGAGCCAGGGGTAGTGCATGACCATAAGAACACAGTCTCCCAGCAAATCCAGTAAGACAAAACCCAGCATGGAACTGGGGAAATGAGCAGGAGGCACCCACTTAGCTGAGAACCATTGCACCTGGTCACTGCAGGGTGAGGAGAGTTGATTCCCTGCGAGTGGATGCTGAATGGCTGACCTAGGCTTCGGGGATGGACTCACACCCAAGGCGACATCATGGGACACAAGCTCTGTCTTGGATGGTCAAGGGCAGTACATAGCTGAGAATTGTGGTTCTGTGCTGCCAGCTATAGGGCTGATGAACATAGGAGAGGGCTTCTAAATATAATTAAAATGTATTGAAGAAAATACACACAAAAAAATCAATAAAAATATACATTAAAAAATGTGACACTCTTCTTAGAATCTATTAAAATGGTATATGTAGGTCTACTAAAGTTTTCATAGAACATTATAATGCTTTGAAAACAGAATTAAGATATTTCCTAAGACGCGCGGCGTGGTGTACAACGCCTTTAAATCCTAGCACTGGAGGCAAGAGCAGGTGGGATCTTTGTGGAGTTCAGCGCCAGCCCTGTCATACAGAGTGAGTTGCCAGGAAGCATTGGGGCTATAGAAAGACCCTGCTCTGAAAAAGACCATAAAAAAAAAAAAAAAAAAAAAAAAAGAAAAAGAAAAAAAAATATATATTTCCTAAAGCAAGAATTTTAGAGATTTAAAATACTCAAAATTGTTTGTACAAAACACCATCACTGAGGACCTGGAGAAATGGCTCGGCAGTTAAGAGCACTGACTATTCTTGTGGAGGACCCAGGTTCCATTCCCAGCACCCACATGGCAGCTAACAATTCTCTTTAATTCCAGTTCCATGGGAATTTGATGCCTTCTTCTGCCCTCTGAGGACACTGCATAACTAACAACCAAGCAGGCAATACTCTCATACACATAAACAATAAAAGTACAAAACACCATCATTGACTCATAAAAAGGTTCAAGTTACAGAATTTTGTGTTAATTACATATATTTGACAAGGTTTTTCTTCCAAAAGAGATTCTAAAAAGAAATTAAAATTTGTTTTATTTGCTTGACTTGTGAATAGTCAAGGCACCTAAAATACTTTATGTCAATCAAAATACTTTCAAATAATTGATATTAATAATCCTCTTATTATGTTTCTGCTATGGGGGTTCTTGTCTAGAAAGACTTATATGTATGGGGCTGGAGAGATGCCCTAGCGGTTAAGAGCACTGACTGCTCTTCCAGAGGACCCGGGTTCGATTCCCAGCACCCACATGGCGGCTGAAAGCCATCTTTAACTCCAGTTCCAGGGGAATCCAATGCCCTCTTTCGACCTCTGCGGCATTTCATGACATGAGTGCACAAACGACATGCAGACAGTACATTCATACACATAAAAAAATAAATAAAAATTTAAAAATTATATGTAATTGAGAAGTGAAATTTTTATTATCTGTGATAATGTAATAACGGGAACATATTTATCAAAAATCTTTATGCAAAATTTCCTTTTCATAATGGGAGATGCCCACTGCTACAAAAAAAATAATATTTAGGATCTGGGTGAGCATTTATATTACTCTATGCAATAGGCAAAAGGACTATGTTATTAAGTCTTAACCAAGAAAAGAGATAACATTTAAATGGTGATTTAGGTTTTTGCTTAAGTGCTCCTAAAAATTATTTATTGCTTTTTATTAGGCAAACTTAAAATGTAAATTTGAAATATTTTAAAAAATGAAAGACTAGCCTATATGTACAGACATTTTGCACATTTATGAGGCTTTGTTCCAAATAAAATATGTATACATTCTTTCACTATTAAGATGGGCTACTTTTGGGACTGGAGAGATGGCCTAGCGGTTAAGAGCGCCGACCGCTCTTGCAGAGGACCCGGGTTCGATCCCCAGCACCCACATGGCGGCCAAGAACCGTCTGAAACTCCAATTCCAGGAGAACTCCAGTTCCAGGGGAATCCGACACCCTCTTCTGACCTCCGCGGCATTGCACGACACGGGTGCACAGACTTGCATGCAGACAGTACATTCATACACATACAGAAAATGAATAAAAATTAATAAAAAAAAAAAAAAAGATGGGCTACTTTTGCTTTGGGGATGAAAACATTGTCACTTAACATTATTATAGATGGTATTATTTTCTTCATAAATAATGTTATGAAGTTATATATTAATATTTACTATATATGTATCACATCACACAACAAACTACTAAGATAAAACCGTAGTGTGCTCACAAAAAGGCAGTGATCGAGTTAGTGTTCTTATGCTCACTGGGTCATTAGACTCAATATTTATGTGTGGGACAGAAAATGTTATGCTCTACTTTAGCGTCAGTGGAGTAGAGAAGGAGCTCCACACTGCTACCTCCGACAAGCAGAGGAGCTAGTTTCAGGGACTTCCACTCAGGTAAAGCCAGCTCCTTGACTTCATCACAGAAACAAATATCCGGCTGAATCTGAAACAGTTTATTTTATACGACAGAGAAAAATTCTTTTTAGGTTTCACAGAGAAGCACTGAGAAAGATTTCAGGAAAAAATATGCTTTAGTAATGGCGGCTGCCCAGGGTGGGAGAAGGTGGGGTCTGAGATCCAACAACAATCCATAGAAAAAAGAAAAATGATGGAATTTGATATATTTTTAAAGTACAAAACTGCGGTCTCTAGTTAGAGATAAAGCTTTTCTTTTTTTTCTTTTTTTTTTTTTTTTTTTTTTGGTCTTTTGGAGACAGGATCTCCCCGTAGCCCCAGCTGTCCTGGAACTCATTCTATAGAAAGCTTTTCTGTAAGGTAAAAGTGCCTTAAGGTTTCTAGGAGCTTCTGAATGTACTAGATAGGATATAAGCCCGTTAAATTAGGTTGCCTTGGGCCTGGGCAGCAGGAAGCTGATCCTGTTGCCTGGCCTTGCCTGGGGGCATATGTATTCTAATGGTCACAGTGGGTTGCCTGTCTGCTGCACCTGCCATGGTAGAGAAACTGCCCAGAAGTGTGTCTGATCCCTTCTAAAGTGGCAGCATCTGGGATTTAACATTCCAGCCTCTTTTGTTTATATACAAAAAGAAATCACGGGCTAGAGAGATGGCCTAGCAGTTGGGAGTGCCAACTGCTCTTGCAGAGGACCTGGGTTCGATTCCCAACACCTACATGGAGGCTGAGAACCTTCTTTAACTCCAGTTCCAGGGGAATCCGACGCCCTCTTCTGACCTCCTAGGCATTGCACGACACAGGTGCACAAACCTACATGTAGACAGTACATTCATACACATACAAAATAAAAATTAAAAAAAAGAAATCACTATTGAACAAAGAGAGGTCAAAGTGAGTTGGAACCCAAGGGTCTTAAGGGTATTGACCTCAGTTCTGATGACTTACTACTGAATTGGGGTATTGTAGGAGCTAAGGTCAAGTCCTCCTCCTTCATCCTATGCCAGTCATTTAGTCAGTGTGCCTTGAGTCAGGTGCTGGTATTTTTATTTATTTATTTATTTATTTATTTATTTATTTATTTATTTTTATTATTTGGTCTTTTCAAGACCAGGTCTCTCTGTAGCCCCAGCTGTCCTGGAACTCACTCTGTAGACCAGGCTGGCCTTGAACTCACAAAGATCTGCCTGCCTCTGCCTCCCAAGTGCTAGGATTAAAGGCATGCGCCACCACACCCAGTGGTATTTTATATTCTAGTGGCATGCTGGGTAGTGGTCTGGATGAATTAATAGATGAGAGAAGAGATACAAGAATCAAAATGGTTTTTAATGGGTTGACAATAGGAATGAGCCAGGAGATCCCTGAGGATTTGGAAACCATCTGTTCTGTGACTCTGATGCCTATCTTTGATTCTTGAAGCATGGTCAGTTAGTTTCTTTGTACTGTCTCTGACCAGACTGGACTAATATACACAGAAGCAGTCTTTCTCTTCCAAGAAGCAGCAAAGGATGGTTTTTTTGCTTTCAGATATCCAGGCCTCTCCTATTTTGGAGTGTGGCTTCAGCTAATGAGTCTACCTGGGCTTTTTTTTTTTTTAATTTATTTATACATATATTTTATCAAATCTAGACCCGTGTCCCCCACCATCNGTGACACTCTTCTTAGAATCTATTAAAATGGTATATGTAGGTCTACTAAAGTTTTCATAGAACATTATAATGCTTTGAAAACAGAATTAAGATATTTCCTAAGCCGGGCGGTGGTGACCGACCTTTAATCCTAGCACTCGGGAGGCAGAGGCAGCGGGATCTTTGTTGAGTTCAGCTGCCAGCCTGGTCTACAGAGTGAGTGTGCCATGAAAGCAAATTGGGGCATATAGAAAGACTCCCTGTCTGAAAACCAAAAAAAAAAAAAAAAAAAAAGAAGAAAGAAAAAAAAATATATATTTCCTAAAGCAAGAATTTTAGAGATTTAAAATACTCAAAATTGTTTGTACAAAACACCATCACGAGGACCTGTAGAATGGCTCGGCAGTTAAGAGCACTGACTATTCTTGTGAGGACCCATGGATTCCATTCCCACACCCACATGGCGGCTAACAATTCTCTTATAATTCAGTTCCATGGGAATTTGATGCCTTCTTCTGCCCTCTGAGGACACCTGCATAACTAACAAACCAAGCAGGGAATACTCTCATACACAAAACAATAAAAGTACCCAAAACACCATCATTGACTCATAAAAAGTTCAAGTTACAGAATTTTGTGTTAATTACATATATTTGACAAGGTTTTTCTTCCAAAAGAGATCTTAAAAAGAAATTAAATTTGTTTTTATTTTGCTTGACTTGTGAATAGTCAAGGCACCTAAAATACTTTATGTCAATCAAAAATACTTTCAAATAATTGATATTAATAATCCTCTTATTATGTTTCTGCTATGGGGGTTCTTGTCTAGAAAGACTTATATGTATGGGGCTGGAGAGATGCCCTAGCGGTTAGAGCACTGACTGCTCTTCCAGAGGACCCGGGTTCGATTCCCAGCACCCACATGGCGGCTGAAAGCCATCTTTAACTCCAGTTCCAGGGAATCCAATGCCCTCTTTCGACCTCTGCGGCATTTCATGACATGAGTGCACAAACGACATGCAGACAGTACATTCATACACATAAAAAAATAAATAAAAATTTAAAAATTATATTGTAATTGAGAAGTGAAATTTTTTTATCTGTAGATAATGTAATAACGGGAACATATTTATCAAAAATCTTTATGCAAAATTTCCTTTTCATAATGGGAGATGCCCACTGCTACAAAAAAAATAATATTTAGGATCTGGGTGAGCATTTATATTACTCTATGCAATAGGCAAAAGGACTATGTTATTAAGTCTTAACCAAGAAAAGAGATAACATTTAAATGGTGATTTAGGTTTTTGCTTAAGTGCTCCTAAAAATTATTTATTGCTTTTTATTAGGCAAACTTAAAATGTAAATTTGAAATATTTTAAAAAATGAAAGACTAGCCTATATGTACAGACATTTTGCACATTTATGAGGCTTTGTTCCAAATAAAATATGTATACATTCTTTCACTATTAAGATGGGCTACTTTTGGGACTGGAGAGATGGCCTAGCGGTTAAAGAGCGCCGACCGCTCTGCAGAGGACCCGGGTTCGATCCCCAGCACCCACATGGCGGCAAGAACCGTCGAAACTCCAATTCCAGGAGAACTCCAGTTCCAGGGGACATCCGACACCCTCTCTGACCTCCGCGGCATTGCACGACACGGTGCACAGACTTGCATGCAGACAGTACATTCATACACATACAGAAATAAATAAAAAATTAATAAAAAAAAAAAAAAAGATGGGCTACTTTTGCTTTGGGGATGAAAACATTGTCACTTAACATTATTATAGATGGTATATTTTCTTCATAAATAATGTTATGGGTTTATATATTTTAATATGTACTATGATATGTATCACATCACACAACAAACTACTAAGATAAAACCAGTGTTGCTCACAAAAAGGCAGTGATCGAGTTAGTGTTCTTATGCTCACTGGGTCATTAGACTCAATATTTATGTGTGGGACAGAAAATGTTATGCTCTACTTTAGCGTCAGTGGAGTAGAGAAGGAGCTCCACACTGCTACCTCCGACAAGCAGAGGAGCTAGTTTCAGAGACTTCCACTCAGGTAAAGCCAGCTCCTTGACTTCATCACAGAAACAAATATCCGGCTGAATCTGAAACAGTTTATTTTATACGACAGAGAAAAATTCTTTTTAGGTTTCACAGAGAAGCACTGAGAAAGATTTCAGGAAAAAATATGCTTTAGTAATGGCGGCTGCCCAGGGTGGGAGAAGGTGGGGTCTGAGATCCAACAACAATCCATAGAAAAAAGAAAATTGATGAATTTGATATATTTTTTAAAGTACATAAACTGGGTCTCTAGTTAGAGATAAAGCTTTTCTTTTTCTTTTTTTTTTTTTTTTTTTTTTTTTTTTTGGTCTTTTTGGAGACAGGATCTCCCCGTAGCCCCAGCTGTCCTGGAACTCATTCTATAGAAAAGCTTTTCTGTAAGGTAAAAGTGCCTTAAGGTTTCTAGGAGCTTCTGAATGTACTAGATAGGATATAAGCCCGTTAAATTAGGTTGCCTTGGGCCTGGGCAGCAGGAAGCTGATCCTGTTGCCTGGCCTTGCCTGGGGGCATATGTATTCTAATGGTCACAGTGGGTTGCCTGTCTGCTGCACCTGCCATGGTAGAGAAACTGCCCAGAAGTGTGTCTGATCCCTTCTAAAGTGGCAGCATCTGGGATTTAACATTCCAGCCTCTTTTGTTTATATACAAAAAGAAATCACGGGCTAGAGAGATGGCCTAGCAGTTGGAGTGCCAACTGCTCTTGCAGAGGACCTGGGTTCGATTCCCAACACCTACATGGAGGCTGAGAACCTTTCTTTAACTCCAGTTCCAGGGGAATCCGACGCCCTCTTCTGACCTCCTAGGCATGCACGACACAGGTGCACAAACCTACATGTAGACAGTAGTACATTCATACACATACAAAATAAAAATTAAAAAAAAGAAATCACTATTGAACAAAGAGAGGTCAAAGTGAGTTGGAACCCAAGGGTCTTAAGGGTATTGACCTCAGTTCTGATGACTTACTACTGAATTGGGGTATTGTAGGAGCTAAGGTCAAGTCCTCCTCCTTCATCCTATGCCAGTCATTTAGTCAGTGTGCCTTGATCAGGTGCTGGTATTTTTATTTTTATTATTTATTTATTTATTTATTTTATTTTTTATTATTTGGTTTTTCAAGACAGGTCTCTCTGTAGCCCCAGCTGTCCTGGAACTCACTCTGTAGACCAGGCTGGCCTTGAACTCACAAAGTTCTGCCTGCCTCTGCCTCCCAAGTGCTAGGATTAAAGGCATGCGCCACCACACCCAGTGGTATTTTATATTCTAGTGGCATGCTGGGTAGTGGTTAGCTGGATGAATAATAGATGAGAGAAGAGATACAAGAATCAAAATGGTTTTTAATGGGTTGACAATAGGAATGAGCCAGGAGATCCCTGAGGATTTGGAAACCATCTGTTCTGTGACTCTGATGCCTATCTTTGATTCTTGAAGCATGGTCAGTTAGTTTCTTTGTACTGTCTCTGACCAGACTGGACTAATATACACAGAAGCAGTCTTTCTCTTCCAAGAAGCAGCAAAGGATGGTTTTTTTGCTTTCAGATATCCAGGCCTCTCCTATTTTGGAGTGTGGCTTCAGCTAATGAGTCTACCTGGGCTTTTTTTTTTTTTAATTTATTTATACATATATTTTTATCAAAATCTAGACCCGTGCCCCCACCATCCCCGCACCCCTCCAGAGCTCATGCTTTTCATTCTGCAAACATGCTATTCATCCTTTCTCAGTCTTTCTCAATATTCTCATGGGAAGTTGGACTGTTATTGAAACAAGAAGTTCACTGTTTCAGTCAGTTCTTTGATGCAGTCTTTTCTGTTGTTGTTGTCGTTGTTTCCAATATGCATCACTTCCAACTGCTTTGGACAAAAGCTCAAGGGGCCATGCACAGGAAATACTTACAACTGGGTAATTGGCACTAGCATCCACAGATGAGGGATACCGTTCATTGTTTGTTTTCCTGGGACTGTGTTACTTCACTGAGCATGATGTCCTCTAGCTCCACCCATTTTCCTGCAAGGGCTTGGATTTTTTTTAATTAAACTTTGGGAGTACTCATTGGGGCTTTCTTGTATGTCTCAGATAAAGATTGATGGTAGGTTAAACCTGCTAATTAATGCCACTGTTATAACTAGGGTCACAAGGAGGGGAAATGGAATGGAAATGTATTTTTCTTCACATGTGGCTAGTAATGGGCACAGGGAAACTTGGTTGTCAGGAAGCACATCTACATTCAGAGGTAAGTATGCCAGGACACAAGTTCCAGTAGCTGGGCAGGAAGGCTTACTCAAGAAAGAGTGATGGGAGGTTAGAATATTTACAAATGTTTACATTTATTTATTATTTCTATTTTATGTGCATGAAGGTTATGCCCACATGCATGTAAGTGCACTGTGTCATGCAGTGCCTGTGGAGGACAGAAGAGGGTAACAGAATCCCTGGAGCTGGAGTGGAGTTGACAGTTGAGAGCTACCATGTAGATGCTGGGACTTGAGCCTGGGTCTTCTGCAAGAGCAGTTAGTGCTCTTAACCACTGAGCCATCTCTCATTCTACACAGCATTTTCTGACCAAGGAACTTACTTCACAGCCAAAAAGTGGCATCAGGCATATAATCATGGAATTCACTTGTCTTACCATGTTTCCCCACCATCCTCCAATGGCTGGCTTGATAGAACAATAAAATGGTCTTTTAAGGATGCAGTTACAGCACCAACTCTATACAATAGCCTATGTGACTGGAGCAGGGTTCTCCAGAAAGCTGTATGCACTCTGAATCAGCATCCAATTATCGCTCCAAAGCCAAGGGCCACAGTCTAAAAATCAAAAGGCAGAAATGCGAATGCACCGCTGGCCATCGCCCCTAGTGATCCATTAGCAGAATTTTTGCTTCCTGTCCTCAGGACTCTATGCTCTGTTGGCTTAGAATTTCTGGTTCCAGAGTAAGGAGTCCTTCTTCCAGGAGACATGATAAATATTCCATTGATTTCCAACCCAAGATCTTTTCTTGGCTATTGATGCTCTTGAGTAAAAGGCTAGAAAGGAGTTACAGTGTTAGCAGGGGTGATTGATCCCGACCCACAAGGGACAGTTGGAATGCTTTTCTACAATGGAAGTGAGGAAGAGTATTCTAGATTACAGGTGATCCTTCCCAGCATCTCTTGGAATGACCATGATCTGTGATTAAGGTCAATGGTAAGCTATAATAACCCACTCCAGGCTGAATGATAAGTAGCCAAGATCCTTCAGGAATGAGGGTGTAGGTCACCCCTCCAGGTAAGGAACCCGGAGCTGCTGAGGATCTTGCTGAAGATGGAGGGAATAGCAATTGGTTATAGAAGAAGATCACAATAAATACCAATTAAGACCATGAGACCAGTTACAGATGAAGATGACCATTTTCACTGTTTATGTTCTGCTTTGTTGAAATACTTTTATGTATATATATGTATATACATATATTTATGTGTATATTATACACAGATATTTTAAAAGATAATTGCATTTTTCTTTCTTCTCTCATTCCTTTGTCACATAACATAAATCTTAGTTGAGATATCAGTGGTTAAGTATTGCTAAATGTATATTATATTTAATTTATGGTATAATAAATAGAAAATAATTACATATATTAATAATTATTATTCTGGGGGAAGAATAGCTCATTTTCATTTGTACGTGGGGCTATTTGGCAGAATTATGGTATTTTTATTGTCTTCATTTAAAGACTATGGCACTGGGCGTGGTGGTGCACGCCTTTAATCCTAGCACTCGGGAGGCAGAGGCAGGAGATCTTTGTGAGTTCAAGGCCAGCCTGGTCTACAGAGTGAGTTCTAGGACAGCTGGGGCTACAGGGAGACCCTGTCTCCAAAAGACCAAAAACAAAAACAAAAAACAAAACAAAACAAAAAGATTAACTATGGCACAAAAAGATGTGGTTGGGTATTAAAGTGACAAGCGCTGGGCTGTGATGGTTAATCTTTGTTGTTAACCACTGAGCCATCTCTCCAGCCCCAGGTTAGAATATTTAAAACATGGGAAAACTGGCAGGATATTCTTGGGTTCAGAAATAGTGCTGTCAGCCTTCATAATCAAGATAGAAGATAGGATCAATGGTCCTCCCAGTTCAATTACAGCTGAAAAGACAGCCACTGGGTTCAGAAAGGGAGGATAGTGGCCTACCTGCAACCATGATGCTTACCCTGGGTTCAGCCTAGGTGATACTGATGGTGGTGGGACCTTCTAAACTAGAGGCCATCAGTCCTCAGTGGCCAGACCCAAGAGGCCAGGGATTGAGAATCTCATCTCAGTAGTAGGGCTTGGAGCAATTGGAATTTGCCTAGGGCCTTGAGGACAGGTTGATCTTCAGTGTTACTGGACAAGGTATCAGCAGAGTTTGTGGATTAGGTAATGTTCCAACCCAGCATCCCTTTTTGCTGCACTTGAAGCAGTCTTCTTTGTTTTAGCAGTAGTGTACTAGGAGGAAGAGATCTCTGTTCTAAATGGCAGTTGCTATTAACTGGTATTTAGTTAACTGATCTTTTCCATTTGGTTGGTTAATTTCTTTCTCTCTATACTGAAGACCTTGAAGGCTACTTCAATGGCAATCTTTTGAGGGGTTTGAAAGCCATTCTATAACATTTGCAATTCTTTCTTAATCTCTTAGCAGAACTGAGATATAAAGTGAGTACGTAAATATAATTTTCTTGCTTCAGAATGAGGATCAAAGCTGGTAGATTGAAGAAATGCCTTAGCAAGGCTGTTCATAATGTCTGCGGGATTTTCACCAGCTCTCTGGGTAATTTCCGGAATCATCATCATTAACTGCCTCAAGGACAGCTTTTATCAGGCCTTTTATTAAGCAGGTTATGAAGTGAGACATTCATAACATATCATGAAATCCAGGATGAGAGCTCCAATTATAGCCAGTAAAGTCTTCCCACTAGGATGTTGGTGAGAATTCCGAGTATGAAAATATCTGTAAAAGCTCCCACAGAGTCCCAAAGGTGGACTTTTTTCTTCAGCTGTGATAGAACAGGAAATAATTATATAAAGCATCTTGATACATTAGACTGCATGCATGTAAAAGGTTGAAATTCCAGTTTGAATTGCAAGCTAGCTTTCAGCTAGCATGCCTCAGGGCACTGTGTGGCCAGGATCTGACCCTGCCCCAAGGAGGAGCAAGCAATGTGGCCTAGGTGCATGATACTGGGTGGGGTAACGGTGTGCAGTGGCACGTGCGCGGAGTTGGGGGACTTATGATTGGTCCTGGGAACTGACGTCATTTGGTTTACAGAAGCAAGCTGTAGCAAGGAGTAAATTTGAATTTCATAGTAACATCATCACGGAATTCCCGGCTGTTATTTTTATTAATTATTGTATGCATACAGGCTAAAGTAGGCCTGCATTTCGTTCGGGTGGCCAGTGGGTTGGAAAAAGGTTCCCCTTGCGGACCACCAATCTGGGTAGCTGGTGTTGTGAGTGGACATTGGCTGAAGGGAGGCCAACAGCCATCAGCCTGAAATTCCTGTCCAGGCTCTGGGCAGGTGGGAAGTCACGGCCAAGAGTGGAACACGTGTCTCGTGGGTCCAGGCTAACGGCCTGAGTTGGAAGTATTATCCAGGCCGGGCTACGGGAAGTAGCCGGCTGGTCTCTGCGCTAAGGGGTCAGCTCCCCACAGTGTCCGTGAAGAGGGCACTATGTTCCCATTCCCCTTAGCAGAGCTATGTGGTCCTGTTCAGCATAAAATGAAAGCTTCCTACACATTTACTGTGAGATCTTCAGAAAATGAGCCAAAATGTTTTTGAGTCTGAAAAAAAGTTAGAGAAAAAGGCCCATGTATGTAAAATTGTCCTTCTGTGCCTGTTACTTTATGTAAGGGGAAGTATGAAGCAAGAGATTCCATTGGGAAGTGAGGTTTCCATTGGGTGAAAATTGAGCATTTGAACATTTAATTGCAGGAGAAAAGTTTGGAGCCAGGGGGAGATGTTTCAGAGGAATGTTAGAAATTGCAAGGGGGTGGGGAGGGAGGCGGTTTAAAGGATAGCTTTATGAAGTCATTCGTGGAGGGAAGAGACTTTGCGGGGGGGGGGGTGGGAAGGAGTCCATGATAAAGGAAAGGAGACCTTGAGGGGGCTGGGACATGCCCCTGCTCTGAATCTTGCCTAGAGAAGGTGAGATGATGTTCTAATATGGGGTGGCTCCTGAAAATAGAGGGCATTCAGCTTGGTAAAGTCTCTGGAGTCATGTGTGGTACTAGGGCCAAAGGACCTGGTTGATTGAGCCAGAGCAATCTCAAGGGGAAGCTCACAAACTACAACCAGTTATGGATGGACATGAGAGGGATGGAGACTCACCAACCTGGAGAAGCCAAAACTTGGTCTCATTGACCAGGAAGTATGTCTGGAACGGGAGCAGACAGGTACAAACACTGGAGCCACCTGCTGTGTTAACCCTGACCCCAGGAAGTGGGAAGAGGACGCTGGAGATCAGCAAGTCTGTCCAGGGAGAGAGAGGAGCCACATGGATTCTGTTCCTCCTGATCCAGGGAGCTGTGACTGCATCAGTGCCCGAGAATAGAAAGAGAAGTGGCAGAAGAGGAGAGCCCGAGCCAGCTCACCCTGGAAGAGCTGCTGTAGTGCACAAAGGTGTTCTGGAAGGAAGAAAAAGTATCTGCCATAAATACAAGAGTAAGAAATAGTTATGACCTTGAGAAAACAGAAACCTTGGTTAATCTGGGCTGTGTGGCCTTAAGCATCCAAAAGGAAAGTATAACCAGAAATTAATAATTAGTACAGTCTGAGAAACTGTACTTCAAATATAAAATTTGAAAATTGGGGCTGGAGAGATGGCTCAGCAGTTAACAGCACCAACTGCTCTTGCAGAGGACCCGGGTTCAATTCTTAGCGCACACATGGTGGCTAAGAACCATCTTTAACTCCGGTTCCAGGGGAATCCGACGCCCTCTTCTGACCTCTGCGGCATTGCACGACATGGGTACACCAACCTACATGCAGACAATACACTCATACACATAAAAAATTATTTAAAATGTATTTAAAATAAATAAATAAATAAAACTTGAGACTCCTCTAATCCTTCAATGCCAGATCCCCATCTGAGATATCCAGCATGTGGACTGAGTGGCTACTGGGATTTCAGCCTCTTCAGAGTGTAGACTACCGTTGTTGGACTACCCAGGCTGTGTCATGGAGGCCAGTGCAGGAAGATCAAGACAGGACACATGCTTGCTGGACCTCATTTGGGTGACCACGGTCGGGAAGGACCCCAGTGTGGAGCACAGGGGCAGGATTGATGGTTGTTTGGGTTTGCCAAGAAGGAACCTTCAAGCACTTCCTTGGGGAAAACATGACATCTTTTAGCAAAAAAAAAGACAATCCTCCAACTCAGGTGGTAGGTGTATTTCGATGCTTTTTTTGTATCACAAGTTTCATTTATGTTATTTTGACGCATATGTGTATTATAAAGTTCAACTTAGAATAAAATATTAAAAATTAAATGTATACGTGTACAAAAAAAAGAAATAGTTATGAAAAATAAAGTGGAGATTTGCCCTGTAGAAACCACCAAAATGTTGTGAAACAGCACAGGAAGTCCAGTGACACGGGCAGTAAAAAGAGTTTTCCAAGGGCAGGAACAGATGGAGAGGGAATTTACTGAGAGAAAGTAAGAGAGCAGGAGGCCAGTTCCCAGAGAGAGGCACGCTGCCAAGAGGGTCTGATGGTTCTTTTACTGCAGCAACGGGGACGCAACTTGGTGTGGCCACTGTGGGATTCCCGTGTGGACCCATATCTGACCCGTATTCTCTCACTGCATAGTAAATTTTGTTTTACTTGCGACTGGCCATTTGGGTAAGGCAACGTGGGTCAACGAGGTAGGCTCCAGATAGGTGTGTTTAAAAATCATAAGTCAGAGAGCAAACGGCTAAGCCATGCCCTGGTTATTTAAAGTGCGGGAATTTTTTTATTTTGACCTTTTCTCTCTAGTTAATAAATCTTAGTAACTGTATTCTTCAAATAAGGAAACAAAGGCCCCAGTGGCTTTGTTTAGGGAAATGGTGCCTTGTTATTAGATATTATCTGAAGAATTTCATCATACCTGTTTCTTGGCTCTGAAGATTTTACTTTCCTTATATCCCACTTCATCAAGGGATTAATTAAATTACCCATTCTGAGGCTTCAGCATGTGCCTCTGACTTGGAATCTGTGAGGTTAGGCCTCGAAATCTACATTTTAAATGTAGACTTTATTTAACCTCCTCACATGATACTATTCCCTCTGAAGTTTGTTCACTGGGATTATACGTAGCTAATGATACATTAGGCCATAGGTTCTCAGTCCTTGGCTTAACACAGGAAGCTCATTGAACAAGGATTGTCCGATTCTTGAGCACCAACCCCAGATTTTCTGAGAAAGCAGTTTTGAGAACCAATCTACTTCACTGTCATTGAAGAGTCAACCATACAGAGAGGTATTTTTTTTTTTTTCAGAGATGTATTTTTAAGGTGCTCTAAAAGATGGTCTAAAATACTAAATGGTATCAGGTAATACTGTAGATCCATTATGTTCTCTACCCTGAGCCAAGTACCTCAGGCACAGCAGGTAACAAATTTCATTGAAAGTAAAGAAATATACATACACACACAGACAAAGAGAAAGACTCTCCACAAGCAGAGGAGGATTCTGAAATGGAAACTGGAAAATCCCAGGCGGTCAGAAGACAACTTGCAGGAATCAGTTCTCTTCTTCCACCTTGTGGGTTCCTTGTGGAATCAAGCTTGTCATCAAGCTTGTCACCAGGCATGGTGCAACAGGATACCAAAATTTTAACTGAGAACAGCAATTCACAGAATCAAGACTATGTTTCCTAGACCCCCTTTTATTACATTGGATGTGATCATGTAACGAACTTCTGACGTCCTGACTAGTGCTGTAAAGCAGAGGTACCAGCCTCCAAGTTCTTCTCTGTTTCTCCTTCCTGCTGGCTGAGACTTAGAAAAAAGCCTGGGACCCCACCACCATCTTGTGTAAGGAGCAGTCACCCTGGGAATGAACACAACTCTGGAGACGCCAGAGGGATGGAACCTGGATTTCTGGCCCATAGGAATTCATAACAATCCAGAACTGGCAAACTTTCACATCGTGCATATAAAATAAACTTACATTTTCCATTAAAAAAATAACTTGTTTATGCAAAGTCCCTGCTGCATCCCCTGAACTTGAATTTGACACCCAGAGCTACTTACCCCTTTCCCTCGTTTCCTTTGTGCAAATTCTTTAAAACCAGCCAGCTGTGAAAGTGAGGTTGGACCTCAGCCAATGGTGAAGTCAGACCTCTTGCATTAGGATAAAAATTTATAAACTTCTAGCTCTGGTTTGCTTACTTGGTTAGAATGGCACACCCTTTTGCCAAAGAAAAAGCTGTCTCACTGAGTTATTTTCACTCTGAGCATTTTGTACAGTATCATTTGGGTCCTCAGACCCCAGATTTTATTTCTAACATGTTAGTAACTGACTCGGGTTACTTTACTAAAGCAGTAAGTACTTGTAACTGTCGAGTCATTTCTCTAGTCCCATTGGAAATACTTTTATCAGGAGGGTAATTACTTCCTAAAAGACTGCCAGGAAAAAAAAAGTTGATCAAGAAAAGCTAAGCCTCTTTACCTTACTGGAGGAAGCACCTTCATAAAGTCTTGGTTATGTCTCAGAAGGCAAAAACTAAAGTAGGATAATAATAGCGTTTCAGGATCTGGGGTGCAAGAGACTTTAAGATAAGGATTGAAGCTAGGAGAATAGAATTAGGCAAGGTTTATAACGCAACAGTTTTGTGTTGTTAGGGATGGTGAGGAAAGTGTCTAGATATATTGTGAACAAATGATGCTATTGTGAAATAGTCATTGAATTGGTTCTTGGCATTATCTGCCAGAGACAAGTATTGTCTGGAGTAATTGGGCAAGTTATTTGACCTACTCTCAGGATTGTTCAACATAAAAGAAAGGTTTATTTGCTTCCTTTTCTAACTGAAAAAAAAATTATACTGAAGCCTCAATCATTCCTAAATTTTATTTTTGTAGAATTTTATATTCTGCAAGGACAATGGTAAAAATAAGTAACATTTGTATTTTATTTGCATTTGTTAGGTAGCTAGTCAGATATTAGCAGGTATTGAAGGTGTGAACTATAGTTCACAGAAAGAAGCTACCCTTACATAGATTAGTCTTCGAAGGCTGATTGATTGATTAGAAATTCAGTGATTGTGGAGAAGTTGGAATGCTACAGATCCAGAGACAAATTTTCTTGAGTTCTTTATTCCCCTTAATAAGCAGCCATTCATTGCCCAGCCTTGTATCTGACCTAACATCCTTGTGACTATCACATAAAAACTTTGGGGATATATTAACATAACAGACCATTAACTTCTACCAACCTAAAAGCTAAGAATGTCATCAGATAGTATCTGCGGCCTACAATGAAGGTTTTCCTGCTCTGTGGTAACCCGCCTCCCTGATATACCCACCATATTAACATAACAGACCATTAACTTCTACCAACCTAAAAGCTAAGAATGTCATCAGATAGTATCTGCGGCCTACAGTGAAGGTTTTCCTGCTCTGTGGTAACCCGCCTCCCTGATATACCCACCAACAAATTTGAAAAATGTTTTGATTTATGAGTCTCTTTGTTCCGTTACATAAAAACTTCATAGGGGACCGTTATCGTATTAGAACATGGAATTTTTAGTAATCAAAATCTGTGTTCCTGATCTGTGGTCACTCATATTTAGCTTCATAATAAGCTATTTCTTATTTACTTTGAGGTGAGAGTTGTGAGTTTGTTGTTGTTTGTTTGTTTTTAATGCTGACAAAGGTCTTTGGGGGATAGACTAGAAGTTAGCCAGATCCTTGACCAGGCAGACCAGGAAAAGGACATTGGTGAGCCACAAAGATGGACACGTTCCTGCTTTCTCTCCTGAAACAAAGGCCGGGGGGCTTTCTCTTCAGTAGGCAAGGCCTCCCTCTGGATGACTGGTCCAGACCAGTATAAACTGGTTATGGACATATCTGAGCTTGGAGCTGTGGGCCTGTCAGCCCTCCTTTCTTTAAGTTGATTAACCTAAAATTAGGAAAGGGAGACCTGCCCGAAACCACCAAGGACTCAGGCCCTCCTGGGATTTTCCAGTTTCCATTTCGGAATCCCCCTCTGCTTGTGGAGAGTCTTTCTCTTTGTCTGTGTGTGTATGTATGTCTATTTCTTTACTTTCAATGAAATTCGTTACCTGCTGTGCTTGAGGTACTTCCCACCTCAACTGTTAGAGAAAATGAACCCAAGTCAAGACCCCTAGATCTCAACAGACTTATTCCTCACAATCAGCAGCTTGTAAACCAGACACCAAAGCTGTAGGACTTTGGTAACTGGTCAAAAGAAGAGACTCTGAGTCTCTCTCTTCCCCTAGGTGAAGAGATGCCATTTTAAACTTCCCCAAAGATAATAACATCATTATCTAGATAAAGGCTTTCTGGAAAATAAGATAGTCTATTGTCTTTTCTCTTAGGAGTTAATTCAGGCCAGGAGTTGTGATGCTCACCTTTAATCCCAGCAATTGACAGGCATATAGACAGGTGGATTTTTATGAGTTTTAGGAAAACCTGGTCTATATAATGAGTTCCAGATCAGCCATGGCTATAGAGTGAGACCTGCTTCATAGAAGTGGGGATTGGTAGTGGTTAATTTAAATGGGCTTGTTAATTGCTTGGATAAGAAAATGTCCCCAGGAAACTGTTTCAAGAAATGTTAAGAAATAATATAAAGCCTACTTAAAAATGTAGGTTGACACAATGGTTCCTTTGGTCCCTGTTCTCTTTCACCCTGTGAAGTTGTCCCCTGTCATCTTGGAAATGTGGACCTTCTGACTATGTTCCTTCTATCCTCTGAGGGCACCACACTTCATCATAAACTCTGTCTTCTGCACTGTACTCTGTGTGTCGCATTGGAATTCTTTTGACGAAGATCATAAGGACCAGGGAACCAAGGGGAGTCCAGAGCAAGGGGCAGGTAACACATTTACAAAAGGATTTACACACAGTGTCTTTTGACAGTATGTCATTTTACAGATGAGGAACTTGAAACTCAGCAAAATTATGTAATTTGCCTTCAAAGAAGAGTGCTTCACCTTGGAATTGTATGAGTACCCAGAGTCCAAAATTCACAATCATATTCATATATATATATATATATATATATATATATATATATATACACACACACACACATACACACACACACACACACACACACACACACACACATGCACACACACTTTTTCTCCTTAATGCTGGACAAACCTGACTCTGTTTAATGTAATCTTGGTATAGGAATAGTAAGTACTTCATTATTACTTGATCATAGCTATATAGACTTCCAGAATCATGTACCCTAGAGAAGGTGATATTGGTTGGAGACAGGATAGATGGACAAGGACAGTTTTATCCTATAGTATAAGGGTGTATTTGTACTTCAGATTGTAGACAGAATCCATACATATAAATTGTAAATAGTTCAACACACACACACACACACAAACACACACACACACACACACTGCTAGTGGCTTATTGTTCTGAGCTAACCTTTGGCTTAAATGGCAACTTGGGAGGAATGAGAAACTTGGTAGCTAAACTTATACCCTCAGTGTTTGTTTGTTTGTTTGTTTATTTTTCAGGCAGGCTTTTGAGGCATTCACTATGCATACCACAGCCTGACTCTTGGGATCCGTTTTGAGCCAAGAGCAGATCTGAACTACTGAGAACCTCTTCCTTCAGAACTCTCTTGGAACTGTGCCCTTGAACAAGGACTAGCTCTTTCTTTTATTGAAACAGTATATCCAGCATGAAATTGGAAATTAAAAGTTGGACCCTTATCTAATCAGAGAAGAATTTTA
Organism: Rhizomys pruinosus; assembly: GCA_009823505.1. Classification (NCBI taxonomy): domain Eukaryota; kingdom Metazoa; phylum Chordata; class Mammalia; order Rodentia; family Spalacidae; genus Rhizomys; species Rhizomys pruinosus. The sequence goes on along the minus strand of VZQC01014031.1, from coordinate 2,348,313 downwards.
CCCTTTCTCATTCCCAGACCTAGACAAGCGTGCAGACAACCAGAAACAGATGTTCCCAATTATTTGCAACTCAGATGGGATAATGTTCACATCTTTGTTGTTTTCAATTACTATCCCATGCTGTTTGCGTAGCCTTCTTGAATATCTAAAACATATACACAGATTCATACATTATCTTGGGTCCAGTGCAAAGAAGGGTCATGAGCTTTATGTTTAGGTTGCAAGAGATGCTGAAGGTTCAATGAGCTTGTCCACCTTATAAACAGGCTAAGATTAACTTCTTGGTTTTAAGGTTAAGTAAAAGTCCTTTGTCCAGAGTATGTCCACATTGTAGAAGTCCTTCTTACAGGGTCTTACTGTGCAGCCCCAGCTGGCCTGGAACTCACCATGTAGACCCAGCTGGCCTCAGTCTCAGAGATATCTACCTGCTTCTGCATCCTGAGTGCTGGGAGTAAAGGCATGGACTACCATGCCCTGCTTACTGTTATATTTTTTAAGGCAGGGTCTCACTGTGTAGTCCTGTCTGGCCTGGAATTTTTTGTGTCACCCAGGATGGCCTGGAACTCATGATAATACCTCTGCCTCACCTTCCAAGTGCTGGGGATATAGGTTGATGACAGGTAAGTGTTCTCAACAGTACCTTAGGAACTCTCAGTGTCTCTTTTTTAATTTTATTTATTTTTTATGTGTATGAATGTACTGTCTGCATGTAGGTTTGGGCACCCGTGTTGTGCAATGCCACAGAGGTCATAAGAGGGTGTCAGATTCCCCTGGAACTGGAGTTCTCCTGGAATTGGAGTTACAGACAGTTCTCAGCTGCCATGTGGGTGCTGGGGATTGAACCCGGGTCCTCTGCAAGAGCAGTCAGTGCTCTTAACCACTAGGCCATCTCTCCAGCCCCCTCAGTGTTATTTAAAAAAAAATCTCATTTGATTCTAGATAATTATGATTTTGAAATATAAAAGTTTTTGGCAATTGCCAGGCGTGGTGCCACACGCCTTTAATCCTAGCACTCAGGAGACAGAGGCAGGTGGATCTTTGTGAGTTCCAGGCCAGCCAAAGCAACAGGGAGACCCTGTCTCAAAAAGACCAAAAAAAAAAATTGGCAATCAATATATTGTAATGACCTCCTGCTCTATAGCTTATCCCTTAACTCAATAAAGTGACAAAAATAATTTTAAAAATGAATTCTCTTAGGACAAGGTATAGTCTGAAAAACTCACTGTTTTATATAATATGGCATAACTTAGGGTAGGGCATGGCCTGATCTCAACAATAATATAACCCAAGTGCACAAAACACCCCAACCCCCAAGCACACATGACCAAGAAGTAATAAAGGTTTTCAAGTGGAAACTTACCATGTAGCTTAATGAGCTATGTCACTCCACTGATGAAATGAAATATGGCAGATTTCCAAGTGTGCCTTTATACTGCAAATCCACTTAAACTGGCCTTTTCAGAAAACAAATGCCACAATTTCCCTCTGGATTGGAAAAGCATACTCTATGATGATCCAGGGAAAGAAATCAGAAAGCCAAATGAAGAACAGAGCACAGATGTAGTTGACGTAACACACATAATGAGCTAGCTCTTCCAACTGGAGTGTCCAAATCGATTGGGTAAATAACCACGGCAGCTGAGGAGAGGATGAAGCCAACTGACCTGTGGGCTGTCCTCCAGGGTGTTCTATGTTCAGATGGAGGGTTTCCTTCCTTGTGGTTCATTACAGTCACCTGTGGAGCTTGGACAATGTCTGATGGCCACGTGAGTTTGCCAACTCCCCAGGTGTTTCCAGTACAGCCAGAATTGAGGCCCAGTGCTCTATATTAGTGGTTTAATATATCCAGTCACCAAACCAGCAGGCACCATCTTCTGGAAACTTGCCAAAAATGTACGTTCCTTTCATCAACTCACTGCAGCTGCGGTTATATGCACGGAACCTGCCCAAGTCTGGGGCATCAACATTTCATTACAGATGAAGGACGGTGGTACTGAAGTCATTCCCTAAATGTAAATTAGAGCCAACTGTTATAGTGGTAATTTCTTATAAAACAGGTACAACTACCCTTTTTTATTTTATTATTTTATTTATAAAATATATAATATAATATATATATAAAATATTTATATATATAATGAATTTATCAAATCTAGACCCATGTACTCTCCCACCCATCCCCCCCCCCCACCAGAGCTTCAGCATTCTGCCAAACATGCTTTTCATCTCTTTCTCAATATTCTCCATGTGGAAGTTGACTGTTTTGAACAGAAGTTCACTGTTTCAGTCAGTTCTTTGATTCAGTCCTTTCTGTTATTGTTGTTATTGTTGTTGCTGCTGCTGTTTCCAATATGCATCACTCCCAACTTCTTTGGACAAAAGCTCAAGAGGCCATGCACAAGAAATACAGCTAAGTAGTTGGCACTAGCATCCACAGATGAGGAATACCATTCGTGGTTTGTTTTTCTGGGACTGTGTTACTTCACTCAGCATGATGTCTCTAGCTCCAGCCATTTTCCTGACAAGCTCATGATGTCATCTTTCTTTACTTGCCCTGCATAGAATCCATTGTTAGATGTACCACATTTTCTCTATCCACTCATCAGCTTGAGGGGCATTTGGGTTGGTTCCAGCTCCTTGCTATTGTGAAGAAGAGCTGCAATAACATGGCCGTGCATGTATCTCTGAATGGGGGTGAGTCTTTTGAGGGTACATGCCCAGGAGTGGTATGGCTGGGTCAGGTGGCAAGTTTATTCCAAGTCTCTTCTAAGGGCTCTCCACACTGCTTTCCATAGTGGCTGTACAAGTTTACATCCCACCAGCATGGATGAGTGTCCCCTTCCCCAGAACCTCTCCAGCACTTGGTATCATTTGTTTTCTTGATCCTAGCCATTCTTATTGGAGTAAGATGATATCTTAAAGTGGTTTGATTTGCATTCCTCTTAACGATTAGTAATGTTGAAACAGTTCTTTTTTTTTTTTTTAAAAAATTTCATTTTATTTATTTTTTATGTGTATGAATGTATCTGTCTGCATGCAAGTTTGTGCACCCTGTGTGCATGCCATGGAGGTCAGAAGAGAGGTGTCGGTATCCCCTGGAACTGGAGTTCTGAATTGGAGTTTCAGACTGTTTCGGCCGCCATGTGGGGCTGGGATAGAACCCTGGTCCTCTGTAAGAGCGTCGGCGCTCTTAACTGCTAGGCCATCTCTCCAGCCCTGAACACTTTCTTAATGTTTCTCAAGCCATCTCTAATTCCCACTTGTGAAGTCTCTGTTCAGTTCTTTGCTCCATCTATTGAGTGGGTCATTTGTTTCTTTTTTCTTTGTTTTTTGAGTTGTCAGATGTTTCTGCGGTGAAGGTTCCTCCCACTCTGTGGGATTTCTCTTCACTTCCTTGATTGTTTTCTTTTGATGTACAGAAGCTTTTAGATTTAATGAGGTCCCATTTGTCAATGTTGACCTTAATTCTTGTGCCAGCTGCTGTCGATTTAGGAAGTCTTTTCCTATGCCTGATGTCTTATACATACCCATTTTTTAACTGATTGATAGGATAAGAACTGTGAAAGGATAATTCTTTATCAGAGCCAATTCAATAGTAAAGTCTTTTTTAATTTATTTCTGTATGTTTAGAATGTACTGTCTGCATGCAGTTGTGCACCCTGTCGTGCAATCCGCAGAGGTCAGAAGAGGTGTGGATTCCCTGGAACTGGAGTTTCTCCTGGAATTGGAGTTTCAGACGGTTCTCGCCGCCATGTCGGGTGCTGGGGATTAACCTGGGTCCTCTGCAAGAGCAGTCGTGCTCTTAACCGCTAGGCCATCCCTCCTAACTCCAGGTCCCCTCAATAGTAAAGGTCTTTATAAGCTGTGTAATTTAAGCAAAATATATTAGTACAGGAAAGCTCGATATCAGCAATGAATTATTTGCTAGGAGATGTTGGCTAGGGATTCAACCCCCCCAAAATTATAAAAGCCCTTTGCTTATAAGAATGAATGTAAATAACATTCATGTAAAACCAATTTGCAAGTATCTATGTCCAAATTTTGAACAACCCAAGGTTCCCATAGTCCAGTTGGAGAAGCTTAGTATCACAGGCATGCTGATCAATTAGGAGTCCAGTGTCTATATTGCTGTTGGTCTCACGATTCAACCCAATCTCTCCACAGCCTCATTATTTCTACCACACTCCTCCTCCACAATTTGTTCCCTAGGCTTTAGGAAAGGGGCACAAGTACGTGAGAAGCAAAACAGTCTAATTTTCTCTGGAGATGTCATTTTGGACTCTAGTCTGTTCAGGTTGTTTCCCTTCATGATTTACAGTTTATCCAGTGATACCTTTTAGTCATACTAACAAAGCACAAGCATTGGATGTACAGGCATTTAAGCAGTACTATTATTATGGCAAGCTAAGCTGTGAGCATAGACACAGATGGCTTGGGATGGTATGCTAACCCACAAAACTGTGTTTCTCTATAAAGGGTGACAAGTTCTTATTGTGGCTTATAACATCTCCTAACCACTAGAGACATAAGCTTGTGGCATCCACTGCGAGTTATTCCTCCAAGGAGAGAGCTAATAGCCAATTAGATTTGGGATATATAGAGACACATGGCTGCCACTATTGCACAGTATCTCCAGGCGTTGAGGTGTAGCTGATACTGAGAGGAGTCTTGCTTGTCTCAAGGACACCAATTTTTTGCTGTATTGCTTTAGTGGCCCTTTGGTAACACTCTCTGGAATTCAGAGGCCAGTTGACATTAGCAAAGTGACGTCTCATAACATTTTTCATGCTCACACCAGGTCTTCGACAACAGGGACTTACTGCCTTTCTCCTTGCATATATCCCACTTATNGTCGAGGTCAGAAAGAGGGCATCGGACCTCCCCTGGAACTTGGAGTTAAAGATGGTTTTGGTTTTCAGCCACCATGTGGGTGCTGAGGCATCGAAACCTTCGGGTCCTCTGCAAGAGCAGTCCGGCGCTCTTTAACCACTAGGCCTAACTAAGAACTAACTCCAAGTTGTCCTCTGGCTTCATGACACATACACACACACATTACACACACCACACACACACACACACCACACACACACACTGTAATTTTGTTTTTATGTTTTCTGAACTTGGAATGGGAAAGCTGTGTGCATTTATACCCAGTTTCTGCCTAACCTTCTTCTTTAGCCACCTGCCTCATTGACCTCTCCATCAGGAATTTGACCTGACACCTGGAGCTGGTTCTCAGGCCCCCCCCGCCCCCTCGTTGAGTCCAGCCCACTTGTGACATCTGTGTTCACTGAAGTAGAGTCGAGAGTCTGGAGGGATGGCCTTGCGGATAGCGCCAACCACTCTTGCAGAGGACCCGGGTTAATGCCTAGCACCCACATGGCGGCCGAGAGCCTTCTGAAGCCCAATTCCAGGAGAACTACAGTTCAGGGGAATCTGACACCCTCTTCTGACCTCTGTGGCATTGCACGACACGGGTGCACACGCCTGCATGCAGACAGTACTCATACACAACCGAAATAAATAAAATTTAAAAAAAAAGAAAAAAAATATTAAAAAAAGAAGAGAGTCCAACGATACCTTTCCCACCTAATTTGCCAGAGAAGCATGTGGGTCTCACAGCCTTAGCCACCTTGGAAGACCAACTTCCCTTCCAGAGAAATCATATGGGGAGGCTCAGAGGCCAAAAGGTCCACTGGAACCAGCCTCGCTGGCCCAGGCACAGGGTCCACTGGAACCAGCCTCGGCTGCCCAGGCACAGGGGTCCACTGGAGCCAGCCTCGGCTGCCCAGGCACAGGGGTCCACTGGAGCCAGCCTCGGCTGCCCAGGCACAGGGGTCCACTGGAGCCAGCCTCGGCTGCCCAGGCACAGGGGTCCACTGGAGCCTGCCTCGGCTGCCCAGGCACAGGGGTCCACTGGAGCCAGCTCGGTGCCCAGGCACAGGGGCCACTGGAGCCAGCCTCGGCTGCCCAGGCACAGGGTCCACTGGAGCCAGCTTGGCTGCCCAGGCACAGGGGTCCATGGAGCAGCTCCTGACCGAGAGGCTGTCCACCAGCAGTGCAGGCATCTGGAGCTCTCTTCCAACTACCAAGCTATTTAGGATTTGTTTGTTTTTTTGTCTTTTTGAGACAGGGTCTCCTCAAGCCCCAGTTGTCCTGGAACTCACTTCTGTAGACCAGGCTGGCCTTGAACTCACAAAGATCCACCTGGCCTCTGCCTCCCAAGTGCTAGGATTAAAAAGCAGTGCCACCACGCCCGGCTGCTATTTGGTTTTTTGTGTTTTTGTTTGAGACAGTGTCTTTCCATGTAACCCTAGCGGAGCCATCTCTTCAGCACCAAAATTTAATTAATTAATTAATTAATTAATTAATTTGGTCTTTTTGAGACAGGGTCTCCTGTTGCCCCAGCTGTCCTGGAACTCACTCTGTGGAGCAGGCTGGACTTGAACTCACAAAGATCCACCTGCCTCTGCCTCCCAAGTGCTAATTTTATTTATTTTTATGTGTATGATGATGTACTGTCTGCATGTCAGTTTGTGCACCTGTGTCATGCGTTGCCGAGAAGGTCAGAAGAGGGATCGGACTCCCCTGGAACTGGAGTTAAAGATGGTTTTCAGCCACCATGTGGGTGCTGGGCATCGAACCTGGGTCCTCTGCAAGAGCAGTCGGCGCTCTTAACCACTAGGCCATCTCTCCAGCCCCAAATTTAATTTTGTTAATTAAGTAAAATAAAATGTTGGGGGCTGGAGAAATGGCTCAGAGGTTAAGAGCACCGACTTTTTTTTTTTTTTTGGTCTTTTCGAGACAGGGTCTCCCTATAGCCCCAGCTGACCTGGAACTCACGTACTCCTGTAGACCAGGTGGCCTTGAACTCACAAAGATCCGCCTGCCTCTGCCTCCTGAGTGCTAGGATTAAAGGCGTGTGCCACCACGCCGACTTCAACTGCTCTTGCAGAGGACCCAAGTTGGATCCCCAGCGCCCGCATGGCGGCTGAGAACCGTCTGAAACTCCAATTCCAGGAGAAACTCCAGTTCCAGGGGAATCCAACACCCTCTTCTGACCTCTGCGGCATTGCACGACACAGGTGCACAAACCTACATGCAGACAGTACATTCATACACATACAAAAATTTAAAAAATTTTAGATAAGGTCTCACTATATAGTCCTGGCTGGTCTAGAACTCACTATGTAAGAAGTCAGGCTGGCCAGGAGTGGTGGCGCACGCCTTTAATCCTAGCACTCAAGAGGCAGAGGCAGGTGGATCTTTGTGAGTTCAAGGCCAGCCTGGTCTACAGAGTGAGTTCCAGGACAGCTGGGGCTACAGGGAGACCCTGTCTCAAAAGACCAAAAAAAAAAAAAAAAAAAAGTGACGAGACCCAGGACTCTTATTGGTAAAAAAAGAACTAACTCCAAGTTGTCCTCTGGCTTCCATGCACATACCACGCACATTTACACACACACACACACACACACACACACACCACACACACACTGTAATTTTGTTTTTATGTTTTCTGAACTTGGAATGGGAAAGCTGTGTGCATTGATACCCAGTTTCTGCCTAACCTTCTTCTTTAAGCCTTCGCTCATTGACCTCTCCATCAGGAATCTTGACCTGACACCTGGAGCTAGGTTCTCAGGCCCCCCCCCCCCCCCCCGTTGAGTCCAGCCCACTTGTGGCATCTGTGTTCACTAGAAGTAGAGTCGAGAGTCTGGAGGATGGCCTGGCGGGTGAGCGCCACCACTCTTGCAGAGGACCGGGTTAAATGCCTAGCACCCACATGGCGGCCGAGAGCCTTCTGAAGCTCCAATTCCAGGAGAACTACAGTTCCAGGGGAATCTGACACCCTCTTCTGACCTCTGTGGCATTGCACGACACGGGTGCACACGCCTGCATGCAGACAGTACTCATACACATACCGAAATAAATAAAATTTAAAAAAAAGAAAAAATATTTAAAAGAAGTAGAGTCCAAACGATACTTTCCCAGCCTAATTTGCCAGAGAAGCATGTGGTCTCACAGCCTTAGCCACCTTGGAAGACCAACTTCCCTTCCAGAAAATCATATGGGGAGGCTCAGAGGCAAAAGGTCCACTGGAACCAGCCTCGGCTGCCCAGGCACAGGGTCCACTGAACCAGCCTCGGCTGCCCAGGCACAGGGTCCACTGGAGCCAGCCTCGGATCCCAGGCACAGGGGTCCACTGGAGCCAGCCTCGGCTGCCCAGGCACAGGTCCACTGGACCATCCTCGCTGCCCAGGCACAGGGGTCCACTGGAGCCCAGCCTCGGCTGCCCAGGCACAGGGGTTCCACTGGAGCCAGCCTGGCTGCCCAGGCACAGGGGGTCCACTGGAGCCAGCCTCGGCTGCCCAGGCACAGGGGTCCATGGAGCCAGCTTGGCTGCCCAGCACAGGGGTCCATTGGAGCCAGTTCCCTGACCGAGAGGCTGATCCACCAGCAGTGCAGGCATCTGGAGCTCTCTCCAACATACCAAGCTATTTGGATTTGTTTTGTTTTTTGTCTTTTTGAGACAAGTCTCCCTGAAGCCCCAGTTGTCCTGGAACTCACTCTGTAGACCAGGCTGGCCTTGAACTCACAAAGATCCACCGGCCTCTGCCTCCCAAGTGCTAGGATTAAAAGAGAGTGCCACCACGCCCGGCTGCTATTTGGTTTTTTTGTGTTGTTTGTTTGAGACAGTGTCTTTTCATGTAACCCTAGCGGAGCCATCTCTTCAGCACCAAATTTAATTAATTAATTAATTAATTAATTAATTTGGTCTTTTTGAGACAGGGTCTCCCTGTAGCCCCAGCTGTCCTGGAACTCACTCTGTGGAGCAGGCTGGCTTGAACTCACAAAGATCCACCTGCCTCTGCCTCCCAATGCTAATTTTTTATTTTTATGTGTATGAGTGTACTGTCTGCATGTCAGTTTGTGCACCTTTGTCATGCGTTGCCGAGAAGGTCAGAGAGGGCATCGACTCCCCTGGAACTGGAGTTTAAAGATGGTTTTCAGCCACCATGTGGGTGCTGGGCATCGAACCTGGGTCCTCTGCAAGAGCAGTCGGCGCTCTTAACCACTAGGCCATCTCTCCAGCCCCAAATTTAATTTTGTTAATTAAAGTAAAATAAAATGTTGGGGGCTGGAGAAATGGCTAGAGTTAAGAGCACCGACTTTTTTTTTTTTTTTTTGGTCTTTTCGAGACAGGGTCTCCCTAATGCCCCAGCTGACCTGGAACTCACAACTCACTCTGTAGACCAGGGTGGCCTTGAACTCACAAAGATCCGCCTGCCTCTGCCTCCTGAGTGCTAGGATTAAAGGCGTGTGCCACCACGCCCGACTTCAACTGCCTTGCAGAGGACCCAAGTTGGATCCCCAGCCCCGCATGGCGGCTGAGAACCGTCTGAAACTCCATTCCAGGAGAAACTCCAGTTCCAGGGGAATCCAACACCCTCTTCTGACCTCTGCGGCATTGCACGACACAGGTGCACAAACCTACATGCAGACAGTACATTCATACACATACAAAAATTTAAAAAAAATTTTAGATAGGTCTCACTATATAGTCCTGGCTGGTCTAGAACTCACTATGTAAGAAGTCAGGCTGCCAGGAGTGGTGGCGACCCTTTAATCCTAGCACTCAAGAGGCAGAGGCAGGTGGATCTTTGTGAGTTCAAGGCCAGCTGGTCTACAGAGTGAGTTCCAGGACAGCTGGGGCTACAGGGAGACCCTGTCTCAAAAGACCAAAAAAAAAAAAAAAAAAAATGGACGGACCCAGGACTCTTATTGTAAAAAAGAACAACCCAAGTTGTCCTCTGGCTTCCATGTCACATACCACGCACATTTACACACACACACACACACACAACACACACACCACACTGTAATTTTGTTTTTATGTTTTCTGAACTTGGAATGGGAAAGCTTTGTGCATTGATACCCAGTTTCTGTCCTAACCTTCTTCTTTAGCCATCCTGCCTCATTGACCTCTCCATCAGGAATCTTGACCTGACACCGGAGCTAGGTTCTCAGGCCCCCCCCCCCCCCTCGTTGAGTCCAGCCCACTTGTACATCTGTGTTCACTAGAAGTAGAGTCGAGAGTCTGGAGGGATGGCCTGGCGGTTGAGCGCCAACCACTCTTGCAGAGGACCCGGGTTAAATGCCTAGCACCCACATGGCGGCCGAGAGCCTTCTGAAGCTCCAATTCCAGGAGAACTACAGTTCCAGGGGAATCTGACACCCTCTTCTGACCTCTGTGGCATTGCACGACACGGGTGCACACGCCTGCATGCAGACAGTACTCATACACATACCGAAATAAATAAAATTTAAAAAAAAGAAAAAAATATTTAAAAAGAAGTAGAGTCCAAACGATACCTTTCCCAGCCTAATTTGCCAGAGAAGCATGTGGGTCTCACAGCCTTAGCCACCTTGGAAGACCAACTTCCCTTCCAGAGAAATCATATGGGGAGGCTCAGAGGCCAAAAGGTCCACTGGAACCAGCCTCGGCTGCCCAGGCACAGGTGGTCCACTTACCAGCCTCGGCTGCCCAGGCACAGGGTCCACTGGAGCCAGCCTCGGTGCCCAGGCACAGGGTCCACTGGAGCCAGCCTCGGCTGCCCAGGCACAGGGGTCCACTGGAGCCGCCTCGGCTGCCCAGGCACGGGGTCCACTGGAGCCAGCCTCGGCTGCCCAGGCACAGGGGTCCACTGGAGCCAGCCTCGGCTGCCCAGGCACAGGGGTCCACTGGAGCCAGCCCGGCTGCCCAGCACAGGGGTCCACTGGAGCCAGCTTGGCTGCCCAGGCACAGGGGTCCATTGGAGCCAGCTTCCCTGACCGAGAGGCTGATCCACCAGCAGTGCAGGCATCTGGAGCTCTCTTCCAACATACCAAGCTATTTAGGATTTGTTTTGTTTTTTTGTCTTTTTGAGACAGGTCTCCCTGAAGCCCCAGTTGTCCTGGAACTCACTCTGTAGACCAGGCTGGCCTTGAACTCACAAAGATCCACCGCTCTGCCTCCCAAGTGCTAGGATTAAAAGCGAGTGGCACCACGCCGGCTGCTATTTGGGTTTTTTGTGTTGTTTGTTTGAGACAGTGTCTTTCCATGTAACCCTAGCGGAGCCATCTCTTCAGCACCAAATTTAATTAATTAATTAATTAATTTGGTCTTTTTGAGACAGGGTCTCCCTGTAGCCCCAGCTGTCCTGGAACTCACTCTGTGGAGCAGGCTGGACTTGAACTCACAAAGATCCACCTGCCTCTGCCTCCCAAGTGCTAATTTTATTATTTTTATTGTGTATGAGTGTACTGTCTGCATGTCAGTGTGCACCTGTGTCATGCGTTGCCGAGAAGGTCAGAAGAGGGCATCGGACTCCCCTGGAACTTGAGTTAAAGATGGTTTCAGCCACCATGTGGGTGCGCATCGAACCTGGGTCCTCTGCAAGAGCAGTCGGCGCTCTTAACCACTAGGCCATCTCTCCAGCCCCAAATTTAATTTGTTAATTAAGAAAATGATTTGGGGGCTGAGAAATGGCTCAGAGGTTAAGAGCACCGACTTTTTTTTTTTTTTTTTGGTCTTTTCGAGACAGGGTCTCCCTATAGCCCCAGCTGACTGGAACTCAGAACTCACTCTGTAGACCAGGCTGGCCTTTAACTCACAAAGATCCGCCTGCCTCTGCCTCCTGAGTGCTAGGATTAAAGGCATGTGCCACCACGCCCGGCTTCAACTGCTCTTGCAGAGGACCCAAGTTGGATCCCCAGCACCGCATGGCGGCTGAGAACCGTCTGAAACTCCAATTCCAGAGAAACTCACAGTTCCAGGGGAATCCAACACCCTCTTCTGACCTCTGCGGCATTGCACGACACAGGTGCACAACCTACATGCAGAAGTACATTCATACACATACAAAATTTAAAAAAATTTTAGATAAGTCTTCACTATAAGTCCTGGCTGGTCTAGAACTCACTAGATTAAGAAGTCAGGCTGGCCAGGAGTGGTGGCCACGCCTTTAATCCTAGCACTCAAGAGGCAGAGGCAGGTGGATCTTTGTGAGTTCAAGGCCAGCCTGGTCTACAGAGTGAGTTCCAGGACAGCTGGGGCTACAGGGAGACACTGTCTCAAAAAGACCAAAAAAAAAAAAAAAAAGTGACGAGACCCAGGACTCTTATTTGTAAAAAAAGAACTAACTCCAAGTTGTCCTCTGGCTTCCATGCACATACCACGCACATTTACACACACACACACACACACACACACACACACACACACTGTAATTTTGTTTTTATGTTTTCTGAACTTGGAATGGGAAAGCTGTGTGCATTGATACCCAGTTTCTGCCTAACCTTCTTCTTTAGCCATCCTGCCTCATTGACCTCTCCATCAGGAATCTTGACCTGACACCTGGAGCTAGGTTCTCAGGCCCCCCCCGCCCCCCTCGTTGAGTCCAGCCCACTTGTGACATCTGTGTTCACTAGAAGTAGAGTCGAGGGTCTGGAGGGATGGCCTGGCGGTTGAGCGCCAACCACTCTTGCAGAGACCCGGGTTCAATCCCTAGCACCCACATGGCGGCCGAGAGCTTCTGAAGCTCCAATTCCAGGAGAACTCCAGTTCCAGGGGAATCTGACACCCTTTTCTGACCTCTGTGGCATTGCACAACAGGGGTGCACACGCCTGCATGCAGACAGTACTCATACACATACCGAAATAAATAAAATTTAAAAAAAAGAAAAAAAAATTTAAAAAGAAGTAGAGTCCAAACGATACCTTTCCCAGCCTAATTTGCCAGAGAAGCATGTGGGTCTCACAGCCTTAGCCACCTTGGAAGACCAACTTCCCTTCCAGAGAAATCATATGGGGAGGCTCAGAGGCCAAAAGGTCCACTGGAACCAGCCTCGGCTGCCCAGGCACAGGGGTCACTGAACAGCGCTGCCCAGGCACAGGGTCCACTGGAGCCAGCCTCGGTGCCCAGGCAAGGTCCACTGGAGCCAGCCTCGGTGCCCAGGCACAGGGGTCCACTGGAGCTCGGCTGCCAGGCACAGGGGCCTGGCCACGCTGCCCAGGCCAGGGGCCACTGGACCGCCTCGGCTGCCAGCACAGGGGTCCACTGGAGCCAGCTCGGCTGCCCAGGCACAGGGGTCCACTGGAGCCAGCCTCGGCTGCCCAGGCACAGGGGTCCACTGACAGCCTCGCTGCCCAGGCACAGGGTCACTGCCAGCTCGGCTGCCCAGGACAGGGTCCACTGGAACACCTCGGCTGCCCAGGCACAGGGTCCACTGGAGCCAGCCTCGGCTGCCCAGCACAGGGGTCCACTGGAGCCAGCCTCGGCTGCCCAGGCAAGGGGTCACTGGAGCCAGCTCGGCTGCCCAGCACAGGGTCCACTGGAGCCAGCTTGGCTGCCCAGGACAGGGGTCCATTGGAGCCAGCTTCCCTGACCGAGAGGCTGATCCACCAGCAGTGCAGGCATCTGGAGCTCTCTTCCAACATACCAAGCTATTTAGGATTTGTTTTGTTTTTTGTCTTTTTGAGACAGGGTCTCCCTCAAGCCCCAGTTGTCCTGGAACTCACTCTTAGACCAGGCTGGCCTTGAACTCACAAAGATCCACCTGCCTCTGCCTCCCAAGTGCTAGGATTAAAAGCGAGTGCCACCACGCCCGGCTGCTATTTGGGTTTTTTGTGTTTTTGTTTTTGAGACAGTTGTCTTTCCATGTAACCCTACGGAGCATCTCTCAGCACCATTAAATAATTTTAATAATTAATTAATTAATTAATTAATATAATTAATTTGGTCTTTTTGAGACAGGGTCTCCCTGTAGCCCAGCTGTCCTGGAACTCACTCTGTGGAGCAGCTGGACTTGAACTCACAAAGATCCACCTGCCTCTGCCTGTTTTTATTTATTTTTATTTGTATGAGTGTACTGTCTGCATGTCAGTTTGTGCACCTGTGTCATGTGTGCCGAGAAGGTCAGAAGAGGCATCGACTCCCCTGGAACTGGAGTTTAAGGATGGTTCTCAGCCACCATGTGGGTGCTGGGCATCGAACCTGGGTCCTCTGCAAAGAGTCGGCGCTCTTAACCACTAGGCCAGTCTCTCCAGCCCAAATTTAATTTTTTAATTAAAGTAAAATAAAAATGTTGGGGCTGGAGAAATGGCTCAGAGGTTAAGAGCACCGACTTTTTTTTTTTTTTTTTTTTTTGGTCTTTCTGATGGACAGGGTATCTCCTATTAGCCCCAGCTGACCTGGAACTCACGAACTCACTCTGTAGTCCAGGGCTGGCCTTGAAACTCACAATGATCCGCCTGCCTCTGCCTCCTGAGTGCTAGGATTAAAGGCGTGTGGCCACCACGCCGACTTCAACTGCTCTGCAAGGACCCAAGTGGTATCCCCAGCACCCGCATGGCGGCTGAGGAAACCGTCTGAAAACTCCAATTCCAGGAGAAACTCCAGTTCCAGGGAATCCACACACCCTCTTCTGACCTCTGCCGGGCATTGCACGACACAGGGTGCACAAACCACATGCAGACAATACATCATACACATACAAAATTTAAAAAATTTTAGATAAGGTCTCACTATATAGTCCTGGCTGGTCTAGAACTCACTATGTAAGAAGTCAGGCTGGCCAGGAGTGTGGCGCACCCTTAATCCTAGCACTCAAGAGGCAGAGGCAGGTGGATCTTTGTGAGTTCAAGGCGCAGCCTGGGCTACAGAGTGAGTTCCAGGACAGCTGGGGCTACAGGGAGACCCTGTCTCAAAAAGACCAAAAAAAAAAAAAAAAAAGAAGCTAGGCTGACGTCAAGCTCACAAAGATCCTCCTGTATCTGATTCCTGAGTGCTGAGATTATAGGTTTATACCATCATGTGGTGTTGGGGATTGAATCCAGGTCTTCATGCATGACCTCCATCCTAATCTCAATGTATTAAAATTTTATGTATTTATTTATTTCTTTATTTATATATTTATTTATTTAGTCTTTTTGAGGCAAGGTCTTCCTGTAGCTCCAGCTGTCCTGGAACTCATTATGTAGAACAGGCTGGCCGGGGCTGGAGAGATGGCCTAGCGGTTAAGAGCGCCGACCGCTCTTACAGAGGACCAGGGTTCTATCCCCAGCACCCACATGGCGGCCGAGAGCCGTCTGAAGCTCCAATTCCAGGAGAGCTCCAGTTCCAGGGGAATCCGAGACCCTCTTCTGACCTCTGCGGCATAGCACGCACGACACGGGTACACAGACTTGCATGCAGACAGTACATTCATACACATACAGAAATAAATAAAAGTGATTGTCAGTGCTTTGCGCTGGAATTATTTAAAAAAAAAAAAAAAAAGGAACAGGCTGGCCTTGAACTCACAGTGCCTCTTGAGTGCACCACCAAGCCTGGCTTTTTTGTTTTTGTTTTTTTTTGTCTTTTCGAGACAGGGTCTCCCTGTAGCCCCAGCTGTCCTGGAACTCACTCTGTAGACCAGGCTGGCCTTGAACTCACAAAGATCCGCCTGCCTCTGCCTCCTGAGTGCTAGGATTAAAGGCATGCGCCACCATGCCCGGCAGGAGGGAGACTTTGAGAAGGGTTCTAGCAGAAGGGAGGGGAGTTGAAAGACAGGAACAATGCCAAGAGTTCTTTATATAAGTGTATGAAGCTGTCCAACAATTAAAAAATAACACATATTCTCTGAGTTTACCCTAGTCCCTCTGAATCAAAAACTCAGGGTTTGGACCAAGGAACATGTGCTTAGCTCTGGGTGAGTGTGGTATATGCTAAACTGCCATTTCCCTCTATAAAAGGGAAGTGTCCTTCCACCTGCAGCTTAAAGGAACAGAAGCCTGACCTTCCCAAAACACCGCAGGAACATCTGGCTTTTGTCTGACAAGAGAACCCGCTATTGACACAATACCCAGGTTTCTGGCTCTAAAGTGAACTGTGAATACCAGAGTACAAATTGTGGAACATAAACAACTGTGGTCCCCTGGGCTGGTCCCATGAGGCAGACTGGTCCCATTAGAGCATCTACTAGTGACCACTGCCAGTGACACACAGCCAGCCAGCGGTGGGGTTTGCCTCCCAGGGCACATTACTCTTTCTTCTGACTAGGTCCAATCTGTGTTAAGCAATCCACCCTGCCCCACTTTTGGTCCCTGGGTGTGCCCAGCCTTCCTCTGTCCTCTGTCTCTTGCTGTCCATCGAGGCAATGCGAGCATTGTCCTGGATGAGCATCCAACTTATTGTTCCTATATTTTCTGAACTTCTTCACTTCTGTTGATCTGTCCCTGGGCTCAGCCTCACTCATTCCTGCCCCCAGATCTTAAGTTTATTATTTTCAAGCCATAAGCCATGTTCTGTAGCCATCGGCCTTTATCCTTTCCTTTCAGCATTTTCATGTGAAAACTCCTGCTTCAACTCTTTTGACCTCGGTGGCCCTCATGTACTGTATCTTCACTCTGTGCCTTCATTGTCCCACAAGTTCCCCTTGGTCAATGGTACAGAATGAAAAATGCACTTATTTCCTGTCTTAAAGCACTCTTCCTACAATTGCTGCTTAAAATTTTCCATTCTCCCTAATTCCCTGCTGCCTGTTACGATGAGAAGGAAAGTTCCTCCTTCTCTCAAAGACAAGTCTCTCCATATGCTCTCTGGTCCCGCTTTTTACCCATCTTGTAAGAAACTTTATGCTAATCATTGCCCATATTGTCTGCCCATATTTTCTCCTACCTTTTCAATCTTACTCTAGTAACTCTGCCCTTCTTGTCTTTGGTTAAACACATTGCATTTATTTTCATCATATCTGGACATTTCTGCATCTTCTCACCTTTGTTTTGTTCTCAACCTTTGCTGATTGATTTTCCCACAAGTATCTATATTTCATCTCTCAGTTGATGCATCATTTCATCAACCCAACAGTGCATTTACACCTCTACTCAACCTTCCAATTAGATGCCCTCAGTCTGGTAATTTCTTCTGAGCTCCAAACATATATTTGGAGTGGGTCCTTTCTGTTCAGCCTTCCCTAGAAATTCATGAGATGTGACATATCCAAGCAGACACTTCTCTACCCTGTATATTTTCTCATCTTCTATTCTTCTCTATCTACAGTAGCTCTATCTTCTGTCTAGTTGTTGATGCCTAAAACTTATGCTTGCCTCTCCTTTAAGTCCCCTCATTGAAATCAAAGATGATGATTTTTAGACTGTCCATTGTAACAAATGGCATTCTATTCCTCTTAGGTCTCTGATTCTTTTTTCTTATCTACTTGGTATAGGTGAATCCCAGTATTACACATATATAATTTTACTTTACAAATGTTTGTCTTATTTGCATTTATTAATTGCCCTGCTTTGTTAAATCTATTGCCTTGGTTTCCCAATACAATTATTGGGAATATCCAGAAATATTTCTTTGTAGCATCCTCTTTCCTCTCTTGGATTCCCTTGTCTTCCTTTTCTTTTTGTTAGGTCTGGGTTTCCCAGAACCCCAAAGGACATACAGGTATCCACTTCCTCCAGAGGCTGTCAATCTTATGACCTCTTCCCCTTTACCTGAGATCCCGCCCAGGGGCTATACAAGAGTGTACCTCAGACACCATCTTGCTTGCTGCCTGGCTGGCTGCCCCAGCAGGTGCCGACAGCTGCCATGCCCTGGCAATTCCTGAAGTAAATATATTCCCGGAGTGACTAAGCCTCATGTGTTTGTCTTTTATCGGGGGTTTGCGCCATTATAGATCTAACACCTTTGTTTTATGTTCTCATTTTAATGATGTGTATCACCCAGTAACTTCCTGAAAAGTATTGAAAGTACATGTTTTGGGATTTGACATGTCTGAAATATCTTTATCAACATACTAAAATACTAATCTGATGAAGGATAGAATTCTAGGTCAGAAATAATTGATCAACATAATTTTGAATTCATTGGTTCTTTAAAATGTCTTATTTTATTATAATCGGATAATTTGTGATTATACATTTATAGTATACAAAATTATGTGACAATTTATAGCTATCATGCATACTAGTTAAATCAAACTAATCAACATATGTATCACCTCAAATGCATTTTTTGTGGTGATAACACTTGAAATTTATTCTTTTAGCAATTTTGAAATTACAATACCTAGCTATTATGTTCACTATGCAGTGCAAGAGGTTAAAAACAAATCTTTATTCTGCCCTCAGAATGGAAATATTTGTAACCTTTGACCATCTCATGCCCAGTCCTTCAACCCCTTAACCTTTATAACCACTGTATCTTTTTCTACCAGTTTGATTGTTTTAGATTCCCCACATAAATGAGACTTGGAATAATTGTCTCTGCTACTTAATGTTCTCCAATTCCATCCACGTTTTGCAAATGACAGAATTTCATTCCTTTGAAAGGAATTTTAAATGAGCAGGATTACCACATTTGTGTACCATAATTTCTTTATCAGTAAGATTGGATGCAGATTGAGTCTATCACTTGGCTATTCTAAATAATATTCAAATAAACATAAGAGTTCATATTTTTCTTTGACAAACTGAACTCAGATCTTTGGGGTAAACACCCAGAAGTAGGATTTCTGGGTGATTGACACATACGGTGGTTCTATTTTAGTGTTGTGAAGAACTATGGTAGGCTTTCCAGAATGGTAGTGCTGCTTCTCATCAGAGTATATGAGAAATCCCTTTTCTGTATATGAACTGAATGGGTTTTTTTTTTAATTTTTATTTATTTTTGTATGTGTATGAATGTACTGTCTGCATGTAGGTCTGTGCACCCGTGTCGTGCAATGCCGCGGAGGTCAGAAGAGGATGTCGGATTCCCCTGGAACTGGAGTTCTCCTGGAATTGGAGTTACAGATGGTTCTTAGATGCCATGTGGGTGCTGGAGATCGAACCCGGGTCCTCTGCAAGAGCAGTCGGTGCTCTTAACTGCTAGGCTATCTCTCCAGCCCCTTGAATGGGTTTTTTTAATCCTCTTATTTTGAAAGTCGGAAGCTATTCTGGTTTCAAAAACTATAGTGACATGCTTTTGCCTGGAGAGACTTTGAGCTCTTCATTTACCTTCAGAGACCTTAAATGTTACGATGATCTGTCTTAATAGCAAAGCTTAATTTTTTTTTTAATTTTTTAATTTATTTTTGTATGTGTATGAATGTACTGTCTGCATGTAGGTCTGTGCACCCGTGTCGTGCAATGCCGTGGAGGTCAGAAGAGGGTGTCGGATTCCCCTGGAACTGGAGTTCTCCTGGAATTGGAGTTTCAGACGGTTCTCGGCCACCATGTGGGTGCTGGGGATCGAACCTGGGTCCTCTGCAAGAGCGGTCGGCGCTCTTAACCGCTAGGCCATCTCTCCAGCCCAGCATAGCTTAATTTAATGCATTCCCTTGATCTTTTGGTGTAGAAACTTGTGTCCTTCAGTTCTTAAAGTATTTCTTACATTATTAGTATAGATTTTGAAATATGATTTGTCAGTTTTTTATTCTCTCTTTCTGGATTTAAAGTTTTCTTTTTATTTTCCTTTTTCCCTAAGTTTTGGCTTCTTGTTAGATTCTGACCTCTTCCTTCCACACCAGAAACTGTTCTGAAAGCTAGTCTTTTATATTAAATGAGTCATGTTCATGCTGCTATATGGAAAGAAAGGACTCTCAGGAGGGAAAAACTCTCCAGTTAAATACGGCCCTGAAATTCTGTCTCTTAGAAACTTCCTGGCTACGTTAATGTTTTGAATTGTTTCTAATCTATTCCACGAATGGATTAATTCTTTGAAGTTTTCTTTTGTGTTTAACCGCATATTCAGTATATAACTATGAATACATTTTCAAGATTTTATTTATTTATTTATTTATTTATTTATTTATTTATTTATTTATTGTCTTTTTAAGACAGGCTCTCCCTGTAGCCCCAGCTGGCCTGGAGCTCACTATGTAGACCAGGCTGGCCTGGAACTCACAGAGATCTGCCTGCTTCTGCTTCCCCGAGTGTTGGGATTAAAGGCATACACCACCATGCCCAGCAAGATTTGTATTTTTCATTAATATTTCAGTAAACTTTGAAACTAACTCCTTTTTTAGATAGGAAACCACAGTATACTTGAGATAGTAGCAAAGATAACTGGTGGATTTGTGCATTATTGCCTATTTCTAGTGTTTCTGTTCTATTTTGGTGGGTGTCCCCTTTAGAAGATCATGACTGGATACAGCTCAAACAATCCATGGAGGATGAACAAAGGAGTCACACATAGTTCCAACAGCTATCTAGCTGATGATTCCCCATGGCCTGTAATAACACTGTTTTTCAACCCACCACGGGAAGAACTTTTCTTTGACAAAAGCCAACTCCCAAAAATGATCTGTGCTAAAACATCAATTACATGATCTTCTCTTCATCCTTCTGGGTCTTAGCAGATAATCAGATTTGGGATGCTCACAGATGGATTACTTCTATGTTAAGTACACTCTATCAGCTGACTCCCTTTGTTAAGAGCAAAGAAATCATTCTCTTGAACACTTGGGAATTTTCCCCAAGTATTAGGATAGATCCTGATATTAGCTTTAATTCAACCTAACATTAAAGGAAACTAAGTGAGTTGCTACTCATTTCATTTGTACATCTAAATTAGATGAGTTTACTGCAATTAATGACAAAAATTAAAATTTTAAAAAGCATCCACATGACTATAGACTGAGAATGTGATTAAATATGAAAGAACAGTTCTTAGGCCAGGATGGATTGAAAATGTATATTAGGACACCTTTGAGTGAAAGGACTCTGGGTGAAAAGTATAAACCATTCTGCACATCATTCCACTTTACTACATTGATGAACAAGGTCTGATTTCACTGGTATCTCGGTTTTTTTTTTTTTCTTCTGTTGCTGTGATAAAATATTTGGATGAAAGTGAGTTAAGTGGGAAGGGTTAATTCAGCTCAAAGCTGAAGTTTACAGTCCATCATTACAGGAGAAGTCACAGCATAAGGAGACTAAAGCAGATAGTCTCATTGTGTCTGCAATAGAGAAGCAGGGAGCTACGGATAATTGCATGCCAGGGCCCAGCTCACTTTCTCCATTGATAGAATTCAGGATAGCAGCTCTAGGAACAGATTCCTCCCCTCAGGTCTTCCTACCTGAGTCATCAAGACACCCCTCCCCTAAAGGCCCATTTCCCAGGGAATTGTAGATTCTGCCAAGTTGAATTCATTCTAACCATCGCACAATGGTATGATTATGTAGCTTCCCTTTTTATTTCCTAAATGAGATTAGACATTGTTATATGGCATAGAGAATATCAATGAAATGCTTATGAAAAAATTCTTAATTACACAGCCCTAATGCTCTTACTCCTAAATACAGAAATTAAAATGAGAACACCCATCCCACAAAATTGAGGGGCCTTTAATATTATGACAGCAACACAAAGGGAACTTGTGCCATCATTAAAAAATAAAATGCTTTGGGTATATACCTAACATCTTGGACGTTGTGTCCTCAGTCCTCCAAGATTTATGTGCCCCAAATTGAATGTATCAGGGGCTGCCTTAAGTTTTAATGACTTACTGACATTTTGGGCTTTTCATAGTGGGGAAAGAGCTTTCTAATTTGGATTCCAATCTTAGTATTAGGAGTAACTCTTATATGTCTTATTGTCATTAAATGATGACCCTTTGGCTTCAAGCTGGGACCCTTTCATGTCTCCACAGGTCCAGGCTTTAGTTCCTGGATGGAATATCTATATCCCTGCTCAGTCTAAAAATGTTTTAAAAATACGGATGTTTAACTACCATTACTCTTTAAGATTAAGTATTAAAGATGAAAAGAAGCCAAATCATTCCAGGTTCTGGTTGGAATTTAGGAACTTCCACACAACTGATTAAAATCAAGATGGCTTATAGAAAGTGTTTGTCTTCTTAAGGACATGTCAAATAGTGATGTTAAAAACAACTAGGGATTCTCTGTGCCCAGCCACCCAGGTTGGTCCGTGCCATGCAGGCAGTCAGCAGGCGGCCCGCCTTGGCAGGCACTGGCCCAATGCTAGGACCATAGAGAGGAACTGCATGCGTGACTAGAAGGTTAGCCAGGGGCGCACATACTCTGTGCCCGGCTGCCTAGGTGGGTTCAAAAGGATTCAAACACCCCCCCCCAACACACACACTCAAGCTACTGATACTGAGGTGGAAAGTATAAACTGCTGGTGCTGCGGTTTAATGCTGTTGGGAGGATCCAGCAGTGTCAGTGATTGGAGGCTGCATAGCCAAAACTGAGCAAGAAACCAACAGGAAGCAAACTGAGTGACCAGCCAGTCCTCCATGTTAACATTTGAGATTAGCAACAGAAGGCAAAGGGGGAAAAAACAACAACAAAAAATACACATGCCAAAAACACAACGGAAAAACAACAATATTGGAAAACCTCAAAATAAATCCCCACTGAACTCAATCCTGTAGAAGATCCCAACAACAAGACCTCCCTGGAAGGGAACCAAGATACCGACCTTAGAAGAACAATAGTAGACATATTCAAAGACTATAAAGAACAAATCAGAGAACTAAAGGGAGAGAACAAAAAACTCATGAAGGAACTAGAAGGAAAGTGATAAAACTCCGGAAAGAACTTAAAGGAGAGATTGATAAACTCAGAAAAGAACTAGAGGAAGAGAAATACAAACTCCAAAAAGAACTAGAGGGAGAGAATGACAAACTCCAGAAGGAAGTGGAAACATTGAAAAGATCTCAGGCTGAAAGGAAAAAAGAAACTTACCAGCAAAGCAAGGAGCTACAAGAAAAGAATGAAAAGCTCCAAAAGGAAGTGGAAATACTGAAGAAATCACAGGTTGAAATAAAAAAGGAAATTGACCATTCATCCAATCAGCAGGAAAGGATGGGAAAAAGCCTCAGAAGCAGAATGAAAGAAGCAGAAAAAATATCAGACCTACAGGATAACACAGAGCAGCTAGAATCCTCAAGTAAAGATTATGAAAAATTTTAAAAAATGCAAGAGTGGAACAACCAGGAAATGTGGGACACTATGAAAAGACCAAACCTCCACATCATAGGGATAGAGGAAGGAGAAGAATCCCAAGAGAATGGTATTGATCAGATCTTCAACAGAATAATAGAAGAAAACTTCCCCAAACTGAAAAAAGACAAACCCATAGAAATACAAGAAGCCCATAGAACACCAAATAGACAAGACCAGAAAAGAAATTCCCCATGTCATATCATAGTTAAAACACTAGATGCTCAAAACAAGGACAAAATACTGAAAG
>VZQC01014031.1:2133497-2321221 GCA_009823505.1 Rhizomys pruinosus | reverse complement strand
AAGTAAAGATGGCTGAGAAACATCTTAAAAAGTGTTCAACATCATTAATAATTAAGGAAAGGAAAATTAAAACTACACTAAGGTATCACCTCACTCCAATAAGACTAGCCAAGATCAAGAAAACAAAAGACACCAAATGCTGGAGAGGTTGTGGGGAAAGGGGAACACTCATCCATTGCTGGTGGGAATGTAAACTGGTGCAACCACTGTGGAAAGCAGTGTGGAGAACCCTTAAAAAACTCAAAATGAGCCTACCACCTGACCCAGCCATATATACCCACAAAATGCATCCTACCACAAGGATACATGCACAGCTATGTTTATTGCAGCTCTCTTCACAATAGCAAAGACCTGGAACCAACCCAAAAGCCCCTCAACTGATGACTGGATAACAAAAATGTGGTACATCTACACAATGGAGTTCTATGCAGCAGTAAAGAAAGATGACATCATGAGCTTTGCTATTAAATGGATGGAACTCGAAGCAATTATACTAAGTGAAGTAACTCAGTCCCAGAAAAAAAAAAAAAAAAGGTGAATGGTTTCCCTTGTTTGTGGATGTTAACACCAAATCCCCAGTTGGCAGGCAAACTGAGCAACTTTATTATTATATTTCATTGTATCTGAAAGCAACTGTGCTATTACAATGTGAATCTATAAATGGGCTCTAGACTTGTCCTACCACTTATACTCACACATTGTAATTACCATATATAGATGAAGGATATGTAGTCATATTCTAAAAAAAGAATGTAAAGTTACACGACTTTATACCTGCATGCAAATTTACTGTTAAAATGTGACTCTCTGGGGCTGGAGAGATGGCCTAGTGGTTAGGAGTGCCGACCACTCTTGCAGAGGACCTGGGTTCGATCCCCAGCACCCACATGGCGGCTGAGAGCCGTCCGGAACTCCAATTCTGGGAGAACTCCAGTTCCAGGGGAATCTGACGCCCTCTTCTGACCTCCGTGGCATTGCACGACATGGGTGCACAGACCTGCATGCAGACAGTACATTCATACACATACAGAAATAAAATTAAAAAATAAAATAAAATAAAATGTGACTAAATGTGTTTAAGAATCAACCTATAGTTTATTTTCAGAATTTTTAATTTTGACTTTTGTGTGGAGTGTATATATGCATATTTTAGAATAATATAAAATAAAAAAAAACAACAACTAGGCTTTCTTTTGGTAAGAATGTTGGTGACTCTGGGTCTAACTCCATTAGTTCTTCTCTTTTATCACTCTGTCTAAGCAATTCATTCATAAAACCACTTAAAGAGTTTACTCAAAAGAAAATTCTCTAAGGTAAGAAAAACAACAAGATAGATGGCATATTTTTACTTATTTTTTAAACTTTACTTAAAAATTTTGCTCAATCTTTAAACATCGTTGTAAATCACATCCTTTGAGTGGTGTCACCTAAAAAGTTACACAATCATATATACTGTGAATGTGTCTATGGACATCTATTTCTCTCTATCTTCTTGCACTAAAATACCTGTGTGCAGGTGTCTGTGGAGGCCGGAATTGGGTGGCCGATGCCCTGGAGCTGAAGTGATAGGCAGCTGTGACCCACCCGATGTAGGCGACTGAATCTGAATCTGGAGCAGCACCCACAAGGCAGCTTATAGCAACCTGTAACTCCAGTTCCAGATCTGATCTCCCTCCTCTGATCTCTCCATGTACCAGGCACTAATATGGTGCACACACACACACACACACACACACGCACACACACGCATGCAGAACACTCATACACATAAAATAAAAATAAATAAATCTTTTTTAAAAACCAGAACTTTTTGGAGATGTGTGTAAAAGGGAACTGGAGACTCTTCACACTTGAAAAGAAATCACTAATCCAGTGCTGCTCATGATGAAAACAAAAATGGAAATGGAACTTTGAGTTTTCAAGGTCCCTCACTAAAAAGAGGAAATAGGTGAACAATAGATTCAATAACATACCTCACCTCATTCACCTTATTCAAAACATCAAGTTGTAATCGTTATAGAAAAAAAAAATCCTTGTCATTTTCTGTGCTCAGTCTTTGAATACCACGCCCTTGCCAGTGTGGAACAGGCATGTTTCAAATACTTGCTGTGGTCAGTGGCTGCTGTCCTGGACAGCACCATTTTTCAACTACCCATTCCCAAAAGACAAGCAAAAAGTTGAAACTAAAGTCTGAAAACTTGAGGTCACAAGTTGGCTTATCCAAATGATCTAAATGTGAAACAGATAGTTCATTTGTCAACAGGAATTGCACTATTGAGCTGAAAAATGTTGTGGTCCACTGGACGCCAGCCTTGGAGGGTCACAGCGTGCAAGCAGGCTTTCTGCATGAAGAACTATTCCCGTCAGCTGTGAAGCTGGGTACATTTCCCTTTCCCAAGGCATCTTGTATTTTTCCTCACTACAACAAATGATTTCATTTTCTTGACTTCCAACATGCCTTATGTAGCAACTAAGAAGTGTCTCAGCCTGTTGGGAATCTCTGACATTCACATGGATGCCATCCCTTCCTGGTGTGCTGATGAGCAAAGCAGAAAGGGCATCCATCTGTGGGGCAGAGGAACCTGAGCCTAGCCACAATTAATTTCTCCGTTAGTTTGAGCAGGAATTCAAATAATGTGTCTCTTTGCTTCACAGCACAATAGGCTTCCAGAGATCACAAATGTGTTACCAGGATGACCTAATTCATTCTCTGCAGGCTGGTTGTTTGGGTTGCGTCTCTCAGTGACTACAGCTTGCTGTTCTTAAGAAAGACAAAGCAGGCAGAAGGCGGGTGGCATGGCTCTCACTGAATGCAGGTGTCTCTCTCTGAGACCATTATCAAATCTTACACACTGTGCTGTCTCTCACACGTTTCTCAAGTAGGTCCGAGGGGCATCAGGCATTGCATAACGTACACAGAGACTCCTGTGTTCGCCTTTCAGAGGATCAGCAAGGTCATCTTATTGTCAGCATGTAGGTGACAACCTCAAAATTTTCCAATGTGGGCAAACTCTGCAGATAAAAATCTGTGCACTGTCAAATTGCCAGCTCCGGACAACTCAGCCTCTTATCACACCTGGCCCACCTGACTCCCAGCAGTCCTCTCCTGCAAGTCTCTCACACTTCTGAAAAAGGTGACATTTTAACAGTCTGTTTATAAAACTGCCAAAGGAACATTTATTATGAGGTGCAAACAAAAGAGGTGCAGGAGAGAGATGTTTTCAGCAGGTTGTCTAGAAACCTGAATCATGTCTCCCAGATGTCAGGGGTTCTATGAGCCCCAGTAGAACACATCTGAGCAGAGGGAGCCTTGTGTGGGAGCAGAAGCCAGGCTGGAAGTCCAGTTTGACGTTGAGGGTCAGAATCCTCACAGCCAATTCCAAGAGCTTATTAATATACTTGGGAGACATTTTTCTAATTACAGTGAATGGTAAAAGTCTGAAAAGTCAAGAAAGGACTTAGAAAATCTCTAAATAGGGCTGGAGAGGATGACTCAGCAGTTAAGGGCACTGGCTGCCCTTACAGAGGACCTGGGTTCAGTTCCCAGCCCCCACATGGTGGCTACCAACCAACTGTAACTCCAGTTCCAGGGGATCCCACATCTTCTGGTCTCTGCAAGTATTACACACACAGACACACAGACACACACAGACACAAAGACACACACCCGGTACACTTACATTCAGTCAAAACACTTATACACATAAAATAACAATGTAAAAAACACCACTGAATGGCTAGGTTTGCCCCCAAGCAAATATAACAGTCTATCTACGTGTGGAAAACAGATACTTCCTCCAACCAGATGGTGATAAATCAGTCATCACCAGGAACAGCAGCCATGGAAACACACTTTCAGCAGAATTGTGAAGCTTTTCTAGTGACTTAGCCAGCTTAGGGTCATCCAGCTTGTAGGAATCTTTTTTGACAAATATCAGAATCAGAAGTGAACATGTGGGAAAAGCCACCATCAGAATGTTTCTAATTAACACATCAAATCTAAAAATAATAAAAAATCTGGCTGCAGCCATTAATGTCAGATACAGAGCCCATTATCTCAGTCCCCTGGAGGTACCCCACAGGCCACAGTGGGCTTCCCGACATAGTTCAGAAACCAGGGAAATAAACTCCTGCACCAGCTGGTCTTATGTAACACGCTTCGAAAGGTGCAAAGCTAAAAGGTATTCTGAGCTCCCCAGCATGTTTCCAGCACTAAGCTCAGGCAAATGTGCACAGCCAAGGCAAGGACCTGATTCGTCAAAGTGTCGTCCCCCCCCCCCCCCCACACACACGGTGTCATCCCATGGGGCGGGAGGGGGGAGAAGGAGGGAGGGAGGGAGTGAAGAGAGAGAGAGAGGAGAGAGAGAAGAAGAGAGAGAGATACTCTTTGTGGTCCTATCAATTAAAAGACACTTTGAAGGGGCACTTCGCTTACTGGGATAGCAGTATGGTGGGTACTCATGTAAGTTCCCACACCTTGACATTTATTTATGGTGACTGTCTCTTTCCCCAAGTTGTGGGGTATCTTGAAGGCATAAGTCATATTTAAGTTCATCTTTTAAGACTATGAAATTTTTCTAATTACATAAGACATACATGCTTATTGTAGAAAACAGACTGGATGGGAAAACCTCCTTATTTTCCATGTAGCTTTTACAAAAGTATAGAACCCAATAGGTACTCAATACATTGTTTGCGTTATGTGGGCCACAGGACATGGGGAAATCAAGCTGGTACCGACCTGGAACCTTTCTTCCTAAATGGCTAGCTTTCAGTGTCAGGAAGTGCTGTACAGGCTGCTAGAGGAGAAACGTCCTCACTAGGCTTACCCAGCTGTGAACCCTGCAAGCTACAGTAACGAGCTGTCAGGCAAGACATGTCCATTGGTGGCATAGTGCTATGAATGCTATGGGGATAACCAACTGCTTTCTGCTTGGATTTGAGTTCTCAAGGATAAAACTCATGCCCAGTTCTGTAAACATGGGCACGATCCCATTACAAGGGAGCTCATAGGCGCTAAGGTATAACCGACTACTATATGTTGCTTATATGGTCATAGTACAAACATCTCTAAAACTGAGGTGAGAAGCCCATTGAGGACAACTCACTGACCTTGAAAAACAAAAAACCTTGGTTAATCTGGAACTATGTGTGCGCCTTAAACATCCAAAAGGAAAGTATAAGACCAGATAATTAGTAAGCCTGAGAAATTGTACTTCATGTCTAAAACTTGAGATCTTTTAGTAAAAGACAAAAATGTTAAAGAAAAAAAAAAAAAAAAAAAGAAGAGGCACGTTTTTTGCTGGGCTTACTGGCAAGTGCAGCTACCCTGTGGCTGCCACTGCTTTTGCCATCCTTTAGACATGAGACAGCTTTTCAACCTTCCAATATGAACTGAAGACTCATGTCTCTCCAAGAATCCTCCAAACCTTCAATGCCAGATGGGGATTGCTGAGACATCCAGCTTGTGGACTGAGCTACTACTGGGGTTTCAGCCTCTTCAGAGTATAGACTGCCATTGTTGGACTACCCAGGCCATATCATGGAGACCAGTACAGGAAGATCAAGACAGGATGCGGTGCTTACTGGACCTCATTCGGTGACCATGGGAAGGGAAAACCCTGGTGTGGAGCACAAGGGCAGAATTGATGGTGGTTTGGGCTTGTCAAGGAGGAGGCTTCAAACATGACATCTTTCAGCCTGATTAAAAAAAAACAAACAAACATAAGCTGAAGATACTAAAACCTAGGATATATGTGGCATGCATATGTGTGTATTTTGGAGTGATGCATTATTGGAAGGAATAACAACAGAAAGACTGCGTCAAGAACTGACTGAAATGGTGAAGTTCTGCTCAAAACAGTAAACTTCTGCATCAAGAATTTTGAGAGAGAACTGAGAAAAAGATGAAAAACATGTTTGGCAGAATTCATGAGCTCTGGTGGGATGGGGGGCAGGCAGGGGAGATGGGTCTAGTTTTGATTTGAAATTTTGTATGAAATGCACAGAGCTTCAATAAAAAATTGGCTTAAAAAAACAAAAAAAAAACCAAGTTGTCTTCTAAATTCTTATCTTTCTACCCATAAGTCAGTGCAGCTCTCAGCCCTCACCTAAAAGCTTCTTTTGGCAGTGGACAGTAGTTAATATAGAGACTCATAACTAACTGGTCACTGGGCTGAGAATGGAGTGCTCAGCCCTAGGGAGACACTATCACGTCCCTTAGTAGCAGGGCTCAGGGAGCACTGAAGAACTGGGGGAGGAAAGACTGTAGGAGGGAAAGTATGGGGACGAAACCCTTTCTTCTCAACATGACAGGCAGTTGCACTCATGAGCTCACAGCAGCTGTGGTTGCCTACACAAGACCTGCACATGATCAAGTCAGAAATCCAAGCATGGAATCTGGGCGTGGCAGTGCACGCCTTTAATCTCAGCACTCGGGAGGCAGAGGCAAGGGATCTCTGTGAGTTCAAGGCTAGCCTGGTCTACAGAGTGAGTTCCAGGCCAGCTGGGGCTACAGGGAGACCCTGTCTCGAAAAGACCAGAACGAAAGAACGAAAGAACGAAAGAACGAAAGAACGAAAGAACGAAAGAATGAAAGAACGAAAGAACGAAAGAAAGAAATCCCTAGCATGGATGAGAGAGAGTCACAAAGCCTTACACTAGCTGAGGATCTATTGGTAGTTGAAGTCTTCTGGAGTAGAGAGAGTCCCTTTTCTTCAGGGGTGTGACCTCTGGTAGGCCGCTCATGCTCTGGTGATGACCCTACCTATGCATATATGGCTAGTCCTAACTGACTCAGGGAGGTTACAGAAAAAGAGGACATTAGGCCGGGCGTGGTGGTGCACACCTTTAATCCTAGCACTTGGGAGGCAGAGGCAGGCAGATCTCTGTGAGTTTAAGGCTAGCCTGGTCTACATAGCGAGTTCCAGGACAGCCAGAGCTATAGGGAGACCCTGTCCCAAAAGGAGAAAGAAAGAAAGAAAGAAAGAAAGAAAGAAAGAAAGAAAGAAAGAAAGAAAGAAAGAAAGAAAGAAAGAAAGAAAGAGGATGTGGCATTGGAAAGGGGGTGTGGTAATGTGGGGGAGTTGGAAGGGGTTGGAGGGGATATAGTAAGATATGATAAAAATATTGTATACATATATGAAATTTTCAAAGATAAATGAAAATATATTTTTTAAACTTGTATTAAAGAGGGGTGAAAAAAGTTACAGAAATTGGATAACTATGACATCGATTTCCTCATTAAAATGTACATTATTCAGCTGTGGCCAAGTGGGGATCATGAGTCATGAGATGCTAAATTTGCAAAGCTGTTCAGTGTTGCAGGCACAAAGGTTACATACATATAGCTCTTGTTGCTAGAAGTTTTATCAGAGGTGTAAAGTGAATTTACTATATGTGATATTCTAACATTTCCTCTACTGCTGTGTTTTCCCTGCTATTGTAAATAATATGGAAAAATTCTTTCTACATAACTTTTTAAACACTTTTAAACTGAACTCCAAAAATGAAAGGATCATATCAAGGGAGCTCATTTTCATGTATAGCAGTGGTGAAATTCAGTCGTCTAATAAATTGGAAATACAAATGAGAATTTCTTTACTTTTGTATCTGAATTTAACTAGTCTCCACTTCTGTGTTCTTGTTTGCAGAAGCTTAATCTCAACACTTCAAGATAAATTTGTTCCTCTGGCTTAAAATTCTGTTTGTTCTTAGTAACTTATTCCATCAATTTAGGATTCTGCTTCCCCCTGTGGCTTTCCCAGGGTGGCATCTGAGTCCAGTTGATATCTGGTGTGATGATTAGATTTAGTTGTCAACTTCATGCAATTTAGAATCACCTGGAAAGACACTCTCAATAAGGGATTGTTAAATCAGGTTGACCTACATACAGGTCAGGGATTGTCTTGATAATGTCCTTTGACATGAGAAGACCGTCCACTGCAGGTGGCCCCATTCTCTAGAAAGAAGATCCTGAACTGTAAGAGTGGAGAGGGTGAGCTGAGTACAGCCATGCACACATTCATTCTCTCTGCTCTCACTGTGCACATGGTCAGCTGCTTCAAATTCCTGCTGCCTTGACTTCCCTGTAATGATGGATAATAATCTGGAATTATGAGGTAAAATACAGTCTTTCTCCCCTAAATCGTTTTTGTATTTTATCACAGCAACACAACACAAAAGAAACTAGGACACCTGGATACAAACCTGACCCATCATCTTTGGGTTTCGATAATCTCCTTTGAGGTAAAACTGGTCCCAGCTGCTCTTGGACTTCACTTCTTCCCTGTGATATCATCTCTCTGGCCTTGAGCCATCAGATCTGTGTGTTCCCCCCTCACTGGCCTCTCTCAGCCTGCTGGCTTTTTCTCCACTGATCCACCTTTCCTAGGAGCTCAGGAACTCTCAGTTGTTCTCCTTGAGCCAGCCAGTGTGTGCAGCATGCTGTGAAGCTACCCACACATCCATCTGCCGCAACGTCTCCCCGGCCACTGCCACACCCACATACTATTGCCTTTTCACAATGCTAGATACCTTCTTTTGTCCTTTGGCTTCTTCTTAGAGACCAAAAATGGTATCCTCTACTCTGAGATCCTCCAGAATTTATCTGGGAGGGTTCCCTTCTCCTTGCGTGTGCCAGCCACGCAGGTACACTTTATATCTCTCTCTGAGCAAATAACTTTCCACACAGGTGGGAACCAAACCCTCACCCAACTCACCACTCAAGTTTCAAGTTCTCCCTCTGCTTTTGTGCTAAGGCCACACAAACTCTTACCAAGCAGGGCCCGACAACTGTGCACAGTAGAGGTGCTCTGTGGTGCCCTTCCTGCCCAACACAGGATTCCTCCAAAAGGCAGTCTTGCTCCAGAGCTTTCACAGGTAGGAGATGGTCGGAGTCGTAGGCTCTCCCTGCCCTCCCACTACTGTCTTCCCTCCCCACATAAAGTCCACCCTGAGGGTCCAACCTCCACCAAGCCTAACTCCGGAGCCCCGTACTGGTCTCCTTAGGAACCATATGCACTGGATCCCTGATTATTTCCATCAATTCTCTTTTCTTGTCAATAGTTATGACTAAGTTTATATTCTCTTTTCATGAAAAAAGAGACTTGACCTCATCTCCCCCTCTTGTTTTCCTGACTGTTCTAGTTTGTCTTCCATTGCTGTGACAAAACACTCTGATCGACACCAACTTGGGGAGGAAAGGGTTTATTCAGCTTACATCTCCTAGGTCACAGTTCATCACTCAGGGAGCCCAAGGCAGGAACCTGGAGGCAGGAGCTGAAGCACAGGCTATGGAGGAATGCTGTTCACTGGCTTGCTCCCCTGGCTCATGCCCAGCCTGCCCTCTTATACAGTACACAACAACCTGCCCAGAGGTGGCACCACCCACATTGCTCGACAATCAAGACAGTACTCCACACATATGGCCACAGGCCAGTCCATTGGAGACAATTCCCCAATTGAGACTCCCTCAACCCAGGTGTGTCAAGTTGACACTAAAGCTATCCAGCACACTTACTCTACCTCATTCACCTTCAGAACCATTTTTTCCTAGAGACATAGAAGTCAGGCTCAAAGTCGCGTAGGTACTTGGCAGATCATTCCTGAAAATCACCTGGAAAATGACAGACCCAGGCAGCACAAAAGAGTTAGGATTTTTTTCTTCTCCATATCTTCATCTTTTCCTCAGTTTACACACATTCACCCAGCTTCTAGTAGACCATTGCTGCATAGCCTGACTATTGATTATTATAAAGAAAAAAAAATACTAAGAAAATACATTCTTTTAAAAATTAACTTACAAAGTAACAGGTTTCTTTACGGCATTCAAATGAAAATGGCAATTTCTGAAATTTCATACAGTCAAGAGAAGTCCTGGTTAAATATCCCTCAGATCAGGTCAGAATGACTAATGACCAAAGGCCTCGGGGAATTGCTTGTTGTCATCATAACTTTAAACATGTAGGAAGATGGCCTAACATGTAACACCAAGAGGGAGTTTGTGCTTGATTTAGTGAATGAATTGGCACATAAGAAGTGGGACATTTAATACCACATGAAGACACCCTACAGGTTCCATCTGGGCCAGTATCTGTCACTTCTACAAGATGAGAGTGTCTGGATGGTAATACAGGCCAGTAGTAAGTGAAAACTCATGGGATTCTTGGAAACTGGCCCATTTCGGAGCAGATTCAGTTACAGAAGAAAGTGAAGGGAAACAAAGCAGCCTCAGGCTGGAGAGCAGAGCTGGCATTCCATGGGTTCAGGTACATTGATTGCTCTGGGCCTGGGTTCTCTATACACGAACTGTTAATGATCTGAGCAGCAGCAAGCTGGCAATGCACAACCATGACAGTGCTTCCCAGATTCAGGGTGGTGAATCCCAATCCAAGTAGCATCTTAACATGTATATTATGATTCTGCAGTTCTGGGTGGGGCCTGGGATTTTATATTCCTATGAGTCTAGTCCATTGCCATGCTTTGAGTCCCAAGGATAGACAAGCAACTCACTATGCCCAGAGACCTCCGTTTTTAGTTCCAGAAGTACGTGCATTACTTGGAGAATTTATTTACCCACCTTCAACCCATATTTCAAAAACTCCTGTGTTCAAGAGAGGCTGATCCTGTGAACATCTGAGTTCTTGTTGAGAAAAGTTATCAAGAAATAAATCAATCACATGCCGCTGCAGATATGCTCACATCATTTTTTGTGTGTGTGCATCAAAACACATTTATTACAGAGAAAAAAGTGGCATTTCTGGGGCTGGAGAGATGGCCTAACGGTTAAGAGCGCCGACCGCTCTTACAGAGGACCTGGGTTCGATCCCCAGCACCCACATGGCGGCTGAGAACCATCTGAAACTCCAATTCCAGGAGAACTCCAGTTCCAGGGGAATCCGACACCCTCTTCTGACCTCCGCGGCATTGCACGACACAGGTGCACAAACTTGCATGCAGACAGTACATTCATACACATACGGAAATAAATAAAATAAAATAAAAATTTTAAAAAATTATTTAAAAAGTGGCATTTCTATATATTGGACATATTTAAGTTACAGAAATACATTTAATTTATTGATTACAAGTAAGTACATTGATATATGTAATTAAGTATACTATGTCAATAGAATGCTAATGAACAATTAAAAACTGAATAAATAAATGTTTATGTGTGTAACCATGTATATTTTATTTTATGAACTTTGTGATACATTGACATATTGAGGTTTGATATGGTTTGAGTTCATCCTCCATACTTTTTGTAAGTTTGATTTTTTTTTATTTTTTTTTTAAACAAATCTAGACCCATGTTCCCGCCCATTCCCCCACCCTGCTAGAGCTCATGCATTCTGCCAAACATGCTTTTCATCTCTTTCTCAGTCTTTCTCAATATTCTCCATGATGAAGTTGACTGTTTTGAGCAGAAGTTCACTGTTGACATCATTTCATAACTCAATACGAATATTTCCTAAGTAGGGGATGTATGCCCCTAAAATGATTTGGTCTGATGCCTGCGTATAATGTTAAATGACTTTGAATCAATGAGGCATTCCCTATTTTCAGTTCCTTTTAAAGTTTCTGTTTTATGGAGATGAAGTCTTACTTTGCAGCCCAGGCTGTCCTCAAATTTATGCCAGGACTTTTGCCTTGGCCTCCTTTATGCTGAGATTATGGGCCTGAGCCATCACACTAGACCTCAGCTCACTTTCGTTCCTTTTTTTTTTATTTTCTTCTTTGTCTTTTTGAGACAGGGTCTCCCTGTAGCCCCAGCTGTCCTAGAACTCACTATGTAGACCAGACTGGCCTTGAACTCACAGAGATCCACCTGCCTCTGTCTCCCCAGTGCTGAGATTAGAGGCGAGTGCCACCACACCCAGCCCCACTTTTGTCCCTTTAGATGATATCAAGGAGAAAATTTCTGCAGGGTATGACTCCTTGTACTGGAAATGTGGTTAATGTTAATTATCAACTTGATATGATCTACAGTTGCCTAGGAGACAGCCTCAAGGCATCCATGTAAGGGATTATCTGGGGTAGGTTAGCCTCTAAGGCATTCCTGTGGGGAATTTTCTTGATTAGGTTAATTATGGTAGGAAGAGCTTACTGTGGATGGCATTGTTCCTTGAATTGGGCTCCTAGTCTATATAAAAAGGAAAAAGTGGGGGCTGGAGAGTTGGTTCAGTGGGAAAAACAAGAAGACCAGACCTTGGATCCCCAGAACCCAGCACATAAATGCTAGGTGGATATGACAGCTCACATTTAATTCCAACTTTGGAACCCAAAGACAGGGGATCCCCAGAACGAGGTGACTAGTGGGACTAGTAATATCAGTGAGCTCTGAGTCTGATTGCGAGATCTTGTGTCAAGGAATAAGGTGGAAGAAGAATCAACGAAGATTCCTGATATTAATGTCAGCTACCCCCACGATGCATTCTCACACAGTTGCAAATACATAATACACTTACGTGGACACAGCATTTACATACACACACGAACAGAAGAAAAAAGGAGGTGAGCTGAACACAGCACCCGCTGCTCTCTGCCTCTTGACTGTGGATGCAATATGTACAGCTGCCCCAAGATCCTGCCCATGTGACTTGCCTGAAATGATAAACCTCAAACTGTGAGCCAAAAGAAACTCTTCCTCCTTAAGTCGCTTTCTTCAGGAAACAGGAAAGTCATCAAGACAGGAAGTGATTGATGTCTGTTGTGGTTTAGATGAGCAATGTCCCCGGTGGGCTCATGTGTTTGAGCACTTGATGCCCTGTCGGGACAGGTGGTTTCCAAGCCAGGGGATGGGCCCACACCCAGGAGCATAGGGCACAAAAGCTAGACGCAGTGATTTCTTAAAAAAAGAAGACACAGAATAGGGAGGTAGGTAGGGGACAATCTGGGAGGAGCTGGGGAGGAATGTGGGTGAATATGATAAAAATATATTGTATGAGGGGCTGGAGAGGTGGCCTAGCAGTTAAGAGCGCTGATTGCTCTTGCAAAGGACCTGGGTTCGATCCCCAGCACCCACATGGCGGCTGAGAACCGTCTTTAAGTCCAGTTCCAAGGGAATCCAACTCCCTCTTCTGACTTCCGTGGCACTGCACTACACAGGTGCACAAACCTACATGCAGACAGTACATTCATACACATAAAAAAATAAAATTAAAAAAAATATATTGTTTGAAATTTTCTAAGAAAAAGGATCTTTTTTAAAATTATAATTATAAATTCAAGAAGATACTAATATGGGATTATGATGTTTCTCTTATTCCTGCTTTTGTTGAATTTTTGTGCATTTCATACACTATATCTTAATCATATATAGACTTCCATATTGTGATGTGTCGAATGTCTGCTTCGAAATAAAGAATGCAGTAGAGCTTAGAAATTTATAATTTTTATTTATTTTTATGTGTATGAGTGTACTGTCTGCATGTAGGTTGGTGCACCTGTGTTGTGCAATGCCGCGGAGGTCAGAAGAGGGAGTTGGATTCCCCTGGAACTGGAGTTAAAGACGGTTCTTAGCTGCCATGTGGGTGCTGGGGATCGAACCTGGGTCCTCTGCAAGAGCAGTCACAGCTCCCAACCACTAGGCCATCTCTCCAGCCCCAAGGCAATTTATTTATTCATTCACATATGGGTACTTTTATACTTCTTAGGGCATTTATAAAATTAGATTCCTCAACTCTTCACTAGTCAATGGAAAGATCAAAGCAACAAAATAATACAGTATTTTTTTTAATTTTTATTTTTTGTGTGTATGAACGTACTGTCTGCATGTAGGTTTGTTGCACCCGTGTCGTGCAATGCCGCGGAGGCTGGAACTGGAGTTGGATTCCCCTGGAACTGAAGTTAGACTTTTTTAATTTTTATTTATTTCTGTATGTGTATGAATGTACTGTCTGCATGCAGGTTTGTGCACCCGTGTCGTGCAATGCCGCGGAGGTCAGAAGAAGGTGTCGGATTCCCCTGGAACTGGAGTTCTCCTGGAATTGGAGTTTCAAATGGTTCTTGGCCGCCATGTGGGTGTTGGGGATCGAACCCGAGTCCTCTGTAAGAGCGGTCGGCGCTCTTAACCGCTAGGCCATCTCTCCAGCCCTAAAGACGGTTCTTAGCCGCCATGTGGGTGTTGGGGATCGAACCTGGGTCCTCTGCAGGAGCAGTCAGCGCTCTTA
The DNA here is from genome assembly GCA_009823505.1 of Rhizomys pruinosus. Taxonomy (NCBI): domain Eukaryota; kingdom Metazoa; phylum Chordata; class Mammalia; order Rodentia; family Spalacidae; genus Rhizomys; species Rhizomys pruinosus. The sequence goes on along the minus strand of VZQC01014031.1, from coordinate 2,307,047 downwards.
ACTGCTAGGCCATCTCTCCAGCCCCAATAATACAGTATTCTTAACCGCTCTTAACCGCTGAGCCATCTCTCCAGCCCCAGAGCTTGGAATATGTTAAGAGTATTTTAGAAGTCGACATCCATTTTATTATTATAGTCTTGTTGATTTTAAAATATGGACACAAGAATGTCTGGCTTCAAACTTCAGATGTTCATCTGCTCCCAATTTAACTAAGTATTTGAAATCACTGAGATGCCAGCATGCTTATGATTCCTGTATGTAACCATTGTCTGATTCAGTTGTGAGGCGATTTATTTATTTATTTATTTATTTATTTATTTATTTATTTATTTATTTTGGTCTTTTTGAGAGAGGGTCTCCCTGTAGCCCCAACTGATCTGGAATTCCATCTGTAGACCAGGCTGGCCTTGAACTCACAAAGATCTGCCTGCCTCTGCCTCCCAAGAGCTAGGATTAAAGGCGTGTGCCACCACGCCCACCTGCCTTTTTTTTTTTTTACGTGTATGAATGCACCGTCTGCATGTAGGTCTCTGTGCACCCGTGTTGTGCAATGCTGCAGAGGATAGAAGAGGGCATCAGACTCCCCTGGAACTGGAGTTAAAGACGGTTCTCAGCCACCATGTAGGTGCTGGGGATCGAACCTGAGTCCTCTGCAAGAGCAGTCACAGCTCCCAACCACTAGGCCATTTCTTCAGCCCCAAGGCAATTTATTTATTCATTCACATATGGGTACTTTTATACTTCTTAGGGCATTTATAAAATTAGATTCCTCAACTCTTCGCTAGTCAATGGAAAGATCAAAGCAACAAAATAATACAGTATTCAAAAGGTTGTACATCTCCAACTTTCATAAATCCCCTCATGTGAAATTTAACTTACAGGCTTACTCTTCCTTTTGTGTCATGAGAGAGTTGAACAAAAATATTAACAAAGGTGGCTTTGAGTTCTTATGTAAGGGTTAATGTGACATGCCAACAAAACCTTAGAGCATGAGGGAAACCCAGGCATAAAGTGGAAGGCACTGTCTGCCACTCTGAAAGGTGTTCTTTTACTGAGTCTAGCTCTGGGCCAATAATGACCAGTCTGTTGAAGATGGAGGTGAGTATTAGATGAAATAGAATGTGTCATGCATGACTGGTTGCCCCATTCCTCCCTCTGGTTGGCTCTTTTTGTTCAACATTCATTTATTCAATAAATATTTATCTCAAACACTTATGCATACCAAGCTCTGGCACTGAGATAACAGATATAAATGTGAAATCTTACCTGGAGGATCATGCATGACCAAAAGGAAAGACCTTTGTCTTCAACAAAATAACTTAGGGAAATAAGGTTGGCACCCAGTTCAAGAAGGAGCACACTTCCCCTGAGCAGGTGTTGTTCCTCTCGTGGAGAAATCCTGCTGGAAACCTGGGCTTGGGATATGTGTCCTTTACATGGTGTCTGAGTAAAATTTTTGTGGGGGCTTTTATGTACCTGGCCTGTCATCACTTCACTGGAAAGACTCTCAGTAAATTTGATCTCTTCACTCTCCTGACCACCACCCTCCCCTCACAGTCCCCCAGCCTGACATTTGCTCAGGCTTACTAAACTGCCATCTGTCCCTGCCCTACATCCTTCATATGAGCCTCAAATTTCATGTCTTTGTCATTAACAGTGAAGTATTTAATATTATAGAATCACATCTGATTCTACTTTTGAAACTATTGTAAATAAAAATTTCACCTAAAATTTTGACTTTAAAAATTAAGAGAAAGCTAGGCACGGTGGCACATGTCTTTAATGCTAGCACACGGGAGGCAGAAGCAGGTGGATTTCTGTGAGTTCAAGACCAGCCTGGTCTACAGAGCCAGTTTCGGGAGAGCTGGGGCTATAGGAAGACCCTGTTTCAAAAAGACAAAAAAAAAAAAACCTTACATTGTGAAGGTTGTATTATTTAATATAGCCATAATCTTATATTTGGCCTTACACCACGATATAGAAATCCTTGGCTTTTGGAACAAACATATAATAGCACTATACAGAATCAACAATCATCTCACCTCAGATTCTACAAAGATACAACCTTATTTCAAATGGCAAAGCAAGGTTCTGAGCCTGACATCATTTGAAGTATAAGAGCTCATTAACAGGTATATTCCCTTCTGGGGAGCATCTATGTACTGCATTTGCTACCTAGCCAACTTTGTGTGTGTGTGTGTGTGTGTGTGTGTGTGTGTGTGTGTGTGTGTGTGTGTGTGTGAATAGATGGTTAGTATTGTTCCAGTCTTATTTTGGCCAGTATATGCATTTAAATGCATGCCTTAGTTCTTTTCTGTTCTTCAATAAATTCTCTTGAGAGTCAGTACAGAGAACGAGTGAATAGGTGCTTAACATATTCTCCCTTTAGTTGATTAATATTAATGATTTTATGGCTAAGTTTGTATTCGGGGGGGGGGGAAGGACAAAGTTACATAGAACAAACTATTACTTGTCAAGCTGTTCCTTCTTTTCTTTCAGCATTAGAAATATAACCACAACAACATGGATCACGCACGCACACACACACACACACACACACACACACACACACTATTTAAAAACGCTCTCTCCTGATTGATAGTTAATGCTTACAGTGACCACAGGGGACACATTTTGCCTGCATCCATGTAAGCTGCTTTCATTTAAAGAGTTTGCCATTATAGCTCTAAAGGGCAATTCATTTATTTAGTTGCCTTTGGTCAAAACTGTAAAGTTCCTGGGCACTTTAAAGGAATATTGATCATTCAGCTCAGTGTGCTATATGCAGAATGGCAGATGAGACAGCACTCTGTACCTTTCATAAAGTCTTTCAATTACATTTGCTAATGCTGTCTGCTTCTCTGTCTTTGTGTTCACTTCTGAAGAGTTTGTCTCATCACATGGTTTAAAGATAGGTCATGGTGAGTCATTGTAAAAATGAAGAAACACAGGATTCCATGGGGGAGAGTTTCATTTCTTTTTTGAAACAAGTGTTAGAGTCATTCCCAGAGTGTCTAGGCACAACATAAGACTATACTTCTTACCACAGGGGGCTGGGAATGGGTATGCATTCACTTGCTCTGGTGGAGAGAGAGCCAGGGGACTGGATGTGGGCGAGGCCTGCCGCTTTGGGCTAGGAGAGGTATAAAACATAGTCTCTAATCTTAGTATTCAAAATAAAAGAAATCTTGAGTTAGGCGTGGTGGCACATGCTTTTAATGACAGCACTTGAGATGTAGATGCATGTGGATGTTTGTGAGATTGAGGATGGCCTGGTCTCTATAGTGAATTCCCACCTAGTTTGAATAATTTAGTGAGAGACTTACTAGAAATAAAAATTAAGGGCTGGAGTGATGGCCTAGCGGTTAAGAGCGCCGACCGCTCTTGCAGAGGACCCGGGTTCGATCCCCAGCACCCACATGGCGGCCGAGAGCCGTCTGAAGCTCCAATTCCAGGAGAACTCCAGTTCCAGGGGAGTCCGACGCCCTCTTCTGACCTCCGTGGCATTGCACGTCACGGGTGCACAGACTTGCATGCAGACAATACATTCATACACATACGGAAAATAAATTAAAAATAAATAAAGAAAGAAAGAAATAAAAATTAAATGGAGGGATGGGCATATAGTCCCAGTTGCCCACCTGAGGCTGTGAGTTCAAGTGCCAATATTAAAAACAAAAAGGAATCTGGTAAGCAAACATGATATGCCAAATACTAGGTGAAATTTACATTTAAATTAATAAGAGAGGGAGCAATTGCCAATTCACCTGATCCTGTCTTTTAAATTACCTGCATAATTTTTCTTTTTCCTGCAACCAGTGTGTGTCTTTAGCAATAAGGTCTTACCTTCTAGCTCTGGTGGGCGACCAAGAGAAATTCCAGTTGTCTGTTTTGTTTGGGGGTCTCTGGGACCTCCATTATTATCACATGCCTGGCCCTGAGGATTTCATGACCTACAGTTTCTGGGAGCAGTATTATCCACCTATGATACCTCCTTTCAGGTATCTGTGTTATTGTTATTGTTAATTATATTTTTTATTTAGCTTACAAAATAGTGCATTTCCCTATGGATTCTATCATTGTATCTTTTTCAAACTTACCTCCCTTAAGATGTCTTCCTCCCCTGTCATGAGCCCCTTTGCAGTTTCATAATGTACACACATACACACACACACATACTCATATGTGTTGTTTAAAATCTAGGTTCTGCATAAAAGAGAAAGCATGCAGTATTTGTGTAAGCCTGGATTATTTCACTTACTGATTTCTAGTTCCATCCACTGTCCAGCAAATGTCATGATTTTACTTTTTAATCCAACAGGTTAAAATTCAATTCTTTTTTTTCAATCCATTCATTTGTCGAAGTACATCTGGCCTAGTCCCATTTCCTGGCAATTATGAACAATATAGCAGCAATAAACATAGTTGTGCAAGTATTTCTGTTAGATATTGACTTCGAATCATTCAATCTATACCCAAAAGTGGTATACCTGAGTCATGGAGCAGTTTTCGTTTTAGTTCTTTGAGAAAACTCTATGCTGATTTCCATAGTGGTGTCACAGGTTTACACTCCCACCAGCAGTGTGGCAGAGTTTCCCTTTCCCACATCTTCACCAGCATTTGGTTTTCTTGATAGCAATTCAGACTGGAGTGAGATAAAATGTAAACAATTTTAGTTTGTATTTCTCTGATGGCTAAGATGTCAAGCACTCTTTATTATATTTATTGGCCACCTGCAATTCTTCTTTTGATCTGTGCAATTCTTTTATTTATTAGTCTATGCAATTCATTAACCTATTTATTGATCAGTTGGTTCTCCTCCTCTTCTTCTTCCTCCTCTTCTTCCTCTTCCTCCTCCTCCTCCTTTTCCTCCTCCTTCTCCTCTTCTTCCTCCTCCTCTTTCTCTTCCACCATTGTTTCCTTGGAAATAAATTGAGCCCCAACCTCCTGGATCTCTGTTTATAAATAAATGAAAAATAGTTATAGGCAAAGAAAGAAGAGAATATTAAAAATATCTCTCCTTAGAATTTAGAATACCAATACTGTATGAAAAGAATAATTACAGATTAGGCAAATCAGAAGGACATGGGGTAGGTAGGCTTCCTTGCATTCCAGATGAGGAAGGGCCCATCAAAGGAAGGCTATTTCCCCCTGGGAAGGTATAGTTATTTTTTCTAAGTTCACTGCATTCTCCCTGTTTAATTTCTTAATTGTTCTGTTACAGTATCTCATAAGGCAGTTATAAGGATAAATTAGTTAGTGCCACGTGATACATTTATGGAGCAATGTCTTGAACACACAGGGAGCTCAATAAGTGTCACTAACAGCATTCTGTTTTAGATCCAGGTGTCTCAACCTTTTGACAAAATTCCCAGCTTGCTTTCTATCCAATTTTTCAGGGGAAATTTTCAGTCTAACTAACTAACTAACTAACTAACTAACTAGATAAATAAATAAATAAATAAATAAATAAATAAATAAATAAAGCTGGTAGGGTATGGTAGCTTGCAGCTATGATCCCAGCACTCAGAACACTAAGGCCGTGGGAAGATCACTGAAACTTTAAGGCCAGGCTGGGCTACACAAAATGAAACTCTGTCTCAAGGAAAAAAAAAAAAAAAAAAAAGCTGTATTTATTACACAAACAATGAAATGGGAATTCTAAAGGACAAGGCTGAAATTCCTGGGGGTGGGAGGAGGGAGGAATTTCAGAAAGGCACCACAGCCATCCCAGCTTATGATAACAGAGGGTACTCTACCCTGGTAGTGTTCTGAGCTTAACAATGTTGCTATTTTTTATTTTCAAAAGCTTTATTTAACCTTTGTAATCTGTGCCTTTCTCTGAGTTTAAGTATAGCACAAAGCATAATAAGGCCAGCTGCTCATGCTGAAATGAGGAGTGTTCTCCCCAAATTCTCTCCTGAGCTTTAATAACTTCTTAAATTTCTCTTATTTTCCTATATTGTATACCGATTCCAGACGTTCTCATTTTGTCTTGCCTAATTCTGTTTTTCTCTTTGAGTAAATGATCAGACGATTCCAGGCCCGTCCTACTTCCACAACCCCATTGCTTTTCAGCTCTCATTCTGGGTTTACAGCTAATTTGTCAGTTGTTGATCATGGTGAGAGGGTTTAACTCACTCAGTACTGGAGCCAGAATGACTTGTGAGAATATTTTTATGACAAGAAAATCATTTCCAGGACAAGGGGAAGAAAGAATGAGAGAGACTATGAATAAGCAACATGGCTACCTGTGAACAAATGGATCGGATTCCAAACTAGAGTTAGCTGAGGTGGTTTTCTTTGACCTCATGAAATGCTCTTTCTTTTCATTCTTTCTTCCTTTTTTTTTCTAAGTAAAAGATCAATCTCTAACAGAAGGTATGAAATAGTGTCTAGATTGAGGCATAGGCATTGTATATTCTTAAAAGTAGTAAATTATTTATAACATGTTATGAATAATCAAAAATTGTGAATTAAAATCTAGAGTCAGAAATGAACCATCTTGAGGTTGTAGCTACCACTGGATAGCAACAGTCTCTGCTCTCCACTACTTCGGGACTGTGGGCCTCAGCAAGGACCACAAGATGAGCAAGACTGTGGGTAAACTGAGGCACAGCTACCACAATGAATGAAGCACCATATTAAACGCACCAAGTTTGCACAGGCCATGATTCAGGAGATATGCAGCTTTGCCCCCGTAGGAACTGGGCCATGGAGCTGGTCAAGGTCTGAAGGACAAATAGACCTTCAAGGTCATCACATCCAAGAATACCTGTGCTATATTCACTTTTAAGTAATCCATATATAACCTACAACTCATGGTGCTATGAATATCATTTAATAACAAAGTATTTGTAATTCCTCTGTCCTAACCCTGTATTATTGTGTTCATTCATCTTATATATATAATCGGATTTATGGCAATATGCTGCTGTTCTTTTGAATTAATAGTTAGCCTTAATCAATTAAGAATTAATTAAGAATTGAGGCAGAGGCAGGCAGATCACTGTGAGTTCAAGGCCAGCCTGGTCTACATAGCAAGCTCCAGGCCAGCTGGGACTAAAGGGAGATCCTGTCTCAAAAAGACCAAAAAAAAAAAAAAAAACAGTGAATACACTGTAAATGTATACTTCAAACTCTATAATAATCATAAAAAATTGAAAGTATGATTCATATACTGAGAAGAAAGAAAATTCAGAGAGTTATATAAAATGTTTCCTTTGTATCACAAAAGGTAGAAAAAGAGAGATACTTGGGGTGTTGGGACCCTCAGCTTCTAGTGTTACCTCCAAGCTTGGCATGTCAGAACCCTCAATTCTTAGTGTGAAAGCTTCCTGCTTGGGGTGTTGAGACCCTCAGCTTTGTGTTGTAGCTCCTCAGGAGCCGTAGCTCAGTGGCTTTCTGGTCTACCAGCCAAGGCTTGCAATACCTCCAAACTCTCAGCTCTTTTAGCCCTTCACTTTTCAGGCTTGGCCCTTGCTGCTCTTTGCCTGCGCAGCCAGTGCTCTCTCCGTCTCTTCTTGCCTTCTCAGCACTTGCACAGTTCTCATCAGTCTCGAGTTTCAAGTCTCTGCTCCTAGCCTCGCCGCTCTCTGGAACTCTCCACCTATTTTCTAGCTGCTGCTGTTGAGTATGCTTGATGTTTCCAGCCCAGGGAATCGTCTGCTCAGGTTTTACCAGCTCAGCTCGTTTTACCCATGATGAAAGCCATAAGCAGGCACTCTTTGGAGGGTTCTAAGGAAACCTGCGATGCAGCAACCCAGAAGGGGGTGCAGCGTGTGAGAGGGAAAGAGGTCTCTCAGCTTTCTCTACCTAGAGCGAGAGGAGCATAGCTTCTTACACAGCTAGTCTCCATGCATACTGTCTGTCATGGGTAGGGGAGGTATGCCTCTCTGACCAGACTGAAAACTGCTATGGGTAAGTCTGGAAGGGATGTTGGCTGAGTAATCTGGAGCAGCTGTAGCTTGGGTTACCTGAGGATCATCTGGAGTTGTCATGGTCAAAGTCTCGTTGGAGTATTTGGAACAGCTGCCACTGAATCAAAGTCTTCCTGAGAAAAGCCACAGTTGCAAGAGTGGCCCCGGTGGTTTTAGTGGTTCCACAATTGGAACAAAATATCTTCAGGAATCTGTGGCTGGTTTAAAGTCTTTTCTGGGCACCAGCAATTAGATTAGAGTCTTCCTGAGCAGCTGTGAGATGGCTGAAGCAGCTGGGTCCCTCATGGTGACAGCTGGAGAAATTGCCAGAGAAGCAGCTGCTTTGATTGACAACTCCTGCAGCCTGCACGAAAATGGCGGGACTGCACGGGTTTCCTCAGCCCCAAGGGACCTCAGGAGCGAGAGTAACCGTCATTCCCAGCTCCACAGCACTCCATCAGTGCTGGACCTGGGAAGACCTCCTGTTCTGCTTTGGGTAGCTGCCTGCTGGAGCCAACACATGGGAGGGTTCTGACATTGCTGATCAAGCAGAATTTCCAAGAATTCAACCTGGAAATAATATCCTTCTTTAACAGATCTTATCCATGTTTAACCCAAGCAAAATGCTTTCAGAAGTGGATTGAATCCACCTGGTCTGTTTCATAAAGACTCATACAAATTATAAATAAATAAATGTAGTTAGTGTGGAAAAATATACCACGCTAACACCAAAAAAGTAGAATTGTTAGATTAATTTCAGACAGAACAGAATTCAGAGTGAAGAAAAGCATCAGGGAAAAGAAGGGGCATTACACAATGTTAAAGGGTCAGAGCTCTAAGAAGACATATGAGATGTGTCTGTGTGCCTCATAACTGAACATCAAAAAAACTGAAGAAAAGATATACTTGTGAGGAGAAACAGATGACTCTGTTGTTGTAGTTCAAGTCATTAACACCCATCTACCAGAGCTAAATATATCCAGCAAGCAGAAAATCAGAATATATTGAACTCAACTGTATCATCAATATATAATTCACATATATAGAGTACTTATACAAGAGCAACAACAAAAAATACACATTCTTCTCCAGCTCCTATGGAACATTCACCAGGATAGGTTACGCTGCTGGACATAAAACATCCTATCAATTTAAAAGATAAGAAACCAGGGCTGGGGAGATGGCTCAGAGAATAAAGGGTCTGCCAAAAAGCATGAGGATCCGGGTTCACAATCCCAGCATCTGGATGGAAAGCCAGGCATGGCCTACCACAACTATGAAGCCAGGGTAGGAACATCAGAGACAGGTGGATCCCTGGGTTCACTGGCGACCAGCATAGCCAACTGTGAGCTCCAGGGGTAGTTGAGAGACCTTCTCCCAAAAGACAAGGTCTCAAACAACAGAGAAAGACACCTGACATCCACCTCTGGTCTCCAATTTTGCACGCACACACACCACAAAGTTCAGAAATCATACACTGTTTACTCTTAAACCACATGGAATTAAACTAGAAATCAATAACAGAAATATGGCTAGAAAATCCAAAATACTGGGAGATTAAATGACACACTTCTAAATAATTCTAAATAATATATGATCAAAAAAACCTAAGAAGTATTTTTAAATTCTTTGAACTAACTTAAAAGAAAAACACAACTTATGGGCTGGAGAGATGGCTTAGTGGTTAAGAGCACTGACGGCTCTTGCAGAGGACCTGGGTTTGATTCCCAGCACCCACGTGGTGGCTAAGAACCATCTTTAGTGCTGGGAGTGGTGGTGCACGCCTTTTACTCCCAGCACTTGGGAGGCAGAAGCAGGCAGATCTCTGTGAGTTCAAGGCCAGCCTGGTCTACAGAGAGAGAGCTCCAGGCCAGCTGGGACTAAAGGGAGAACTTATGTAAAAAATACAAAACAAAAGCAAAACCCCACAACTTATCATGTACACATGAGCATCACTAAATGGACTCAGTCAATATTATATATATATATATATATACATATATATATATGCATATACATGAATGTATGTATACGTAATAATAAAGAAGAGGACAAAATTGTGAGGGTGTAAGGGGCATGGGAGGAGTTGGAGGGGGCTATGTAATCTTCAAATACACAGTCATTAAGGAAAACAAGCAAATAAATGTTCTGAGGTATTAGAGATATTGCATGTGAATGAGAGTTACAGTTTCATAATTTTACTTGTTCTAATAAAAGCTTTCTTTTTTTAAAATTTTATTTATTTATTTTTGTATGTGTATGAATGTACTGTCTGCATGTAGGTTTGTGCACCCATGTTGTGCAACGCCACGGAGGTCAGAAGAGGGCATCGGATTCCCCTGGAACTGGAGTTAAAGACAGTTCTCAGCCACCATGTGGGTGCTGGGGATCGAACCCGGGTTCTCTGCAAGAGCAGCCGGCGCTCCCAACCACTAGGCCATCTCTCCAGCCCATAAAAGCTTTCTTGTTCACCAGTTTGTAAGCAAGCTCCAGCAGGAATCTTTTTTTTTTCATATCTTTTAGTAAAATGACAATTGATGGGAGAATCATGTGCCTAAATACATTCTGAGAAAATAAAAAAGCTCTTTGGATCATCAGTGTCAATAAAATTGTGCATGCCGTAGTTTTATCATTGGTTTTATTGTATTATAAATTTTGAAAAATACTGGATTGTACATCTATATATAATTTCATTAATAGTGATTTAATTAAAAATATCATTTCTCAGCTGTGGAATGCAGTTGACTTGTACAGCAGCAGCTGAGGATATATGTGTTGTGTCTGCAAATGCATAAAGTTGGTCAGGAGAGGAACCTACTGAATGCAAATCAGTAAGCAAACAAAATCAAACCAAGCAGCAATTTCAAACATAGAGATTACAATTGACAGATTCATAAATGGAACTTACTTTTAAGATGCCTTCTTTCCCTGTATGAACAGAAGCTTTAATATTGTAATAGTTTGTAGGTTTAAATGTTCTTTGTTCAGGATGCACGTGAGGCTGTGGAGACTCAGAAGGGATATGTTTTATTTTAGAGACATGAATCTAGGAAGAATGTCACCATTCTTTACACCATAGCTTTACTGTTGTGCTCCAGAGGACCTGGTAAGCACCCTTACATCTGGAAAGTACCTGGTCAGATGGGAACGGAAACTTCTTTTTCTAGATTTTTAACACTACAGTTTCTAGCCAGGTGTGGTGGCCCACGCCTTTAATCGTAGCACTTGGGAGGCAGAGGCAGGCGGATCTCTGTGAGTTCAAGGCCAGCCTGGTCTACAGAGGGAGCTCCAGGACAGCTGGGGCTACAGGGAGACCTTCCACAGCACACATGTGGAAGACAGAGGACAACTTTCAGGAGTTGTTATTTTTTTACCTTTCACTATTGGTTCCAGAGACTAAACTCGGGTTTCAGACTCACGTAACAGGCTGTTTTACCAGCTAAGCTATCTCACCACCCCTCACATACTTTATTATCAGAATCCAGAAGAACTTTATTTTAATCAAATGAAGCATCTTGTATTTATCTTAACTTAATTATATATTTTATCTTTTGGATCAATTATTAGTTGTAGTGTTAGTAGAGGCTTGTTGTAAAGCAGTTCATGAGGACTGATCTATAAGAAGACCTCAGTGGTGACTTTAATTCTTTGTATATTTTGTTTTGTTGTTTTGTTTCTTAAAGACAGCAGGGTCTCACTATATTACTTTGGCTGACATGAAACTTCCTTAGTAACCAAGGTTAGCCTTGAACATGTGATTGTCCTGTCTCTGTCTCTCAACTGTGGGATTACAGGTATATGCCTAAATGTGCAGTTTTCTCTTAGTAAAGTGATGGAAAGTGAAAATAACCTTATCAATGAGATTAGATGAGAGAGAGAGAGAGAGAGAGAGAGAGAGAGAGAGAGAGAGAGAAGCCCAGATGATCTTAATAGGTAAGTTTTCCCTCTCTACTTTTCCTGAGGTCTGAATATACCAAGAGTTTTGGAAGATAGGTTATTCCTAATACCTGTGAGACCTCTTGGGTTATTTCAGAAATAAAATCCATTGACACTGGGAAGGATATGCAGAGTCCACACTGAGGGGTGATTTCTTTTAATAAGGCCTTGACAGCTTCTTGGTTTTCCAGTCTGTTTGGGGTAGACTGTTATCCACCATGGAAGGTATCAGAAAATGCCAGGAAATGTTTATAACCTTGGGAGGCATCTGAGAAAACGCTAACTAGCAATCTTCTCCTGGGGAATGTCCATTTTCTTTGTACTGGGTTAAAGAAAGATGGTAGCTTGGGTCTAATTCCTCAGGGACAGAGGATACAGGTCCCAGGGACTTCTCAGAATGTGGGTTGTGATCCTTTTCACCAAAGACAGGAGTAAACAGAGTAAGTACTTAGTGCTTCTCTTCTCAGTTGACATGAGTCATAAAGTCCACATAATAATTTCTCATTGGTCTGTTCAGGACAACAAAATCTTGTTACTCTTGAGCCCACAAGTTATTTCTAGTTAGCCTATTTATCCACTTAGTAGCCCATTCCTTCTCTGCTCCTGCATAAGACGGACTTACATTTGATTCTAGAGTAACAGGATAGAGCCATTTCTGTTACTTCCTGGAGTGCTGCTCTTTGGCAGGTGCATGTACAAGGACGATGGCTAAGGACATATAATTATGGTCTGCTAGACGCTTCAGGGATTAAACAGGAGAAAGTTGGGTAACAGCTATAGGAAGAGATGTGTAACTCTTGAATATCCATAGCTTTAATAGCAAAATCAAATAGATAACTGGACAAAACAGGAGAGAAAGTTCAGTCTGTTCTGGCTCAGTTTGAAGAGCTACCTGCTGCTAGTGAGGGGGATAGCAGCAGTAAGAGGCACAGCTTATGAGACGTCAGAAAATCTCTACTATACTTTCAATGATGGACATTTTTAAGAGCAAGAAAAGAAAGGCCAGACAAGGGCCATATGGTGGCCCTGGTGGAAGGAGATTCCAGAAGAATCCTGTCTTCTTGGGACTTAGCTCTGGAGCAGACACAGAACACCATTTAAAATATTTTATGTATTGTTTTTATTTAATGTGTATGAGTGTATTGCTTGCATATATGAAGTGCACCCATGTCCTACAATGCCCACAGAGGTCAGAAGAGGATGTTGAATCTCTTGGAACAGGAGTTCCAGATGGTTGTCAGCTGCCATGTGGGTGCTGGTAATTGAACTTCGGCCATCTGCAAGAGCACCCAGTGCTCATAACAGCTGAGCCCTTGTCTTTAGCCTTAGGACACCATTTGTAGTAAGAAGCCCACCTGCATTGGTGGCTTAGCTGCCTGAGACTCTCTGCAAACTATACCCTGAAGAAACTCAAGAGTCACAGGACTAGGCACTGAAACATTTCATCAGAACAACACTAGAAACTTTTGTACAGAACCATGCAGTGTTGTGTGAGTGGAAATCTGGTCAGAACCTGAGTCTACAGAAGAACTTAAATACAAGTTCCAAGTAGCACAGTGGACATAGGAGGTTCAGTAATGCGCAGGGCCAACAGTGCACGTGGGATCCCGAAGAGCTGTCCAGTGGTGTGGTCATCATCTGTGAAATGTACAAAGGAGCACACAGGAGTGTGACAGGATTCAAGGAGCTGGGGAAGGAATGTCCACAGACCCAAGGCTGAAACTAGCAAATAGATCAGACATACTTATAGACTTATCCAGCCTTCTCCCCTTCACATCTCTTCTTCTTGTATCTAATGCCTGGTGGCAACTTCCTGGGTCACCTCTGTCCTGCCCTTGTTTTTGTCTTTCTATTGCTTCCATTCTTTTCTTCTCTATACTTTCATTTTCATCCTCCTTTCCCAGGCTGGCCTGATTTATCGGGCTTTTTTCCTCAGCCCTCTTAGAGTTGGGACTGTTGACATTGTTTACAACTCTCTTTTTATGTCTTTAGCCAAAACTGCTTTACTCTTTCCTGTTCCTGCTATTTCCCCTTCTATTTATACTTCCTTTCTCTACTGTTCTCTTTCAGCATAATACTAATCCTTAAGCTTATTCTGCCTTTCTACTCAAACCCATAATAACTGATACATTAGTGTACACAGTACTATCAGTGCTCCCTTTGGTGCTTGTGAGGTGATGGTTTTTATTAAACTAATGCCGTATTTTTATAGTGAGCCTAAACTTTGATCATGAATATTTTTGCAGGTAATAATCCACTCTGTACTGGGATTAAACTTGGTGCCCCGACTAACTGTTAAGCAGAAGGAAATAAGATTTCAACCCTCTAACAACCTAGTTCCTCTTGAATATTGTAAATACTCCACTGAAATAAGAAAGATGACAAAATTTCAATGAATGACTCAACCCCAGATGCTCAAATTCCAATGCAGAAACACAAGAAGCATGAAACTAAAGAAATATGACTCCTCCAAAAATTACCAATCCACAGTAACAGCTTCCAATGAAAGTGGATTAGATAAAACCCCAAAATAACTCAAAAAAACTGATCACAGATATGTTCAAAGGAAGCAGAGAAGACACAAAGTCTTGAATGAACTTCATTCAAGAAACAAAGAGCTGAATAAAATTAGTAAATCAATATAAGATATGAATGTTGAATTCAGTGAAAAGATAAAACACTGAAGAGGAACTACACTGAAAGACTGGAAATAGAAAGTTCAGCAAGTCATATAAAAGTCCAATGAGGGCTGGAGAGATGGCCTAGAGGTTGGGAGTGCCGACTGCTCTTGCAGAGGACCTGGGTTCGATCCCCAGCACCCACATGGCAGCTGAGAAACGTCTTTTACTCCAGTCCCAGGGGAATCCAACACTTTCTTCTGACCTCCGTGGCATTGCATGACATGGGTGCACAGACCTACATGTAGATAGTACATTCTTATACATAAAAATAAATAAAATTTTTAAAAAAGTCCAATGAATTGCCTCACTAAAAGAATGGATAAGATGGAGAGCAGAATATCATGGTAAAGGAATAGAACACTGAGTAAAATGATAAAGACAAATTAATATGAAGATGTGAATGAAAAGAACAAATCTATGCATCATGGGCATAGGAGGAGAAGAATTTCACACTAAAAGCACAGGAAACATGTTCAATAAAATCACTGAAGAGGGCTAGAGCTGTCAACATATACTCCTATACCAAGCTAAACTATCTGTGATATTTGGGGAGAAAGAACACTTTCTAGAATAAAAACAAAGTAAAGGAATTTATGGTCACTAAATCAACTCTATAGAGGAGAGTAGAAGGAATCCTTCAGATTCAAGGAAAAGATAGACACATCTATGAAGCTAGAAGCAAGAATAAAGCGCACTAACAGTAGTTAAGTAAATGAAGAACAGGAAATCAATCAGCATTACAAATCAACAAAATTATAAGAATTAACATGTACATTTAAGGAATAATTATGAATAATAATGGTCTCAATTCCCTAATCAAAAGACATGGACAATTTATTTCCTCTAAGAAATGCATCAAAGACCGATGCTATATTAAAATGCAACAAGCAGGTGTTTCTGTTTCAATATCTGACAAAATGGACATAAAACCAAATCTAGTCAGAAGAAATAAATAAGGCCACTTCATACAGCTCAGCAAGTAGACATTAAAATTCTGAAATACATTTATCAAATATAGTGTCCTCATTTCATAAAATTAATACTATTAGATGTAAGCTAATAATAAAATGATTACTACAAGCTGTAAGGTCAAATATTAACTTTAAAATAATACCAGCAGGTGACTTTAATATCTCCTTTTCAACAATAGACAGGTTACCCCAAAAAAGATCAAGAGAAACATTTGAACTAAATAGGATCATAGGTCAAATGGACCTAGCAGACATCTACAGAACATTCTGTCCAAACACTATAGATACACATTCATCACATCCTATGGAACATTGCCTAAAATAGTTCACATATTAGGAAACAAAGTCTTAACAAGTATAGGAAAACTGAAATAATGTCTTGTGTTTTTTCTGATCATAATGGAATAAGACTCAAAAATCAACAGCAATAAAAAGTATAGAATAGACATAAACTATTAGATTGAACAACACACCACTGAATGGGTCGTGGCTCCTTGAAGAAATTAAAAAGGAAAATTTAAAAATTCCTAGATTTGGGCTGGAGAGGCAGCTCAGTGGTTGAACACATACTACTTTTGTAGAGGACCCAAGTTCAGTTCCTAGCACATACTCATAACTGTCACTCATAACTGCCTTTAACTCCAACTCCAGGGTATCTGATGCACTCTTGTACACTCCCCCTCACCACCACTCATACAAATAATCAAAAAATTTTTTAAAAATTGAAAAAAATCCTAGAATTAATTGAAAATGGACACACATCATACCAAAACCTGTAGTATGTAATGAAAGCAGTCCTAAGAGAGAAATCTGTAACTACAGGTGCCTACATTTAAACAAAATCAGATAGAGATCAGATAAATAACTTAATTATGCACTTTAGAGCCTTGGAAATCAAGAACAAACCAAACCAAAAGCTGTAGATGGAAATAAATAGTTAAACTCAGGGCATAAATTAAAAACATGGAATAAAAAGAAACAATACAAAGAATTAATGGAGAATTGGTTCTTTGGAAAAACAAGATCAGCAACCCTTAGTCAAATAACCAAAAGAAAGTAAGAGAGACCCAATTTAATAATATCACAGAAAGAGAGACATTATGTAGATAACATTAACATTAAATTCAGAAAGTCATTGTGATATATCTTAAACATTTATATACCACTAAATTAGAAAATATAAAATAGATGAATATCTACATGCATATGACCCACCAAAATTAAAACAAGATGAGATAAATTTTAAAATATTTGTAATAAGTAAAGATATTGAAGCAGTAATAAAAAAAATTCCTAACTAAAAAAAGTCCAGATCCAGATGGATTCATCCCTGAATCTTACCAGACCTCAAAAGAAGAGCTAACATCACTGCTTCCCAAACTATTTCAAAAAATAGAAAAGAAAGGAATACTGCCAAATTCTTTCTATGAAGCCAGTATTACTCTGATACCAAAGTCAAAGACATAGCAAAAAAGAGTTGTAGACCATTCTCCCTGATAAACGTAGCTATAAAAATTCTCAATACTTGCAAACTGTGTTCAAGAACACATCAAAAAGGTCATTCACAGTGATTAAGTTGGCTTGACTCCTGAGAGGTAGGAATGATTTGGCATACACAAATAATTATAATACATCCCATAAATAGACTCAAGGTCAGAAGTCACATGATCATCTCAATAGACACAGAACAAGCTTGTGACAAAATCCAACATCCTTTTATGATAAAAATCACAAAGAGGTTAGGGATGGAGAGAGCATGCTTAACCCAGTAAAAGGTATACACAACAAACCTACCACCAACATTATACTAAGCGTGGAGAAACTCAAAACATTTCCACTAATATCAGGAACAAAGCAAGAATGTCGGCTTTCTCTGCTTCTGTTCAACACAGTGCTTGAAGTTTTCCTAGGACAAAGAGAAAACTGTAGGAAGAAGTCAAAATATCCTGACTTGCAGGTGATATCATTCTCTACATAAGAGACCCAGAAAACTTAGATCTGATAAACATCTGCAGCAGAGTGACAGGATACAAAGTTAACATACAAAATTCAGTAACTTTCTTGTATGCCAAGAATAAGCATGCAGAGAAAGAAATCATGGAAACAACTGCAATCACAATTGTCTCCAAAAAAAGAATACTTTGGAATGAACCTAAAAAAAGAGGAATGAAAAACCACTACAATGAGAGCTTTAAAATACTAAAGAAAGAATACACTAGAAAATTGGAAGATCTCCTGTGTATGGATTGGAAGGATTAATATTGTAAAAATGGCTATGTTACCAAAAGCAATCTATAGACTAAACATGCAATAGCCATCAACATTCCCACATTTTTTTTCATATAAGTAGAAAATTGATCTTAAAATTCTTACAGAAGCACAAAGACTCCAGATAGCTGAATCAATCCTAAACAAAATGAACAATGCTGGAGATATCATTGTACCTGATTTCAAGCTGGAGTAACACAACTAGCCTGCTGCTATTGGTGCAGAAACAGTCAGATGGATCTTAAGAGTATCCCAGAGTGAGTTTAGGAGCCTCTTCTACTATGTAGCTGCTACCACTCATAAACATCCTGGCCATCCGCATGCTGCAGAGCCAAGTTGTTTGGAGAAGTCGGTTACTTATATAGCTTTTGGATGAGAATTTCTAGTATGTGACTGTTCTTGGGGAGACATAAAAAAACCATCTCCTCTCTCCAGATAAGTGACAAACCAAATAAACTATGCCAAGTTTACAATAGGACACCATAGAGTTTATTATCAGAGCATGGGTGAGACTTGCAAGTTTTGTTATTTTTGAGTTTCCTTCCTCTCTCCAGGAGGGCATGCTTTTCTAAATCAAGAATTCCCATGGGATGACAAGAGCAATTCTTTTAGGTCTGGAAAAGCTGGCCCTTACCTGTCCATTAGAGAGGTTCACAGCCTGGTCCTTGCATGACCTCAAAATGTGGCTTAACTTTAGACCAAAATTTGGAATCCAAATTGACAGAATCCAGCATACCTAGAAAGGCTCTGAGGGGATCCTACCCTTAAGGGCACTTTGTTTTTTTCTTGTAGGGGCTGAAGTCCATTGTTCTGGTTTCAGAATGCTTCATAAATATTTTATCATTTGTTGGGAGATTTGAACCATTTGAGTCAGTATCCTGTGGTTTCTAGAAACTTTAAAACTTTAATATATAATATTAATTGTCATCAGAGTTTAATTTTTTAGGGCTATACATAAGAAGATCATCTATCTACTGAAGTAAGCCACCGGTTTTTAAAGTTAAAGATTCTAATTGTTTTCAAAAGTTATCTCTGAATTATTGTGGCATCACTGTACAAGAGCCTTCATAGTCTTCACACTATGGCTCAGTGGTCAAGAGCACTGGCTGCTCTTGCAGGTTCTCAGAACCACATGGCAGCTAACAACCATCCATAACTCCCCATTCCGGGGGATCCATCCAACGCTCTTTTCTTACCTCTGTGGGCATTGCATGACACAGGTGTGCTTACATACATGCAGGTAATATATACACTCATACACATAAAACAAAATAATAAAAAGCCATCTTTAACTCAGGACAGAAAACCAACCAGTTTCATTTGGAATCTGGGTTTAAGTAGTCCTAAGGATTTGAAACTATTGGATAGAGAGGTAGCAGTGCTTCATTAACAACAGTCCTTTGATCTCGGACCCATCAATATTCTCTGTTGGGCTTTGAAACCAGAAGAACTTGACTGTTACATGGGAACTGGCAAGGTACCAATGGCAATAGATGAGAAATTTTAAGATAAGAGGCTGAAGTATATGGCATGCCTCTTGTTTAGTAGGAAATTTTCGTTTGTGGGGATAATTATAGGCTTCTTTTAAGGAACTACAACAGTTGTAACATTAATTGCCCTTTCTGGAATCTCTTCATCCTAAACTCCAGTACCTACTTGGGATAAGTAAGTTGGGAGGGGTGTTTTGAGTCTCCTTTCTTATTGCTTTTATAATTAGTTTTCCCATAAAAGAAGGCACACACTCTGGGACCAATTGTAGACTTGCTCCTTCCACAGATAATTGCATGGTTCTCAAGCATGAACTTTGTAGATGACAAAGTTATGTCACAATGTCAGAAGCCTAGAAACACCTGATGGAGGATATTCATTAGTTCTCACAGTCACAGAGGCATAGAAAATTTTGCAAATCTCCTGTAAATTTAGGATCTGGTATAATGACACAACTATCTGAAGATAAAGAATTTGAGACTACTTACCTTTCGTTTTGTAAAGCAAATCTAATTGCAAGATTGTACAGTCTAGAGTGCTGTCCTTAGCAAAGTCATTTCATTTTCTAAACTATACGGTGGCCAATCTGAACTGTATAAAACTTTCATTTTCTTTTCCTTGATATTATCTATTTTTTTAAAAAGTTCCCTAATTATGTGAAATGCAGCCTAAAGGCAAGTTCTTAGGAATAAATATTTGATTGCTCGTAGCTCCATGTTTTATTTTCACTTGTTATCGAAAAGAAAAAGTGTAGATAAATTTATGAGTCACTCCTTATTTTGAGTTACCCTTAAAATCTGAGTTGTTCCTTATTTTAAATTTCCCTTCCTGGATTAGAAAACACTGGCCTATCTTGTGTTGCCATTCACAGCCCAAGTGGCTAATTTTTCTGCGAGAATCATGGGGACCTTCTCTGAGGCATACTACATCTTCTTGTTTTTATACAGTTAGATATACAGTACAGCTGAATAAATAAGAACCATGGGTAAACCGGTTTAAATTTATGTCAACTTTGACAGTTTTTGTAGGTCTCCTGTCCCCAAACATCATGCAATTAAAATCCAGAAGTAGAAATAAGAATCTGAGAGTTCAAATTAAAGAAAAATTTAATGTTAGAAGGTGCTGGAAAGATGGCTCAGAGGTTAAAGACAGTGGCTGCTCCTGCAGAGGATTCTGGATTTGATTCCCAGCACCCACATGTGGCTAAAAGTCTGTAATGTGGATCCCCCAGTTTCAGGGGATCCATGCTCTCTTCTGACCTCTGCAGCCATTGTGTAACATAGGTATGTTTACATACATGCAGGCATATACTTATATACATAAAATTTTTTAAACAGACTGTTAGAGGCCAGTGACGTCCTCCTGGGCAAATCATGGATTATTCCATCTGACCTCAGAACAGAGTACAAATCTCTCTCTAGGATTCCTGATCCTTAGGGCCTGGGGTGCTCATTAAAAACAAGCTGGGTTTTTGGCCAGAGAACAAAGGTATGGAGAATGAAAGAAGTGAAAGCCTGAAAATTAAGGCTATGTAGCTAAGCAGCAATCAAGGAAAATTCACCACCAAGCCTTCAGAAAATTCCATACAGATGTCAGAGACTCAAGGAAATGTAGTGCAGTACCCAGTAGCCTGAGGAATTCCCCATTTAGGGGCCTCTATTCAGTTCAACCAGAGTCGAAGAAGAACAAGAACGAGAACGAGAACGAGAACGAGAACGAGAACGAGAACGAGAACAAGAAGCTGGGCATGGTGGCGCATGCCTTTAATCCTAGCACTTGGAAGGCAGAGACAGGCGGATCTTTGTGAGTTCAAGGCCAGCATGGTCTACAGAGTAAGTTCCAGGACAGCTGGGGCTACAGGGAGACACTGTCTCGAAAAGAAAAAAAAAAAAAAAAGAAGGAGGAGGAGGAGGAGTCACACTGAAGTGAAGTAAACACCGCTGAGTGAGGAAAGTTGCCTTGAGTTTGAGGCCAGCCTGGGCTATAGAGTGAGTACTAGTCCAGCCAGGAGTACATAGAAAACAAGCAAGCAAGCAAACAAACAAACAAAAATCTTCTGCTACTTTGTTAGACACAATATGAAAAATTCATAGTGTGTTTTTAATCAGGAATTCAAAGCCATTTACCCACTCTGGATATCTGACTTGGAGTATCTTTTTGACAGCATTTCTTGTTTTCATAAACTCATATATATTAGACTTTCTAGATAATTGGAAAAAATATTTTTTGTGGAAAAATATTTTATAAAGTATTCTGGGTTGATGAAAAGTTTGGATAGTAGAGAAAGACAAGGGTTTCTCAACATCATGACTGTTCTAAACACCCCTGAATCACTGACCATTTGGGATTGAATAGCCATCGATTGCCTGCAGCTCTTCATCTACGGGAGGAGCTTTTGTAAAATGACCCCTGTATTAGTCACTTTTCTGTTGCTGTGATAAAACCACCATGAGCAAGGGAACTTATAAAAGGAAGAGTTTATCTGAGCTTTCGATTGACGGTTCCAGGGAATCAGAGTCCATTGTGGCGGGAAGCATGGTGGCCGGGGCTGGAGCAGCAAGCCGAGGGTCACATCTGCAATGAGCACAGGAAGCAGAGAGAGAGATACTGGAGACCGCAAGGCTTGTTAAACTCACTAAGCCCGCCCCCAATGACATACTTCCTCCAGCACAGCCACACCTTCTAAGACCTCCAAGAACAGTGCCACCAACTGGAGACAAAATATCTGAATACTTAAAGCCTATGGGGGACACTCAGTCAAACCACCACAACCCCTATCTGTGTTGTTTAGCACTCGTATTCCTCACAGTCACAGACAGGAAGCAACCAAGATGATTTTTAGTTAGTTAGTGAATGGATAATAATTGCTGATTATCCTGGAAAAGGAATATTATTCAACACTAAAAAGAAATGAGTTGTCAAACTATGAAAAGACATAGAAGAAATTAAAATTCATGTTACTAAGTACAGGCAGCCAATCTGAAAAGCTATATACTGTCTAATTCTAACCATGTCATTATCAGAAGGGTAGAAGTATTCAGACAGTGAAAAGATCAGTAGTTGCCAGGAGGCAGAGAAGAATAATGGTAGAGCATAGCGGACTTTCAGGGCAGAGAGGCTGTTCTGTGAGATGCTATGGTGGTAGATATTGACAAATGTCATTACCAATAGTGACCCTGAACATAAACCACAGGCTTCTAGGGACAGGATGTGGGAATGTAGATTCACTGGTTGTCACAAGGTGCCTCTGTAGTACAGAATGTCAACAGCAGGTGCTGTGCATGTGCGGGGGCAGAGGGAATGCAGAGGGAACCTCTCTGTACTTTCCATCCCAGTTAGCTAGGAACCTAAAACTGCTCTCAAAAATAAACTCCATTAATTAAAAATGTCTTTGATTGAATTATTAGAAACACAAACCTGATTTTTGCCAAATTAAAAGAATTATTTTTGAATCATGGTACAGCTAATTAACTTTGGGGTAACATAATTTGACATGAGAATTCATAGTGCCTTTTTACATTTATATTTAAACTAAATATAATTCAATAAAGTAGTTATTATGGATTCTACTGCCAGTCACTTTGACAAGTACTATTGAGAAATATTAATCTTAAAATACATAGTTCAGAGATGCTGGATCATCTTTATTCATGAAATTATGTTCCCGCAACAGCCTGGATTTCATTTACACAATTTATGCTGGCCTACATCTTGTTCCCATATTTACATTCCTTGTCTCCCTTCCTCAGCAGACTAAGGACCCCGCATCATGCATGTGATTTATAATATATGCAGAGTGATTTGAAATGGCTTTGGATTTTGAACTCAGAGTATATATGGTGAGTAATTACTGAGCTATTTAAAAATTACTCCAAATACAGTTAATAGTTGTTCTAGCAGTCTTATCTACCAACAAATAGTATCCACAAGGAGAGATTAGGGAACTGGATGATTATACTATGTTCCATTGTTCCATAAGAACAAAAAAAAAATTTCACTGACACTTAAATGTCTTCTCCTATAGCTTACCCTGAAGAAAACATATTTTCTAAAACATAGGATCATTAAGGCTGTTTTATTTTTTCTTCTCTGTAATTTGCTTGCATGTGTTTGTTGGAGGAGTTGTTATTTTTGTTATTTGTTTGGCTGATGCTTTTGAGAGAGTACTGCTGTGTAGCCTAGGCTGGCCTCCAACTTATAATCCTCCTATGTGCCAGGATTATAGGCATGTGCCACCATGCCTGGAACTTTTTTAATGAGCATGTATTATGGACATAATAAAAAGCACTTTTAAAGCATTGGGATATTTGTTTGGTCATTTGGTCACTTGAAAATTTTCTAGGTGAGAGCTCTAACAAAGTATTTCTTCACCCTTTTTTCTCTCTAATCCTTTTTCAGTCTGAGGAGCACTATAAATGTCTTGTTGGAAGTAAATCCAGTCTAGAAGAAGAAATGCTTATTGATTTACATAGAGTGCCTGGGCTACATCCTAAACAGAACTGGGACAATGAATGGATAGATGATTGAGATAGATAGATAGATAGATAGATAGATAGATAGATAGATAGATTAGATAGATAGATGATAGATAGATAGATAGATAGATAGATAGTAGGTAGATTATTGATGGACTTAAGATAGATAAATAATGCCTAATAGACGATGAATAAATATAAATGATAGATAGGTATAGATAGATGATAAATGGATAGATACATAATAGGTGACTGATAGATAAGAAACAGATAAATAAATAGAAGGTAGATGATAGAAAGAAGGTAGATAGAAATAGATGATTGAAGCCAGGCATGGTGGCGCACGCGTTTAATCCTAGCACTCAGGAGGCAGAGGCAGGTGGATCTTTGTGAGTTCAAGGCCAGCCTGGTCTACAGAGTAAGTTCCAGGACAGCTGGGACTACAGGGAGACCCTATCTCGAAAAGACCAAAAAAAACACACACACACAGAGATGATGAGATGAGAGAAGAAAGAAGAGAGTTAAATGAAATTCTAATTAAAAATTTTTTTTCTGAGGTTACATTTTTAGATTTAGAGATGAGAGAAGATTGCGTAAGTAAACTTTTTACCAAGCCATAAACATTTCTAGCCTGGTAGTATAAGGGCAGGACTTCAAAAATCTTTTTGAGTCTTTCCCAAATTTCTTTCTTGAGTCTTTAGGGAGGAGGCAAGCATGATCTGGGTAGGGAAATTTTTCAATCTTGTACCTTATTATTGTAAGAGTTGTACACACCTCATGCAACAGGGACTTAAACCTTGTGCTCAGAAAGCAACAGGCTGAGTCGTGTCGGTTTGATCAGCATTTCTGATACACTTCCAGGAAGAAGCAAGAGGTCTGATTTACAAAGGCCTGATCTTTTTCCCAAATTAAACCGGAGTTAGCAGGAGCCACCCGCTCCCCCCTTGCTTTCACCCTACCTCGGTGTGTCTTTTGCGTGTTTGATTCAGCGATTCTACTTAACCTCCACTGCCTCGGGGCTGTGGGACTGAACTTCTTCGGCTGGTCTAGAGGAGCTTATATTACATATTGTGGTAAGTTTCTAACTCCAAGCTAGGATCCTGTGAGGCCCTTAACATTCTCTTTTTCCATGTCCCCTTAATTTTCTCTGTCCTTCCATCCTAGGGCTTATGTCAGTTGAAATTTCTGCTGAAAACAATATGTACATGTTTGTTTAGGTACAGTCAACTTTTCTTAGCTTCACTTGATTCCCAGTCTCCTGTAGGGGAAAACCCTCAGGGAGCTGTCTGGACATGGAGGGAGTTTGATAGTGTTTCCTGTTGAAGGCTAGGTGAGCTATTTAACCTGATTTGCCTGCTTGCCATCCAAAGCCATTGCTGAGAATGACGGGGACCCCTGGGATTTGCTTTGTGAAAAAGTGCTAAAGAGCCTTTTCTCTCCAGGGGCCACCAAGTCAAGTTTCTGATTTAGGGAATCCTCTCTTTCCCTCACACCCTGGGGAATTCTTGCCAAATCGCCAGGGCCAGGTCATTCTGGGAGGTACTTAAACCCAGAAGCCTCTGGGCAGGATTCTCTTGATGGGATGGCCTTGGGAGTTCCTGTTCAGGGCCCCCCAGGCGGGAAGGGGACACACCGCAGCTTGATCCATCTGTTAAGTTCTGCGGAATTCAAGGGCAGGCCTTGTGGAAAGCAAAAAGATGAGTGTCTGTTTAAAATAATTCCCGAATCTGAAAATATGCTTCCATATGGGAAGAAAAAAGACAGGTTGGGGGGCCAACCTGGAAGGGATTTATTTGTAACATTGTAAACTTCTTCCAACATGGAGGCTCATGAAAGAATCTCCGGTTTCTTTAGTCATTCTATATCTCTATTTTTTTTTTTTGGTCTTTCGGAACGATAGGGTCTCCTGTAGTCCCAGCGTCTGGAAAACTTAACTTCGGTAGAACCAGGCTGGCCTTGGAACATCAAACAAAGATTTCACCTGCCTTGCCTTCCTGGAGGTTTAGATTCAAGGCGGTGCGGCCCCTACACGTGGTCTCAATCAATTATTTATTTATTACTTCTTCTAATCTACCTTCTATTTATTTATCTGTTTCTTTTTTTTTTTTTTTTTTTTTTTTTTTTTTTTATTCTCGTTGCTGTATGGAACTGTTATTGGTCTGCCTTTGCCATGGCACGTGTCTGTGCAACCGCGGGGGGTTTCTCAGACGGGTGGAAGGGTCTCGGATTCCCCCTGGAGCCGTTTCGACGAGTTCTCCTGGAATTGGAGCTTCGGACGGTCTCAGCCGCCATTGTGTGCCGGGGATCGAAACCCGGGTTCCTCTGCAAGAGCGGTTCGGCGCTTTTAACGTTAGGATCTCTCCAGCCTACTCTTATTCTGTTTCTTACTAATTCAGTCACCTCTTATGTTCTATCATTATATTTATCTCACACTATCTACATTTATATTTATTCATCATTATTAGGGCATTATTATTATCTTAAGTCCATCAATAATCCACACACACACAGAGATGATGAGATGAGAGAAGAAAGAAGAGAGAAAATAGAGTAGATTTCTTAATTCAACTAAATTATTTTTCTGATCGGTACCTTTTTAGATTTAGAGATGAGAAAGATTGCTAATACGTTTAACTTCAAGCCAAAACATTTAGCTGAAGTAAGAGGACTTCCAAAAATCTCTTGTTGACTTTCGCAAGATTTTGTATTGAAGGATCTTTAGAAGGCAAGATTTCTGGGTAGAAAATTTCAATTGTACCTATTATTGTAGAGTGTTACACACGATGAATCAGACTTAAACCTGTGCTCAGAGGCAACGCTGAGGTGTGTGGTCTGATCAGCATCTTATACACTTCAGAAAGAAGCAAGAGGACTGATTCGTACAAAGCCTGATTTTCCAAATTGAAACGAGTATGAGCAGGGCACGCTCCCTCCGCTTCACCCTACCTCGGTGTCTGGGTTTGATTTGCGCGATTCTACCTCCCTCCACCCTCGAGCTGTGACTGCCTTCTTCGGCTGGTTAAGGAGCTATACTAAATTTGTGGTAAAGTTTCTAACTTCCGCAGCTAGTCCTGCATGAGGCTCCTACATTCTTTCCACTGTCCCCTTAAATTTTTCTCATGTCCTTCCATCCGTAGCTTATGTCAGTTGAAATTTCTGCTGAAAACAATATGTACATGTTTGTTTAGGTACAGTCAACTTTTCTTAGACTTACTTGATCCAAGTCTCTGTAGGAACCTCAGGAGCTGTCTGGACATGGAGGAGTGATAGTGTTTCCTGTGAGCTAGGTGAGCTATTTACTGATTTGCCTGCTTGCCATCAAAGCCAATGCTGAGAATGACTGGACCCCTGAGGATTGCTTGTGAAAAATGCTAAAAGCCTTTTTCTCCAGGCCACAAGTAAGTTTCTGATTAGGAATTCCTCTCTTTCCCCTCGACACCCTGGAATTCTGCCAAATGCCAGGGCCAGGTCATTCTGAGGTACTTAAACCAGAAGCCTCTGGCAGGTCTTTGATGGTGATGGCCTGGAGTCCTGTTCAGCCCCCCAGGCGAAGGGACACACCGCAAGTGATACCATCTGTTAAGTTCTGCGAATTCAAGCAGCCTGTGGAAAGCAAAGAAGTGTGTTTAAAATATCCCGATTGAAATGCTCATATGGAGAAAAAGACAGGCTTGGCCACCTGAAGGGCATTTATTGTAACATTGTAACCTCAACATGAGCTCATGAAAAGAATCTCCGGTTTCTTTTAGATCTAATTCTATTTTTTCTTTTTTTTTTTTTTTGGTTCTATTCGGGTCGATAGGGTTCCTTGTGTGCCCAGGCTGGTCCTGGACTTCTCGTGACCCAGGGCTATGGCCCTGGAAATCACAAAAGATCGCATGCGCTGCTCCTGATGCGTAGGATTCAACAGGCACGACCCATGCTGCCACCTATCTACCTTTTTCCATCTACAATCATTACTTTTTTATCATATGTCCCTACTACTATCCTATCAATTATCATCTATTCATACCTATTCTATATTATTTATCTGTTTCTTTTTTTTTTTTTTTTTTTTTTTTTTTTTTTTATTTCGTCTGTTGTATGAATGTATTGTCTGCATGCAGGTCTGTGCACCCGTGTCGGCTCCCTGCCAGCCGGAGGTCGGAAGAGGTCTCGGATTCCCCTGGAGCTTGGTTCTCCTGGACATTGGAGCTTCGAACGGCTCTCAGCCGGCCATGTGGGTGCTGGGGATCGAACCCCGGGTCCTCTGCAAGAAGCGGTCGGCGCTATTAACCGATAGGATCTCTCCAGCCCCTCTTATCTGTTTCTTATCTATCAGTCACCTCTTATGTATCTATCATTATATTATCTATCACCTATCTATCATTTATATTTATTCATCATCTATTAGGCATTATTTATCTATCTTAAGTCCATCAATAATCNTGTGTGTGTGTGTGTGTGTGTGTGTGTGTGTTTAGAACCCAAGTTCTTGCACATGGTAAGAACTCTACTACTGAGGCAAATCTCTAGCACAAAAAGAAAACTTTAAGATAAAAGAAAGTAGGAGCACCAGGCATGGTGGTGCACGCCTTTAATCCCAGCACTCAGGAGGCAGAGGCAGGTGGATCTCTGTGAGTTTGAGGCCAGCCCTGTCTACATGGCAAGTTCCAGGATAGGTGGGGCTGCAGGGAGACCCTGTCTCAAAAAAAAAAAATAAATAAAAATAAATAAATAAATAAATAAATAAATAATAATAATAAAAAAAAGAGAAGCTGGGCGTGGTGGCGCACGCCTTTAATCCTAGCACTTGGGAGGCAGAGGCAGGCGGATCTTTGCGAGTTCAAGGCCAGCCTGGTCTACAGAGTGAGTTCCAGGACAGCTGGGGCTACAGGAAGACCCTGTCTTGAAAAGACAAAATAAATAAATAAATAAATAAATAATAAAAATAAATAAATAATAAAAATTTTTTGAAAGTTTTAAAATAAACTCACTTGCACATTTTTTATTTATTTATTTATTTATTTTGCACATTTTTAATTCAGTTTTAAAACTTAATTTTTAAGCTTTACTTAATCTTTAATCTTTGTTGTAAACTATATCCTTTAAGCAATGTAACTCAGAAAGCCACAGAATCATGTATGTACCCATTGTGGCAACTTCCCAAAGTGGCCCTTTCTACAAACGCCTGCAGTTAAATCTGTAGCCTGTACCCTCCCGTATCTCTACTGAATAAACTCAAACCTTTGCTTCATTCTGACTTACCCTGAAATTCTTTTCCTTGGTGTGCTCAAGGATCTGTCTTTACCTGAGTCGGTTCCCTGAAGGAGACCCCCTCAGCCTGCTGGCAGCAGTGCTGGGCTAAATCTCTCTGCTAAAGTTGACATGTCAGTTACATTTTTAGAAATTGTTTTTGTCTTTGAGCCTCTAAAAATGAAGACAACGATGTCCTGAGTTCTCTTTATACACTAGGCCAAACGCTGATATCAGGAATAAGATTAAAATCCGGTCCCGTTACTGCCTAATTAGACCAGTTACTTGGTTTCTCTTAGCCTTATGCATTCCCTTATCTTTGTGATAATACCTACCTCAGGGGCTAGAGAGATGGCTCAGTGGTTAATAGCACTGGCTGTTCTTGCAGAGGACCCAGGTTCCCAGGTTCCAGTCCCAGCACCCACATGGCCGGCAACAACCATCCATAACTACAGATCCTGGGATCCAATGCCTTCTTCTGACTTCTGTGGGCATTACACAACATGGGTGCCCTTACACACATGCAGGCATAACACACATACATACATACATACATACATACATACATACATACATATTTAAAAACATAATAGCAGCAGCCCAAGGACGCTCTTTGAGTGGAAGGCAAGAAAATGGCGGACTCCTCCGAGTGCTGAGCAGAGAAGCCGCCACTTCTGACCCCCTCGATGCCTCCAAGACAAAAGAGAAGAAAGTCCAAGGTGGAAGAGTGGTCCAGTCCCGATACCTGCAGTATGAGAAGAAAACCCAGAAGTGTTGGTCCCTCTTCGGTCAGATAAGTTCCTCCATCGATGCCCAAGGTAGCTCCTGAGTGACAGGCGACACTGGGTATGGCTGGCTTCTCATCTGGGTGGGTCACCACCAGAACTTCACCACTGTTCAGTGGCGTCACCCCTGGAATTTTTAAAAAATATTTAGGTAATTTGACAAAAAATAAAATAAAAACATAATACCTACCTCATAAGTTTCATTCTGATTCAATTGAAGAACCTAGTGAGAACCTAATGTGCTATTTTACTCATGAGTACACTATAAGGTAGGGTGTATGCATGATGGCTAGATGTATTATACATATGTATGAGCTAATATTTAAGAACTGAAATTTTCATATGTAAATTCAGATTTCCAGTTTCCCTTGAAAACAAATCAGAGATCTAGCAACTGAGTCAGGGTGCCGAGTCAGGGTGTGACTGTGGCTTGAGTCACCGGGGCCATTTTACTTTCTTCATGACTAGCTTATCCATATTTGGTCATTTGATTGTACTGTTTTCTGAGTTCCCCTCTACCTCAGACACCAGAGCTCCTCAGAAAAGCAGAACCAGACTCCAATTCAAATAGATTGAGTGCACGTGGGTGGGCCAATGCTCAGTTGAGAGGTCACCTTGTCTCTCACCCTGCTGAGAAGTTAGTAGCAGAAGAGAGCTGTTCAGAGGACGTGAATCCGTTGTCTATATTGAATTTGCTTGTCCTTAGCCTCACCAAGAAGGCAACCTTTCTCCATGGTTTGCCTGGCTGAGCAGAAATGTTGCTGGGGGTGTAGATAGAGTAATGAGTCCCGGGGCTCACTTTAGAACTCCATCAATATAGAAAATACTGCTTATTTAGGACACTTATTTTGGTTGTCACATGACTGGGAGTAGAAAGCACCACTTATTTTGGTTGTCACATGATTGGCAGTAGAAAGCACCACATCTTATTGTTCACATTATTTATAATGATCATGCCATAATTACCGGAAAAAATTATCTTCACTCAAGACTGAACTGTTATATGCACAAATTTTTCCAAATAGTTTAAAAACATTGAATTTTCGCCAGGCGTGGTGGCGCATGCCTTTGATCCTAGCACTTGGGAGGGAAGGCAGATCTTTGTGAGTTCAAGGCCAGCCTGGTCTACAGAGTGAGTTCCAGGCCAGTTGGGGCTACAGGGAGACCCTGTCTCGAAACGACAAAAAAAAAAAAAAAAAAAAAAACGTGAATTTTCCAGGAGTTCAGGCATGTTGTAAAAAAAGTGTACTTTCTGTGTTCAGAAGTGTACCAAGATTTGGTTTCCATTTCACACTATCTGAAAGCAGCACTGTTTAATGTACTGGGGACAATAGGTCTACCCATGTAGATGCTTCATGCTGGGCATTTCTTCATATAATTGTAAATGTGATTATTTCATGAAATAAAATTTAGAATTTAGGGGAATTTTGTGCTGTAATGTAAATCTATATTGTCTATAGCAATAGCTTTGAGTTATGAATCTGATTTGGCACAAACTGTTCTTAAACTCTGTAAAGGTAGATAATTAAGAACAATGCAAAAAATAATTCTTAGCTGGGCATGGTGGCACACGACTTTAAGCCCAGGACTCCTGAGTCAAAGGCAGGTAGATCTCTATGAGTTCAAGGCTAGCCTGGTCTACATAGTGAGTTCTAGGTCAGCTGGGACTAAAGAGAGACCCTGTTTTAAAAAGACCAAAAAAAAAAAAAAAAGATAATAATTCTTGTCTGTATACCTGAGAGCTTTGCCAAGTATAATAAAGGCTACATTGGCATCGGCCCCTCGTTGAAGGAGTTAGTTTTTACCTCCATCTGAACACTTTTTTCCATATTCTTGATCTAGAAATGTGTGCACTCCATGGTTTCTCTCTTGAACAGGTTGTAACAGCTGCTTGGCTGCTCATTGTAAGTTAATTAGATACACACACTCATTTTTTATTCCTGGGTAGGAATCGTGCTTTTATCCTTTTTTTTTAATTCATGCTTTTATCTTTAAAAAGGTATTTCTTTCTTTTTTTAAATTTTTTAAAATTTATTCGTTATGTTTATGAATGTACTGTCTGCATGCAGATCTGTGCACCCGTGTCGTGCAAATGCCGATGTGGTCAGAAGAGGGCGTCAGATTCCCCTGGAACTGGAGTTAAAGACGGCTCTCAGCCACCATGTGGGTGCTGAGGATCGAACACAGGTCCTCTGCAAGAGCAGTCAGCGCTCTTAACCACTAGGCCATCTCTCAGCCACCATGTGGGTGCTGAGGATCGAACACAGGTCCTCTGCAAGAGCAGTCGGCGCTCTTAACCACTAGGCCATCTCTCCAGCCCCCTAAAAAGGTATTTCTAAAAGTAGTATTTAGTCCAGTATTTGCCAATTGATATGCATATCTATTAAGAATCATTTTCTCTTCTTAGAGCATTTAATATGCCACATATAAATTTATGTCAGGATAGCAAAACAGGTGTTCAAATATTTGTTATAAGAGAGAATATGAAGGCTGACGAACAAACCCATGTAACAAACATATGTAACTGATGATCTGGGTCATTACTTTTCTCAGAACGCTTCAAAGCTTCAAGCTATTTAGAGAAATCACAAAGCTGTGAACTGTTTTGGAAACTGCTCCCCTTCCTCTGAGTTCCAGGAAGTTTAGATAAGTCAGCTACAAAATAGCCATTTATGATCACAGCTGAATCAAAATTTTGTCTTTAGTATTTCTCCCCAAATCCTGAAAGCTATTCCAGACAGACCACACTGCCTGGCTTTCCAACCATACCAGCTAAGTTTAGATGAAGAGACATCCCCTGTTTCCCTTGATTCATGTATCAAGATGAAAACACTGCCCACAGAGTTCACTTTCCCTGTCACATCCAGGGAATCCTCTTCCTAACTCACAGTTCCACAGGAAGTCTTAGGACCAGCTACCTTAATCCATCATTTGATACCACATTTAGATTCCAGAAAGGATGAGGTATCAGCTGAAATTTCTGTAAGCTCAAAAGAAAACGATGACCTCACTCAGTCATCTCGACACCATTTCACCCTGCCTCCTGGCTGGGAATGTTCTCCACTGACAACAATGAATGAAAGAAAAAGATCACAGCTAACTGTGTACTACTAAAATATCTTTATTTCAAGATATTGCTTTCCATTTTATTTAATAAACACATTTCCCCCAAAGACAGCACAGCAATGCTTGGCAAATAAAAATAAACTTTAGAAAATTTGTAAGCCTGGCTTATATATTGCTTTATTTAGAGGAAAATTCTCACATATTTTTTTCCCTCCACCCACCAAAAGGAACATGCATAATAAATGAAAGTAAGCTTGGCAGGAAATCCATCAATAAGGTTAATTTAAAATGTAGGCAGAATAGCTAATCTCCATATGGCCATCAAGGTTCTTATTTCAAACCTAGTGACTTCTAAACAGCTGAAGGAATAGAGAAGGAATCCCAGCAATGTGGATAAACACATCTTTACTCAGAGGAGACATACATTGGGAATTCATTTTTTAGGGTCACTCACAGTGAGGAGCAAAGCTGCCTGGCTTCAAACTCCAGCTCCGTTACATGACTTTGAAACACAAAAGTCCCATAGTCCTCGACTCCCTCATCTGCAGACTCAAGTGGCAGCAGCATGGGGTACTGCAGAAAGTTTCACTTATGCATATGGTTGACATGGTAGATATTTCAGAAGAAATGTCTAGCATTGTATCTGGCACTTAAGGCTTGACTTTTTTTTTTTTTAGTACTGTAAGTTGGTGACAGTACAGTACAGTAACTGGGAAGGCGGCGCTGTAGACATTACTCATTTTGAAAGAGCACCCCACCCCCTAAAGAGAAGAAAAAGAGGTGGGGAAGTGATAGGTATTTTTGTTTTGTTTTTTAATAGGAATAGACTTGATTCTCCCCCAAGGTTTTGTGTTTCAGGGCCTGAGTCATCCAGCAAAGACCGAACTGGGAAAGATTTTGAGCCATATTACGAAAAAGGCACTATTCCTATAGATCCCTTTGGGAGTTAAATATGTATATAAAATGGGAATTGTGAAGTGAAGAAGGTTTTAAATGCTTTGGCAGTAAGGTGCTAATACTTGTATTCTGGTTACTAGCAATGTCATATGTTACCATGGAGTCTCAGTCAGCATGGAACAAATTGTATCTGAAGGTGTTAGTTGAGTTCAAAGCTGTCTTTTCATTAGATGGAATTTGCTTTAGTTCACTTAGGAGTGAACTAACATATGGAAATCTACTACTATGGAAACTTCATAAAATGTATACATATACAATATAAATATGGGACCTCGTTGGGGGTCCCATAGACCCTAAAACAATACTGGCTTTTATATCGCTGTTAGTCACCTGCCAGAACTTGACAGTAAGACCCTATTGCTGAGCATATTACATACCTGTGATGTAAGATAAATAAGGAGAAATCAAACTGGGATAGGCCTCGATGCTTCGTTTCTATGTCCCACCTTTCATAGTACTAGAAGGTGCTATGCATACTACCAGAAAAGAGAAGAAATAATTAGCCTTACCCAGCTGTGAACCCTGTGAGCTACAATAATGATGGGCCTAAGATGTGCCCACTGGTACAATAGTGGCACAAATGTTATGAGAGTAACCAACCACTCATGCTTGGATTTAAGGCCCACTTCACCAGATGGAGCTGATACCTGGCACTGTTATCAGGTCAAGAACTTGTGGCTAGACAGTTCATAAGCCATAGGGGAGAACCTATTACTATTATTCTGTTAAATGGACACAGTATTAAACTGACTCCTAGTAACTTATTGTTATACCCACTGATTAGTGAGTCTCTCAACTCTCACCAGAGAAGCTTCTCCTTGTGGCAGATGATGATTAACACAGAGACCATAATTGGTCAATGAACAGAGAAGAAGAGACTGTGTAGTACTCAGTCCTAAACAGGACACCTGTGCCACACTCTCTCCTCCCAAGGCTTAGGGATCATTGTGGAAGAGGAGACGAAAAGATCCTAAGAGAGAGAGGTAGTGGATGCATATAAGAAAGCCATGTTTCCTGAACCAGCAGGGCAGGTGCACATCTGAACCCACAGCACTTACAACAGCATGAACAAGACCTGTGCAAACCCAAGCCAGACAAAACCCAGAAAGAATGGGAGCCGTAGGAAAGAAGCCCCAGCTCTAGCTGAAGAACTATTGATAATTGGTACCTGCTGCTGGGAGAGGAAGAGTCAGCCTGCTTTCTTGCTTTTCTTGACTCTTTTATTAAATTGATAGTTTGCAAATTTCATATATTTTGATCACATTTAGATCTTTCCCTTATCTGCACCCTACCTTACTACCCCTCACCCAATTCCATATAATATATATATATATATCGGAGTCATATTTGTGTCCCCAGGTGCCCTTCAGTGTGGATTCATCCACCTTAGCCTGGTCAACCTGCCAAAAGTCTCATCTTTAAATGAGACAGGAGAGTCCATTTTCCTTTGGGAGGGGCACAGAATGAGGGTGGAGATGGAATAAGGGACCTGAATATGATAAAAATATGTTGTATGAAATTCTCAAAGAATCAATAAAATATCTTTTTAAAAGAATGGACTAAACACAAGTTATAGATTCTTTTTTGCTGTTTTTTTAAGGACAAAATTTATATTACAGGTATATATGGAGATAGACACTAATCAAGTTTTTGTTACTGTTTGTTCTGTTGTTGTTTTTTTTCTGTTTTGGATTTTTTGTTGGTATTTTTAAGACAGGGTCTCCCTGTATCTCAGCTGTCCTGGAACTCACTATGTAGACCAGGCTAGCCTTGAACTCACAGAGATCCACCTGCCTCTGCCTCCCGAGTGCTGGGATTAAAGGTGTGCGCCAACACACCCAGACAGTTTTGGATTTTTTTAATGACACAGGGTCTCCCTGTAGTCCCAGCAGACCTGAAACTTGCTGTGTACACCAGGCTAGCCTCACAGAGATCCACCTGCCTCAATCTCCTGAGTCTGGGATTAGAGGTGTGCACACCAGACCCAGCTGACTCATAAAGTTTTAAATGTGGTCTCATTATCTGAGGAGATGGAACAAGATCAAAGAGGAAAACATTTCTTTTTAAAATTAAGTTTCTTTATACTTTCATAATAGAGAAGAAAGAAGAGCGGGAGGGAGGGAGGGAAGGAGATGAGGAACAGGAGAGAAGAGGAAGAATCTATTATGTTGTTTCTTATCTATTCTATCACCTTTATAAGGTTTCATTCAGCTTTAAAAGTCTGAAACTATATAGAGGGAAAGCAGAGGCCAAGAAATACAAGCATTCAAGTCATAGAACAGAGACACATGGGCAAACAGACAGGTGACAATCAAAAAGGATTAGAGCTTTCTGCTGCAAAGCCTTTTTACATTTGCTGTTGGGATTTCCTCTGTACTTTTTAAAATAATGTATTTATTATTTATATATTTTTATTTTTATTTATTTTTTATGTGTATGAATGGACTGTTTGCACTCAAGTTGTGCAATGCCTCAGAGGTCAGAAGAGGGTGTCGGATTCCCCTGGAACTGGAGTTAAAGATGGTTCTTCAGAGGGTGTCAGATTCCCCTGGAAATGGAGTTAAAGATGGTTCTTAGCCGCCATGTGGGTGCTGGGAATCGAACCCGGGTCCTCTGCAAAAGCAGTCAGTGCTCTTAACCGCTGAACCATCTCTCCAGCCCCTTATTTATATTTTAAGTGTATGAGTGTATTGCCACCTATGTTGTGCAGTACCTACAGAGGTCAGAAGAGGGGGTCGGACCCCTGGAACTGGAGTTATGGACCCTTTGTTAGCCACCATATGGGTACTGGGGAACAAACCCAGGTCCTCTATAAAAGCAGCCAGTGCTCCTAACAGCTGTGCCATCTCTGCACTTTCTAACCACACTCAGCTTGTTTTCTCCAAACAATTAGCACTTTGGCATGCAGCTGTGTAGACTGAGAGCCTCATGCCCTTTCCTTGTGCTGGGGGTGGGGGTGCAGCATTTTAATCTCTAGAGAGATTAGGAGAAGCTGGCGACAGCGTTCTTTACTTTTTTTCTCCTCCTGTACTCTGAACGGGAGGTCCTGAGGGAGGCAGGTCTGCTTTTTCTTTCCTCTTTGTCTTGATCTGGGCTTTGTGAAGTGAAGGGTTGAGGGAAGTGGAGGGAAAGGAGTTTGCCATAAAATGGAGTGTGGTTCCTGCTACAGAATTCTCAGATGCCTGCTGAAGGCTTTTGGAAATCACGCTGATTGTGAGGCTAAAATGACCGGAACATGAATAAAAGGAAACAGCTCAGATCTTGGCCTGGAAAGCGAAAAGGACAGTGGAGGCTGGACACAGAGTCAGAAGGAACTAAGGAGACTGACTTCTACAGTAAAGCGCCGTCACTGGTCTTTCAAAGGCAAGAAAACTCACAGGGCTCCTGTGGCTGAGCTCCCCGAGTGTTATGACATCAGGATTACTGCGGATCCTCGAAATTACTAGTTAGGCTCAATTAAATAAATGCTCCTAAATGTAATTAAGAATGGATCATATGTTAACTTCCTTGTGAATTAAGACAAATACTCATTATCGTGTCTCTCTTGGAGAGAGCAATATGTGCATACTGAGACTTGGCATTCTTGCTACAGTAGTAGAGGACAAAGAAGAAAGAGGCCAGGGTCCCTAGCATAGATGTTGATGTCCTTCAGCTCCTCTCCTAGGCTCACAGAAAGTCTCTCATGCCCACCCCTTCCTTCAGTCTGTAAACATCCATTGAGCATGCTGTGTGTGGAAAGTAGAGAAATGAAGGTTCCTGAATGGTTTCATCTGACGCCATCACAGGCTTCCCCACAGGTGAGTGGCCGCATAGGAAAAAAGTCCGCACCCGGAGGGACGAGGCAGCCTTCAGAAAGGGCCTGATTTGTTTGGATTCTTGACCTCCCTGTCTTTTCCTGGAAGAAAGAGATGACTCCACTGGATGGATGACCCCACTGGATGGCACCCTCTGAGCGCCGCCTGCAGGATTTCCGAGGGGATGGTGGGAATAGGGCCTAAGCCATTTGCAGAGTCTTAACATTTGTTTGAAAAGTAGTTGTGTCAGATACTGTATTTGGAATCCTCATCATTTAGCTGTCATGGAAAGCGTCTTCTCGTCAAGCATGTTAGCGTATACCTGTCTTTCCAGCATTAGGGAGGCTTAGGCAGGAGGGCTATGAATTCATGGCTGGTCTAGGTTATATAGAAAGACTTTGTGTAAAGAAGACAGAGACGAACTGGAGAGATGGCCTAGTGGTTAAGAGCACCGACTGCTCTTGCAGAGGTCCCGGGTTCGATCACCAGCACCCACATGGCGGCTGAGAACCGTCTGTAACTCCAATTCCAGGAGAACTCCAGTTCCAGGGGCTGCATGACACAGGTGCACAGACCTGCATGCAGACAGTACATTCATAAGCATAAATAAATAAATAATCTTAAAAAAAAGAAGACAGAGACAAGGGGGATGGCAGAAGAAGAAGTGAGGGGAGGAAGAAGGAAAGGGGAGAAAAGAAAAACAGAAGGAAGAGAAGAATCTTCTAGAACATCCTTGAGCTTTCCCAGCTGCAGGCAGCCGGCAGCCTATGAAAACAGAATGTGCATTTTAACTAGATTTTCCAGGTTCTTTGGGTGTGTGTTTTGAAAGGCACTGATCCGAAGTATTTAAGAAGCTTATCTTTAGTTTTTTTTTTTTTTAAGAGGAAGAGCTTTGTCTAAACACATTCTACAAGACCAGTGTTAATCCCAAAACCAGAGGAGAACACACAATAGGAAAATGTAACTTTGATAAACATGGTTGTAAAAATTCTCAGAAAAAAAAAAAACAATATTAGGAATCCAAATCCAACAGCACACTAAAATACTATTTACAGGATCAAGTGGGATTCACCCCACTTAAATGTCTGCAACTCAGTGTGATATACCATGTCAATAGAATTAAGGTGGGTAAGCCAGGCATGTTGGCACACACCTTTAATCCCAGTACTCAAGACTCAGAGGCAGGAGGATCTCTATGACACTGAGGCCAGCCTGGTCTACATAACAAGTTCCAAGCCAATTGGGGCTACAAGGGGGCCCTGTCTCAAAAAAAATTTGTTTCCAAAGCCAATGTCTTATTGAAGCTCTGTGCATGCTTATCTTTAGTTTAACTGACTTGAGATCAAATCTCAGCTCTAGCACTGACTTGCTATGTGACTTCAATAAGAAGCTATTTCACTTCTCTGAGTCTGTGTTTCCAGATCTATAAAAATGGAAATTAAAAACAAGCTTTATCTCATAGGCCACCATGAAGATGTGTGACCCTGTACATGCAAATCATGCCATCCGGCACAAAGTAAGTGCTCAGAAAATACTAGTTAAGGGTAACATGGCCAGGCCTGGTGGCACACACATTTAATCCTAGCACTTGGGAGGCAGAGGCAGGGGGATCTCTCTGAGTTTAAGGCCAACCTGGTCTATAGTGTGAGTTCCAGGCCAGGTGGGGCTACAGGGAGACCCTGTCTCAAAAAAAAAAAAGTAACATGTCATTCCTTTCCCATACAAAAAGCCAGCATTCCTGTATGTTAAAGGGTATCTCAGGGCTAGCAAGATGCTCAGTGCATAAAGTGCTCACTGAACAAGCATAAGGACCTGAGTTCAATCCCTAGAACCCATGTAAAAGTGTCACTACCCATAAAAATCCAGGTGTGGAGGTACATACCTATAACCCCAGGGCTGGGACAGGGAGGGGCAGGGGAGTCCTGGGGGGGCTTGTTTGCCAGACAGTCTAGCCAAAATGGCAAGCTCTAGACCAATTAGAGGCCCTATCTCAAAATAAGATGGAGAACCACAGAGGAAGGTGCCCAACCCTGACACAATACTCTGCACAACACACACACACACACACACACACACACACACACACACACATACACACACACGGTGTCTCAACTTGCCTCATACATTCTCTCAGCCTACGTGAAAAAAGTGTATTAATAAAACTACCTGGCAGTGACTGGGAAATATAACTTTGATGTATCTTAAAGATCACCTGCAGGATTCACTTGCTAAAAGTTAATAAAATGCATTCTTTAAAGAGGCGTCCAGTGTGATAGCCAGCCCCGAGATGCACTTGTTACCTCTGCCTCCCAGCCCCGTCCATCTGTGTGGTCCTCTCCCACTTGAACAGGGTTAACCTGAGTAACTAACAAGAAAGTACAGAAGTGAGGGAGCATGGGTTTCTAAAATAGCTCTTAAAAGGTACTGAACCTCTGCTATATTAGATCTTGGGCCACTTATTCTAGGGGAAGCCAGCCTCCATGTCGTGGGAACACATACATAGCAAACAACTTAGTCCTCCTGCCCATAGCCAGCAGCAACAAACCATGCAAGAAAGTCAAGTCTTCAGAATGTTGATACTCACAATAGATAGTTAATAACCCTTGTAGTAGCCAAATATATAGTATAATCTTTCCTAATAGGATCCTATTATCTAAGATCAATAGAAAAAAGTTAAAAAAAGAGAATTTTAAAACAATGATTTATTTTTATTTTACGTGTATGTGTGTATTACCTGCATGTAAGTGCACTCATGTCATGCAATGCCTGAGGTGGCCAGAAGAGGGCATCAGATGCCCTGGAACTAGAGTTACAGATACAGTTGTTAGCTGTCACGTGGATGCTGGAACCAAACCCAGCTCCTCTGCAAGGGCAGCCAGCACTTTTAACCACTGAGCCATCTCTCCAGCTCTGAAAATAAAAAAATTTGGGGGTCTTTTTGAGACAAGATCTCCTTTTAGTCCCAGCTGGCCTAGAGCTTACTATGTAGACCAGGCTGGCATTGAACTCACAGAGATCCATCTGCCTCTGCCTCCCAAGTGCTGGGATTAAAGGTGTGTGCCACCACACTGGGTGAAAATAAAATTATTTTTCATTCTTATTTGATAAAACATTCCAGCAGTTCCAAACAGGTGCAAGGCACACAGTGAACAAATAATTCCCACTCTCCAACCCCCACTTCACTCAACTAGGACTCCATAGAAGGGTTGGCTTAACCACTTTGTTCCAGGAATTTGTGTTCCTTCTCTCTTTCATTCCCAGCAGAGCAGATTTACCTGAGCATGTGGGAGAAGGCACTGTGTACACTCACCCTTGTTCTGTCCAGGCTGCCCAGTTTCAGGGGCCACCAACTCTGCAAGCTGCACCCAAGCTGAGCTACACATGAGCTACACATGTGCTACACATGAGCTACACATGGGCTAGTCAGCCCTTCCATGGATGCTGCAGAGACCCAAACCAGGTGGCTCAAGCCATCTATTCCAAGCCAGCTTTTATCAGGAGCAAAATACCTCTTTGATCTTTTTATGGTATTGTGATAAATGTTCAGCTGGTTCCAAACTCAGAAAAGAATGGAAGATGTGTTATTCATTAGTCCCCTAAATTTCAACAAGTAGCATAAGTTCAGCACAGATAGCTTATTCTACATTAACTTTCCGTTCTATTGTTTTCCACATTTTTCCAATTACCAATTTCCTATGCTACTACTGATATAAGAAACTTGGGCTACATTCTAACTTTAGTCTGTCTCTCTCTCTCAACATAATTGTTTATCTTCAAAATCCTACTAGAACATAGTATAGGAGTGTCTAGGTAGTTGAATAGATCATTAGTAATAATAATACTGACACTACTACGTATGACTACAAAATTGATATATTGTCTGTTTTTATCCTTAAAGCAACCTAATGACATAACTGCTGAATATTTCTATAGAATAAGTACCAGACCATCTGTACTTAAAATTCCTCTGGGGGGAGGCATATATAGTGTCCACCCCCTCCTTTCTTGGTCACAATGACAAACTGAGGTATAATTTCACCAAACTGAAGCCTAGGAAACAAGTAAGTCTATTGGATTTACTTAAGAAAGCAATGGACAGGGTTTACTTCCGGGAGTGTGGGTGCCCCCCCCCCAAGGCCACACTGCAAAGGCTTCACCCAAGCATGGATGGTGGCTCTTCCACAGTCACACAAAATACTGAGAGTTTTCCCCTAGGCTCCCCCAGCCTCCATACCCCCAGCCCCACCCTCAGGCCACATGCAACTAAGCGTGACTGGTTGGTGGGGAGATATGGCTAGATTCTCCTGCATCTCCCTTCTTGTGGGGAGTGACAGTTAACAAGCTCAGCTGTGACAATCCTAGGCAAGTGGGCACGACTGAGCCTGGAAGGAGGCCAGTCCCATACAATGGGATCCAAGATTTGAATATACGGTTGGCTCTGAAGTCTCCGTTACTTCTACTTAAACAGTGTGACATTTCAAATCCTACTTTAAAGTTGTTATTTTAATATTTCTAACCTGAAACTTCAATCAATAAATCAATGAAACCTGACATTTCCACATTGGAAAGACCTTTGAATGTCTAGCCCCAACTTATCTTCCTCTTATTAGGATGAGGAAACTCTCAGCAAGATTACATCAATTTCTAGCCATGTAAAACTATTTGAAAAAGCTATAAATAGTGCAAACTTCCTATATGGTTACTAAATTACTGTGTAGGAATTTTTATTTCTAGGATTCTTTATCTTTGGCTATCCAAAGAGGCTCTGAGTGAAGACATCAGTGTATGGCTTGGGCCAAGCAGAGCTAAGCAGTGGGACTTATAACCAAAGAAGTGTTACTCTCAACACACAGCCGCTTCTGAGAGCAATCATGTAATTATTCTGTGGACTAATAAAAATATGAGTTTAGCTCTGGGCTTCAGTTTGTACAGTCAGTGACAGGATGACTACACATTCCTACCCATGGTATACAAAGGTTCCTTTTTCTCCACAGCCTTCCAGCATCCTTTATCTTTTGATTATCCTCTCAACTGTGAAGTGATAACTTCTTGTACTTTTGATGTCCATTTCCCTAATAGTCAATGATATGGATATTCCTGGGCTAGAAATAGAACCAGAGATTCAATTTCTGATACTTTCAAGAATTTTCTTATCATGTAACCAAGAAATAGCTTGGTTATTCGTTTTGGAGAGAAACAACAGAGCCCTTTGTGCCATAAACGACACATTCTCATGTGAGGAATCACAGGTATGGGCTGTCCACCTCTGCCTGGGGCCTGTTAGAACAACAAGGCCTCTAAGTGAGTGAGCTTGCCTGGGTCACAAAGTTATGAGTAAGTTGTCTGGATTCAACTTCAGCTGGTCTGGCTCACTGTGTATAGATAATCACAGTAACGTAGCAGGGCTGTTCTGCCCAGAGAATACCAGGCGCCCAAGAGAAAATTTCACTTTGTATCTTTCACCTCTCTTTCAGGGAGTGGTATTCACATTGTTCTACCCCAGGATGCTCCCTGGGAGGTGCAAGCCAGTAGTCCTTCCACAGACAGAGAAAACAAAAAAAACACAGACAGTCCTAGAGTCACAAAACCAGTAAGTGTGCCCCAAGCTTTGGGATGTTTAGCCAGGTTCTAGAAGACCAGGGGCTCATTTTCTATAGAGGCCATTGTCATACACATAGGTGTTTGAGACCCAGCAAACAACAGTGCAGTATCTGACAGAGCCCTCCTGAGGGAGTCAGTGACTTACAAAGCCAGGCTGGGTAGCAAGTCTACTTGCAGATTCCAAATTGCTGCCAGAGTGTGATGATTGTGCATCTCATGATTATATTTAGCTGGTATTGTGTCACAGACTCAACTAAACAATAAAGCACAGTGTCTGTGTCCAAAGAACTACATATATAATAAGGCAAAGGAATATGTGAGAAACCATGCCAACTCCAGATTCTCCTTTGCACTAACAACAGATACCAGATCACAAATTAATGTTTACTGCCCTTTGTTTTCCTTACCTAGTAAGTGGAGTAGAATGACACGGACACACAGCCTGTTGTCATGGGTCTCTGTCTATTGATTCGCTGGGTACATTGACATGTGGGCTGCTAGTACCCTTGATTGGTGGGATGCCAGCTCATCCTCAAAGGCAAAGACTCTGGTTGCTAAACTTGAATGCACATCTACATGCTCTCATGGGCTTGTTTAAACACAATTGCTAGCTGGGCATGGTGGCGCACACCTTTAATCTTAGCACTTGGGAGGCAGAGGCATGTGGATCTTTGTGAGTTCAAGGCCAGCCTGGTCTACAGAGCAAGTTCCAGGACAGCTGGGGCTACAGAGAGACCCTGTCTTGAA
The DNA here is from genome assembly GCA_009823505.1 of Rhizomys pruinosus. Lineage (NCBI taxonomy): Eukaryota > Metazoa > Chordata > Mammalia > Rodentia > Spalacidae > Rhizomys > Rhizomys pruinosus. Next base: position 2,263,124 of record VZQC01014031.1, on the reverse strand, counting down.
AAGACCAAAAAAAAAAAAAAAAAACAAAACCACAATTGCTACACCTCACCCAGAGAGTTTCTAAGTCCTTCCATTTTTAGCATATTCCCAAGACACCGATGCTGTCCAACGGACTAGCTTCTAGAAACATTGGTCCCAACTACAAGCAGTTCCATCAATGCTACAGAGAACTGCAAATCTAAGGTACAATATTCTGTAACAAAAAACAAGGGTCGGGGCTAGCAAAACGCAGGGAAGTTCATCGCCATTTTGTTTAGAAATGGGTTGACACTTATCTATATCTTGTAGGTGTATAATCTGTTTACAGATGGTTCTAAAGAAAAGGCTAACAATGTTGCCTCAGAGATTGGGGTTTGGGGCAAACAAGTTCAGCACTACTATGGTTGGTTGTTCTGAGCCCCAGCCAACGTCAACACCATCCCTCCTGTCCTCTGTGCACTGTCTGGTCAATATCCTCCACAGAAGACAATTACTGTGCCTTCTTGGATCTGGCCAGTGGAAGTCACCCGCAAGAGATCTGGCACTGAGAGGAAAGACTGAGGTTTCCCTTCTCCTTCGGTACCATGGCTCTGGCAATAGGTAGACCTGTGCCAAAGCAGCCTGTCCTTCCAGACCCCATCTCGCACTACAGTAACACTCCTTTCTCCAGGCTGTTGCTAGTGTCCAGAGTCCCCAGAGCCCTTGTTTTGCCTTTAATCCTGCCCACACTTCTGCAAATATTCCTTACATTAAAGGATCTTAACTTGAACCTTCTGGAAGCAAAGTGTGTTCTCTTCAGGGTCCTGAGAGAGGCATACTCTTTTGTACCATTTAAAGATGTTCCATGTGCTTGTAATAGCTATCCAAAATGAAACTATTAATAAGTCATAGAATTGGAAAGTCAACCTTGAGTGATCTAGAACAATCAGTTCTGAATACTCTCCCTGAGAACTGGCCTACTCTAGCATCTGGTGGCTCTTCGTCTTGTTTGGTCTTCATCTCCCTGAGAACTGGCCTACTCTAGCATCTGGTGGCTCTTCGTCTTGTTTGGTCTTCATCTATGCCAACAGTTAATTGCCGTTTATCTTTCTACAGTCCAGCCCTATCAGTATAGCTAAATTGAAAGCTCCTGGAAGACCACGACCACAGCTGGGTGGACTGTGGTACACATGGTTCCTGGGTTGCTGGAGAATAATATGGTGAGAAGAAATTTTCAGCCTTGGAGTCAAGCACCTGAGTTCAGATGACCTCCATGCTGTGCTTCCGCCAGATTCCTGTCCTTCCCTGGTCCCTTAATGGATTTGCCAGCATAGACAGAGTTTGAAAGGTTTGAATTCAACCTCTTGGGTGCCATGTGTAATAATACTTTCACATTATTTCACAGCCCTAACAAGGAAGTCATTAGACTCTTAGCTGCCCACATTCCAATGTGTATGCACAACATATACCCTTACTCCATGCCTGAGCTGCATCCGGTCCCTGGCTGGAGCAAGGATGGACAAGGTTCATACGTGGTTAAAGGAATTAGACCCAAGGCACTGAGATTTAGAGGACACAAAAACTCTAATGATTTTGAAAGTTTAGCATCTATTTAGCTGGAGTAATGAATTAAAGTGAGAAGCTGCCAGATGGTATGCACTGTTACTAATGCCCATCTGTGAGCCATATCATGAATTATCTCCCACTGTTTGCCCCAGGTGCCAGTGTCTCCTTACAGGTTGGGGGGGGGTCAGGTATGGGTTGAAGTAGGCTTGGGGTGTGTGTTGCTTAATACCATATACTTTTCCACAATAATAGAAAAGGTCACGCATGCTACTTAATGTCAAAATATTTGTGGCATCCAGAAAGCCATGTTACCATGTGAGAAGTTTCTGCCTTCCACTCAAGCCTGCCTACAGGAGTTTGGAAGAATCTAACTGGAGTCAGGGTTCTCACCTTCTGGCCAAAGTCTGAAGGATTCTGAGGCTGCTATACTCTCTTAGGGTCTTGACAAAACTTCAGATTCCCTCCCAATAGAGGACAGTTTGCAGATGTGGGACTCCTTGACTCTTCCCACACCGTTATCATAGCTATAGTGAAGGAGTTTTCCCACTTTTCTCCTTGGTGCTCAAGTCTAAGTCATGGGCATAACCCCTGATTCTCTGACACTGAGCAAATTCTTTAAATCCCCATGGGCTATTTCTCCACCTGTAAGGACACTTTGCAGAGGCATTCCACCAAAGATTGATATAAAGTACTTGATGACAGATAGGAAAGACTGGAGTAGGCTGACCCCACACCAGTCACAGAACGCTCCCTCAGCCCCCAGCCCCTACTTTACTTTCTATTCACCTGCAGTGAGTGTGTCTTCCTCCCACTTCTAGACAGCCCTAAGTCAGTACCTTACCTGTAATGCCTCTCTTGCCCCTCAAATAAATACCCCTCCCCCAAAGTTGTGCCTCTATGACTTTATACCTTCTCTCATAATGTGCCTGACCTCAAATTGGAAAGACATGGGGATCTTTGTTATTCTTATTCACTGTGGAACTACCCTGTCCAGCTTCAATGGTCTTTAATTCTTACAGTACATCAGAAACACCTGGGAACTTTTAAAATATGTCAGTTCTCAAGTCTCACTCCCAGAGATCCAATGTCAGTTGATCTGGAATGGAGTCCACCTATGGGTATGTGTTTAAAAGCTCCAAGAAGATTTAATACGCAGCTCACCACAAGAAGGAGTGCACTGTATTAACCAGGATGGTTTTTGTCCTCAATGCTTCATTTCTCCGACCCCCCCACCATTGCAATTCGTCTTCTGGCGGCATTTTCTCTATTTTAACATTTCAAATTGTATCTTATTAGTTAAATTGCAACCTTCAGCTCCTTTCTGATATAATGTACAGGGAATCATCTTTAGTCAAGTAAACACTTTCTGCCATTACCTCACTGGGCAGAAAATCAAACTATTAAAAAACAGCTGAGTAATTCCCTTTAAAATGAGAAGCCCATTAATCAATGATCTGTTCTCCAAGCACCTGCCTGACAGGTCAGTACTGTTGATGACATTCCACTACCTCCCCTCCCCCAATAAATCAGACAGGAGACCCAGCAAAGAACAAAGACCGAAGCTGCCTTTCAGTGTTGGGCTTACCAATAAATATGGGTAAGAAAATAAGAAAGGGGGGGGCAAACCAAAGATGATGACTTAATGAGGCTATGATGACAAAGGATTTGATGGCAAATGCTATACATGAAAGAGAATTAACAGGCTTTGATGATATCTACAAGTGTCATTTCTCTTAAGTATCTTAATGAATTCATTACCTGCTGAAAAACTTTTAAAAATGTATTATGAAGACTTTCTGTTAACGAGAGAGGAAAAGCAACCTTGAATAAGTTATTCCCGTTTGTATCATACAGGCATTACTGCAGTTTTAATTACTGGTGAGATGAAAAGGGAGTTGGGGGGGGGGAGCCTCAACAACTTGGGAACTCCTCTGTAGCTACATGCTTTTAAATGCACATGTTTGCACAATGGCTCAATGAAAGAAAGGGAAACCATTGGGAAGTGTATACTGCGTTAACAAAATCTTCTCTAAATTATAATGTTTCTCAAAACAGTCCAGGAGATACCAATCAGTTTTTAAGTATTCCGTCAGATTCATTTTCTTAACAATAGCTTTCAAAGGAGCTCTGTTGCCTACTCAGAACCAAGAGTGCTCTTATATGTTATTAGAAAACAGGAAGCTTTTTACTAAGGATCTGTAGCTTCAACTTTTTCTCAACAGTACACAATTAAACTAGATTCTAGAATTTAATACTTTCTTTTGCATCTACCCACTTATTCTTTTCATGAACAAAATTGTGTTATTCATGATTCTTTTATTTCCTTTAATGTTTTATGTGTATGATTGTGTTGCCTACATGTATGTAAGTGTACCCTGTATCATGCGATGCTCTCAGAGATCAGAAGAGGTTATAAGATCCCCTGGAACTGGAGTTGCAGATGGTTGTTAGCCACCATGTGGGTGTTGGTAACTGAACCTGGGTCCTCTGCAAGAGCAGCCAGTGCTCTTAACTGCTGAGCCAATCTCTGCAGCCTATTCATGCATGAGAGCAGCCAGTGCTCTTAACTGCTGAGCCAATCTCTGCAGCCTATTCATGCATGAGAGCAGCCAGTGCTCTTAACTGCTGAGCCAATCTCTGCAGCCTATTCATGCATGATTCGTTAGTATTGAATGGATTACTATATCTTTGGAGATAATTTCTGGGCATAATTTTAATAAAATTTGCTATCCTCTATATAGAAACCCATCAAGTGTTACATATTGTACATACAAGTAGAAATTTTACACATTTTATTTCTTCTCTCTAAAATATGAATACATGGCCAAGGATCACCAATATTTAAAAAAAAAAACCTTCTAATGTGACCCCAAAATAAATATAGAGACAAAAGGAATGTAGATGAACGAAAGAGTATGTGAGGAGCAGAAAGAAGTATCCAGACTATTAGAATTCATAGCTTCTGGAACAAAAGAGAAGCTATTGTAGTCAGTAAACAAATCTAACCTAGGAAAAGTGATAAAATCCAATTACAAGTAATAGGCTCAGACAAATTAGAATTGCAGTCAAAATTAAAAGTTAGTAATTTTGGTTGCTGAAAATGGGACAAAACTGTCAAATATAGGATATAAAAGTCAAGAAAACCATGGTGCTGGAGAGATGGCTTGGCTGGTAAGAGCACTGGTTGCTCTTGCAAAAGACCCCATTTCAGTTCCCAGCACCCACATAACATCTAACCATTTTCCATAACTCCATCTCCAGGGGACCTCACACTCTCTTCTGACCTCGGTGGGCATTGCACAACATGGGTACACTTACATACATGCAGGCAATGCAAACATACAAATAAAATAAAAAAAGAAAGAAGGGCCTGGAGAGATGGCTCAGCAGTTAAGAGCACTGACTGCTTTTGCAGAGGACCCAAGTTCGACTCCCAGCACTTACATGGTGACTAACAATAGTCCATAACTCCAATTCCAGGGGATCCAACACCCTCTTTCGACCTCTTCAGTCACTGCATGACACAGGGTGTACTTACATACATGTAGGTAATACACTCAAACACATAAAAAAAAACAATAAATAATTTTTTTCAAAAAATATTTTATAAAAAGAAAATCAGTTACAAATAAAAATGAATGTTGAAGAGTTATGGGACATACGAATGGAACCGTGTTAAAGACAGCTTTGACAGGAAGAATTTGGATCTGATTCAATAGCACCAGGCCCACTCTAGCAGGGGGAGTGAGGAAATTGACATCAAACTGCAGTTTCAGTTCAGGCCTTCATCTTGGCGGCGAGAAAGGTAGAGTGGAGTCAGAATAACAGATTAATTTAGAGGATTAGATCAACCTTAAAATAAATATTTATAGCTAACACAAACTTTAAACAAAACTGAATATTGACTTCCATGGTCTCTTGTTTTGCTTCAGAATAATAATTTGAATTATTTTTTATTTTTATTTTAATTTTTTAATTTATTTTTTTTTGTGTGTGTATGAATGTACTGTGTGCATGTAGGTTTGTGCACCCATGTCGTTCAATGCCGCGGAGGTCAGAAGAGGGTGTCAGATTCCCCTGGAACTGGAGTTCTCCTGGAATTGGAGTTACAGACGGTTCTTAGCCACCATGTGGATACTGGGGATCGAACCCAGGTCCTCTGCAAGAGCAGTCAGTGCTCTTAACTGCTAGGCTATCTCTCCAGCCCCTGAATTATTTTTTAAATAGCACTGAAAATTAAAATGTTTCAGGACCTGGGAAGATGGCTCAGTTGGTAGTCTAATCCCAGCACTCATCTATAAAAGGAGGCTTGCACCTCCGTTTCTGGGAAGACAGAGACAGAGGATCCCAAGGGCTCACTGGCCACCCAGTCTAGCCTAATTAGCAAGCAAGTGCCAGGCCATGAGAGACCCTGCCTCAAAATAACATGGTAGATGGTGCCTGAGTAATGACAACTGGTTGTCCCCTGCCCCCCCAATACAGACCCCCCCACACACACATGGACACATGCATATACACGAAAAATAAAATAAGAAAATGAAAATTAAAAGATTTGGACAATAATTATTCAGAGCCACTAACAATGTTTTCTCTCAAAAAAAAATCCATTATATATACAGGAATATTTACAATTCTATCATTGGCGACAAAAAGGAAATAGGATTTATACTTTACTTAAAAAAAACATTAGAACATACAGATCCGGGTTCAAAGTGTAGCTATGCTATGTCAGAGAGGTCAACCTCTCTAAACCCCACTTTCCTTATCTATGAGAATAGTAGTATTTAGAGAAAGTGTGTGACACAAAATAAAAATTAACTATTACTATCCTGGTCTATAAGGTAGATGATAGCGTATTTAAAGATCCATTGGTCACGCCGGGCGTGGTGGCACACGCCTTTAATCCTAGCGCTTGGGAGGCAGAGGCAGGCGGATCTTTGTGAGTTCAAGGCCAGCCTGGTCTACAGAGTGAGTTCCAGGACAGCTGGGGCTACAGGTAGACCCTGTCTCAAAAAGACAAAAAAAAAAAAAAAAAAAGATCCATTGGTTAAAATGTTAGCTGAGGGGCTGGAGAGATGGCCTAGAGGTTAAGAGCGCCGACCGCTCTTACAGAGGACCTGGGTTCGATCCCCAGCACCCACATGGCGGCCGAGAACCATCTGAAACTCCAATTCCAGGAGAACTCCAGTTCCAGGGGAATCCGACACCCTCTTCTGAGCTCCGCGGCATTGCACGACACGGGTGCACAAACTTGCATGCAGACAGTACATTCATACACATACGGAAATAAAATTAATAAAAAAAATTTTTTTTAAATGTTAGCTGAATGGAGCTAATTTATGTTGGAAAGCACGCGTCATTTATTACGGAGTATAAAAGGAGCTAAAGGGTGTTTTAATCAAAAACACCATCTAAGCATATCCTTGGTTCTGCATCTCTTGTGACTATAGTGTTATTAATAGTAAAAAGTGCTTGATTTCTGTAGCACCTAAGACTTGGAAAGAGCCAAATGGCATACATATTTATTTATTTAATGGCAGGAGGCTTGGCATCACTTGGTGACAGGCATGGTGTTCCACTCAGTGGGATGAAGTGTGTGCCTCAGGCCAGCTTCTCCAGAGGGATTGCTATTCATCATGGTTGTAATGTTCTCTTCAGAGAACTCCCACCGGAGTGGAAAAGGCACACTGGCAATTTATATACAAAAGCCAACCCACGTTTGGCTCTGAAATTCGCTGGGAAAACTGTATGCGGTCTGTTAGTTATTCATGGACATGCTCTGATTTCTGATTGAAGTGCCAGGGTTTCATTTTGTTATCATCACAGTAAAATTAGAAAGCAGCAAAGAAATATTAAAGGACCAGGATGTAGGCTTCTTTACCTGTCAAACTGGTATATGTGTACATTTTTCTTGGCTCAGTTGCCATGTAAAAATGGTCATAATTCAAATGGAATCAGTAACCTGGCTTTTGTCCCTAGTATCCATCCCTACACCCATCCTCCCTGGATGAAATCGTGTGGTTACCCTCTTTCCTAATAATATTGGGCATGCCCTGTCAAGATATGCTAGGTTCAAGACAAACACTGCACCCCCTCACACACACATACCTTCTCAAAGCATCTTTTAACATGTAGTGAAATATTGTGATTGAAAATGTAGACTGCTTTACACTTGAATCTTGATTCAAAAGGAATAACATATCCAGTTAACCCTGTAGCCATTACAGCTTCTTACTCTCCATTTCTCCCCAAATAATGTCATTTTGCATCTGCGAAGGGGTAGGTGATGCGCCCTTCAAAACCACATTCACCCTCATTGCTGCCATCCTGCCTGGTCATCACAGGAAACACGAGAGAGACCTGACAATGCCTGACTCCAGATGAGACCGGTGAAACCCACAAAGACTTAGCAGTTTGCCTTGAATCTCATAACTAGCAGAGACAAGAGTAGAACTTAAATTCAGTGGCCAGTAAAGGGTATTGTCCAACAGATCCCAAAGTATTTTCTACAAAAGAAATAGGACCTCTTCTCTTACTATGAGTTCAATCTGAATTTATTTAAACAATAAAGACTAATTCCCATTTTCTTTTAAGTAGATATGATACTAGACTGCTGAAGTATGAGGCCCATAACAATGTTGAGGCCACTTTGTTGGTGGCTCCTCCCACCCCATGAGATCAGTGTGATCCTCAATCAGTACCGAAATCAATCACTGTAGAGCAAGTAAACAGGCAACATGGGAGACACTAGAGATGCAAAGTTCAAGTCTTGGCTCTTGTCTGACAGTTCATTGTGGAGACAGACAAGCAAGTAGATATCACCTCACAGCATTGAGTGTTCTGATCAAGAGGCATGCCCAGGGCCAAACATGGTGGCTCACTCCATCATCCCAACACTTGGGAAGCTGAGACAGGAAGACTACTACAAGTTCCAGGCCAACCTGGGCTACAAATAAGGCCCTGTCTCAACAAAACAAAACAAGTCACTAAAAGGCTAACACACAGGGCCCAAAGGAGAAGTTGAATGTGTCACCTAAGAAAGGTTTTCTGGGTATGGAGACATGGCTCAGTGGTTAAGAGCACTGGCTACTCTTGCAGGGGACCCATGTTCAATTCCCAGCACCCACATGGCATCTTACAACCATCTGTAACTCCAGTTCCAAGGGATCTGATGTCTTCTAGCCTCCTCAGGTGCGGACACTTAAGTGATGCACACACATACGTGGAGGTGAAACATTCCCACATATAAAATAAAAACAAATAAATCTTTTTTTTCAAAGCCAATTTTTTATTGAAGCTCTGCAAAATTTCAAATCAAATCTAGACCCATGCCCCCCCTCCCTGCCCCCCCACCCCACCAGAGCTCATGCATTCCGCCAAACATATTTTTCATCTTTTTCTCAGTCTCTCTCAAAATTCTTGAGGCAGAAGTTTACTGTTTCGAGCAGAAGTTTACCATTTCAGTCAGTTCTTTGACCCAGACTTTCTGTTGTTGTTGTTGTTGTTGTTATTCCTTCCAATATGCATCACTCCAAAATATGCACATATGCATGCCACATAAATCATGGGTTTTAGCATAAAAACAAATCTTTAAGAAAGGCTTTCTTCTGAGGGAAATGTCTAAGATTTGTTGTGAAGGGTGAGTAAGCATCGTGCCAGAAAAGAGGAGCTAAAAGCCCACTGTGATTATGTACGCCTGTAATCCTAGGAGTCTGAGGTAGGAGAATCACAAGTTCCAGGCCAGCTTGGGTGGGCTATGCGGTGAGAGCCTGTCTCAAGACAAGACAAGGCAAGATAAAACAGAAGAAATACAGAAGAGCAGAATTCCAGGCATGCTCCCAGACAGAGGCAGGAGCCAACAAGAATGAATAGACCTTACACTGAGGGGGGACATTTGAAAAGAGAATGGCATGTAATTATAACCGTCACTAACGCTCACATAATACTTGCTTGTGTGCCAAGATATCTAAATACATTCAGTGCCTACTACCACCCCAGAAGGCAGATGCAACAGGGAACGGGGGCACTCAGACAGTATCCTCTGGCCAAAGTGTTCAACATAGTTACATGCTGTCTCTCACCCGAAAGTGTGTGCCTAACTGGTCATACACAGAGATTGTCTGTGAATTGCCTAAGCCCAAGTGGCACGTGTATGATGCACCTGTACACCCAAGGCTCACAGAACATAGAAAAGGAGTAAAGAGTACATGGATGCATCTCTCAGTTCTCATCAATGAAGCTCCCTCTTGCATGTTTGAGTTGACATGGGTCTTGTGCATGTTGACACCATTGCTCTAGGTTCACATGAGCAAGGTCCCAGAATCCCATAGGACTCTGTTTTATGTGATCACGTCCCTCTTCCCTGTGAGTTCAAGGTCAGCCAAGGCTATCTAGTGAGGCCCTGTCTCAAAAGAAAAAAAAATTAGTTAATGGTAAACTGAATTTCATGTTACAAATAGGAAATACATGTGATATCACACATAATTATTATTCTACTTTGCTTTCAATTGCTGTGACAAATACTTTGACCAATACCAAGTTGGGGAGGAAAAAGTTTATTTGGCTTCATCTCTGGGTCACAATTCATCACTTAGGGAACCTAAGATAGGAACTCAGGGCAGGACCCTGGAGGCAGGAGCTGAAGCACAGGCCATGGAAGAATGCTGCTTACTGGCTTCATCCTCTGGCCCATGTTCAGCCTGCTTTCTTATACAATACAGAACAAATTGCCCAGGGGTGGCACCACCCACAGTGGGCTGGGCCCTCCGATGTCACTCAACAATCAAGAAAATACCCCACAGACAAGGCCATAGGCCAATCTAATGGATGCAATTTCCCAATTGAGGCTCCCTCAACCCAGGTGTTCCAGGTTGACACTAAAGCTATCTAGCACAATTATATTTCACAAATAACTGGCAAAAATACAGTGAGGACAGATTTTACACTTCTTGTCTTAGAGGATTTTAAGGGGCTGGAGAGATGGCTCAGCAGTTAAGAGCATGAGTGTCTTGCAGAAGACCTGGCTTCGGTTCCCAGCATCTACATGGTGGCTAACAACTGACTATAACTCCACTTCCAAGCGATCCAACACCCCCTTCTGGCATCCTTAGGCACTGCACAACAGAAGCACACTTACATATATGCAGGCAAAACACTCATATACATAAAATAAAAATAAAATTTAAGGGGCTGGAGAGATGGCTCAGCGGTTAAGAGCACCAACTGCTCTTGCAAAGGACCTGGGTTTAATTCCCAGCACCCACATAGTGGCTAAGAACCATCTTTAACTCCAGTTCCATGGATGCCCTCTTCTGACTTCCACAGCATTGCACAGCACAGGTGCACCAACCTACATGCAGACAGTACACTCGTATACACATAAAAAAATAATAAATAAAAATTTAAAAATAAATTTAAAAAAAGGATTTTAATGGTTCTGATCATTAAAAAGTTCAAAGTTAAATTTGCTATTCATTTCCAAAAAGATATAACTTTGTAATACTAATTATTAATCTTACCCCCATTTCTTCTTCGGTTTTCAATGCTATTTCTTCCCCAATCTAACTGTTGCCTTTCAAACGTTACTGTAATACATACAGACGTACAGACAGATATATGTTTGAAAATGGCGCAAATTCTTTTGCAGTGAGGTACAGTATAATACATACACCAACTAGCTGTTTCTTGGCAACTCCTCCAGATTAAGTGAAAATTAGTTTACTTCTAACCCCAGGACCTCAAAGAACCACTCCCCAATCTTCCCTCCTGTGAGCTATGTCAATTCAAGCCCGTTTGTTCATTATTTTACCTATTATTTCAACAGAATTGACTGACCACCTTCCAGGTCCCAAGCATTGTTATAGGCAATAGCAACACTGTAAAAAACACAAGCAAATTTCTGTTGTGGTAGGATTTCCAGTCTAGTGGGTGGGAGGCAGGCAAACCAACACACAAAGGTGAAAGAATTAATAGCATGAAAAGACTTTCAGATAGGAAAAAGTTGGATGAAATAAATGAAACGGGACAAGTGAAGTCCCCGGGTGTCTCCAGTTTCCCTGGGGTGGGTGGAAGCCTCCGTGAAAGGTGACCTTGGCCAGGGCATGTGAGTCTGGGGAAGGAGTCCTAGGCAGAGGGAGTCACCAGGCCAAGGCTTTGATGCCAGGCTGAGCTGGACATGTTTATGAAAATAAAGGCAGATGTGAGTTTCAGGAGAGAAGCTCTGGGGACAGGAGATGAGTGCGGTAGAGAGATGGGATCACAAGGAGCTCTGGAAGGCAGAAGGACGTGGGAATTTATCCTGAGGGGAATCTGAAGAGATCTGATTCCAGATCTTAAATTGCCACAATTTCTGTTTGTGGGAAGAAGATTGTTCAGAAGCAGAAGACCACAAGGAGGCTCTTGGAGTTGCACAGGGGACAGGGCGGCTCCTTGAGCTACAAGCTGCTGGGCATATAACTAGCCATGCCAGGAGCTGGGTTCCCTGTCAGAGATGCTGGCCCAGCCTGCACCTAACACCAGCCCACTCCCCTGGCTAATTTCTGTAAGACATTCACTCGAACCAAGACTGCAATTTGAGCAATTTTAGTTAATGGGGAAGGGCTCACTTTGGGAGACATGTGCAGATCTTTGATTGAGCCTCTCCTGTCTCATTCTGCTCTTTATAAGGATTTGTGCTGTCCACTTACGACCTGCCCTTCTATGCAAATCCTCCCCCTGCCAGCTTGAGATCATTGCCAGCATTCAAAATTATTCCACATTAAGCATTATTTACATGAGTTGACTTGTGGCTGACTGGACGATACGTCATTATGGTTTGTAGGCATCTAATTGACATTTTATTTTATGCTTTCATTTTCTGTTGTTGAAATCTTTTTTTTTTTTTTTTCCCTAGTCAGGCCCCACAGGTTTTGTAGGAATTGGGACGTTCACATGTCCTGTCCGTCGGTGGAGCCGGATACAAATAGCTGTGACCAGGTCTGTCTATGTGGCTCAGTCTGGCTGGTGTTCTGGTGAATAAAATTGTCTCCATGTCACTGCACACAGGATGAACTGCAGTGTCAGCTGGTTTCCATGACACCGCTGGCTGTGAAAGACACCGCTCTCCCACACTCCCCTTGTTACAAAGCCCTGATGGCGCCACCCGTGCCTACCTTCTTTCATTCTCCCTCTCTCAGGGGTCCTCTGTAGCTCCCACACTCCCAGCAACACAAACCTCTTATGTGGAAGGATCCATCCACAGTGCCCATGAGCAGACATCCTGGGTTTTCTGTGGGTAGTGAGGGCAATGTCTGTTGTGGTCTTCTCTCAGAAACCCACTGCCAGAGGCTACAGGTAGAGGTGAAGGCACAGCCTAGGCCAGAGAGGACAGGAGAGATTCAGGACCCCAGGTGCACAAGGGCCTTGGGGGTAGGCGTGGTGGCAGTACTAGGAGGGAAGGGACAGAGAAGGTGCCACCAGAGCACAGAGAAGCACCCGGGTGTGGAAACTGCTGGGAAGACAGGCCCAGTACAGGAAGAGTTCAGTCAGAAAAGACAGCCTCACACGCCTCTGCTTCAGCTCAGCTCTGCGCAGAGCTCAGCCCTCCTCCTCCAACACAGCTCCATTGCGGTCCTCACACAGTTGTCCTCTACTAGTCCAGCACCTCTGAGATTCGGAGGGGCCCTGCGCACATGGAGACTTTCAAAACTGAGGAGGAGACCTGGGGTTGTCGGCTCTGGAACCAGAACACGTGGGCTCAGCCCCAGCCCCTGGCTGAGTCGTCAACAGCCTTGGGCACTTTTGTCTCCACAGGCCTGGATCACTATTTGCTTTGTAAAATGGAATATTAGTTCCTGCTTTAATCAAGTTGTGGAATTTTCTGTGAAAACCCTAATGTCAAAAGCTCTCCATAAATGTTATTTATAGCTATTTATATTGCAAAGAACTATTAAAACAGGATCATAAAATTGTAGTAATTTTTAAAACATTTCCATTTAACAAATTATAACTTTTAATTCAAAAACCGCAATGGCATAGCTACGGAATTCATGGCTAATTACAGAGCTTAATTTAGTTTTGTTTTTTAATGAATTCAAAGTATACTGGAGGTAGAATGATACAGGCTTGGGACACGAATTGAGAGTTGAAATGAAGCATCTGTGGCTAAGGCTATATTTATAACCCCGTTTGGAAGCAATGTTAAATGTCTAAATTTGAGGTCCTTTGTGAATGCTTGTCTTCAAACCAAATACTTTCTGGGTCTTCTCCCAACTCATGTCTCCTGCTTCCTTCTTATGTGACTAGACTAGAGCAGATACACTTACGCTAACTTCCCAATTCCCACAATGGGAGTTAGTGTACCTGTCACTTCCTGTCCTCAGACTTCAAACTTAGATTAGATAACAGAACATAAAACCATTTATTTATTTTACATTTATTTATTATTTATTTATTTATTTATTTATTTGGTATTTTTGAGACAGGGTCTCCTTTTAGTTTCAGCTAGCCTGGAGCTTGCTCTGTAGACCAGGCTGGCCTTGAACTCAGAGATTCACCTGCCTCTGCCTCCTGAGTGCTGGGATTAAAGGCGTGCACCACCACACCCAGGTTAAAGATGGTTCTTAGCCGCCATGTGGGTGCTGGGAATTGAACCCGGGACTTCTGCCAGAGCAGTCAGTGCTTTTAACCACTGAGCCATCTCTCCAGCCTCAAGACCATTTATTTCTATAACTGGATGGTGTATAGGTTCATATATGTTACATAAACATATACATAGCATGTACATGAGAGACAGAGAAAGAGAAGATTGAGTTTAAAATGAAAACATACAGGAATAGCTGGGCGTGGTGGTGCACGCCTTTAATCCTAGCACTTGGGAATTCCAGGGAGACCCTGTCTCAAAAAGACAAAAAAAGAAAATAAAATCTTATTATTTAAATTTTTTTTGAGACAGGGTCTCCCTGTAGCCCCAGCTGTCCTGGAACTCACTCTGTAGACCAGGCTGGCCTTGAACTCACAAAGATCCGCCTGCCTCTGCCTCCCAAGTGCTAGGATTAAAGGGGTGTGCCACCATGCCCGGCTTTTAAACATTTTTATATATATGTGTGTATTGCATGTAAGTGTACCTGTGTTGAGCCATGGCTGCATAGGGCAGAAGACGGCATCGGGCCCCAGGAACTGGAGTTATGGGTGGTTGTCATCTGCCATGTGGGTGCTGGGAACCAAACCTGGGTCCTCTGCAAGAGCAGCTAGTGTTCTTAACTACTACTGATCCATCTCTATTCTCTCAAGATGGTTTTGGTCAATGTTTCTTCTTATCAACAGAGACACAAACTAAAATACCTCCCTTACCTTGCAATTTGTTTTCTCTCATACACTCCCAATAGAAATTGTGTATAAGATAAGTCAAGGAAGGTCAGTCATTTCCTGGACACAAGCATGGCTTTATAGCAGGTTATGAAGTGGCAGACTCAAGTGAGACACAAGGGGTGGTTCCCCTGGAAACATCAATGGCATGCATGAAGAGCCTGGTGTCTGCTACGGTAGTTGCAATACTTTAAAAAACAGGAGACTTACCAGCTCTACAGGAAACTGAGATAAAATGCTTACCCTGAGCAGAGAGCATTAGCCGACCTTTCAAAGGCCCTTTTATCCTTGAAAGTCTGCGGCTTTGATGTGATGCTGAGTATTTTTCTCAACTTCCTCATAAGAAATATATGAAACATAAGGTCTGGTTCTGCACTGTTTCATGCGTCCATTTTTTAAAGAGTTTGAAAGATGAGTAAATACTGTGGTCGGTCACTAAGCATGATGTGGAATTTAAAAGTTTTCTGACTTACAGATCTAAGAGTTCAAATCACTTGGGGAGAGCACCATTTTATACACATGTGAGAGAACTTGTTGCTCTGCACGTTATAGGAACAGCATGCTACGATTCTTGAGTAAGTCATTAAAAATGGATTTCTATGTCTTTAACATAGAAATATTTTATATATCTTTGAAGTTAATATTAACTTAATTAGAATAAATAAAGACAACTTAAAATACAGCTTGATATTGTTTTAGAGCACTGTATGGCAAGCCACCACAGTTAAGTTGCGTATGATAATATTTTCTTTTTTCAATATTTTTACTGAAGTTTGGTACATTTCATATATTATTTCTCAGTCCAATTCAGACTCATTTCCTTTTCCATGCCCCTGACCCCACCCAAGTTCATGAATTCTGCCATATATGTCTTGTATCTTTTTCTGAATCTTTTTAAAGTTTTTCAAAGCAGAGGATTATTGTTTTGGGGAGAACTTTACTGTTTCAGTCAGTTCTTTGTCCCAGTTCTTTTGTTGTTGTTGTTCCCTCCAACTTATATTGCTTCAACACATGCATATATATATATATATATATATATATATGTCACACCTATACTAAAATTTTCTCATCTGAAACTAAAATGTATGTTATTTCCCAATCATATTTCAGGATTCACATTTTTCCCTTGTAACTTTATATTACTCTAAAACATGCATACATACCCTCCACCCATATACCAAAATTACAAAGTCTGAAAATAAGTAGTAGGTTAATTCTAGAGCCTGTCAAGAGACTCACATTATAGAAGCACAGTTGTTTTCAGCTAAGAGAAATATTTTCTTATATTTCTTAAGATTTTGTGGGTTGGCTGGGCTCAGTTGGGTAGTTCTTTGTTCCATGCAGTAGCTGACGGGCCTGAAATTATAAGATGGTGTCTGATGTCTCAGTAGAGATAGCTTCAAGGCTGGAGTGTGACTGGGCATCTTTCTTCTCCAGATGTTCCTTCTTTTTTTTTTTTTTTTGGTGTTTTTGAGACAGGGTCTTCTGTAGCCCCAGCTGTCCTGGAACTCACTCTGTAGACCAGGCTGGCCTTGAACTCACAAAGATCCGCCTGCCTCTGCCTCCCAAGTGCTAGGATTAAAGACGTGCACCACCATGCCCGGCCTCCAGATGTTCCTTCTAAGAAGACCTCCCAAACTCTTTATGTGGTCACTCAGTGCTCTAAAAGCAAATGTCACAAGGGGGAAAACCTCATGTACAAGGCCGTATTAAAACTCTGCTAATATCCCAACGGCAAGTTGTCCTGCCATTTTTATACTCACTGGGCAAAGATGACCATGTAAGGGCTTAAATGCTGGAATGCATGGCTCTTTGGGGACACCAGAATAACAGCTGACCAAAGCCATGCACTGCGTATTGCACTGGGCATTCTGCATCTGCTTGTCTTTTTATAAACGAATGCACTCTGGCAAAGAGCATACTACTTAGAATTTTCATTCTAAAATGACAAAGGGTCCCACTAAAAAATTAAGTTCCTTGATGGAAGTCTACCATAGGAAGGGGAAGACCTGAGGTTGAATCCAGACTTTCTAATCTCAGAGAATGACCTTTAAGTCTGGAGGCACAAGCATAAGAAATTACCAACTTGATGAAGGAAATGATGTCTCAGAAATACTTGATTAATTTTTGGCTTGAGGATTTAGATAGTTGATAACATAACAATTATGTCTTTTTTGTAAAAGAAAAACAACATACATCTTACTCCCCTAAAAATATTAATTCACATAGGGAACACTACTATCTTAATGAGTTCCTTTGGCCTAGTTCAAATTTTATTTTTCCTTATTGGTTGTGACTCAGTTTCCTCAACTATAGGATGGAATGGTGATCTCTAACTTGCAGGGCTACAGCAAGGATTAAAGAGGCAATTCAGTGAACCTAAGTACCTCGAATATTCTTGGTGCAGAAATGTTCATAGCTTATGTGCAAAGGCACAGTGAGCAGAGGGGGCTGAGGTGGGACACGAACCAGTCTAGGAAATTCATCATAGCCTCCAGGAACTCTTTGTAGCATGAATAGGACAGTGGGTCTTAAGATAGGCTCCAGGGGCCAGCAAGATGGCCAGAGGGTAAAGGAGTTTACCGCCAAATCTGGCAACCTGAGTTCAATCCTGAGAACTCACATGATGGAAGGAAAGAATCAATTCCTACAGGCTGTCTGCTGTCTCCACATATGTGCTTCGGCACATACACTGCACTCCCCGCAAACCCCACACACACATACACAAACAAGCAAATGAAAGTTGTTTTTTTGGGGGGAAGGGAAGGGGAGATGCCTGAACTGAATTGGAAAATGATGTATGAAATGCACAAAGCATCAATAAAAAAAAATGTTAAAAAAACAAAAACAAACAAAAAGAAAGTTGGTTTTTTTTCAGGACAGTCATGGCAGAATGCATGATCTCGGTTGGGGTGGGGGTGGGGGGGAAGGGAAGAGGGGAGATGCCTGAACTGAATTGGAAAATGATGTATGAAATGCACAAAGCATCAATAAAAAAAAAATGTTAAAAAAACAAAAACAAACAAAAAGAAAGTTGGGTTTTTTTGTTGTTTTTTTTTTTTCTGCAAGAAGAAACACTTGAATTTCACATCAGATGAATGTTTTAAAATTTTTTAAGTAGGCTTGGGAATCACCAGCAAAAGGATGGGGAAAATTATTGGGTTGTTTTCTCCTCATCCTAATACCACCAGAAAATAGACACTGAAGTTCTTGGAAGGCATGAGAGCTCACTCTAACTTGCCCCTGCTCTGGTATCTACACGCTTCATCCAGCTCTAAAACCCTTCCAAGGCACCTCCCAAACTTGGCATCATTGTAAAGATGAATTAGTCACTGAGTCCTGATAGTTACCAGCACCTAAAACTATTTTTGATTCCAGTGAAAATGAGGGGAAAGAAGGAAAGGAGAAGACATTCACTGTGGGTAACTTTCTAACCTTCCTTTTCCATTGTCTAGTTATGCCGGCAGCTGCCTGTGGGTTTTGAGGCAAATTTATGGCTGTAAGAAACACGGGTCTGTATTTCTTGCTTGGGGACCTGAAAGATGGCCTTTTCCATAATATTATGGTCACCAATCTATACTTGAGTTACAGCAGCTTTAAATTACAGCCATGGCATTATGAGTAAAAGGGTAAATCCCTCGCTGTCTCCTTTTATCTCTGAGCCCCTGAAGAAGGGAGGGGAGCCACTTACCCAGAAGCAATAAAATGAGAGTGGAGGATGTGCCTGTGTCCGAAAAGGCAGCTGGCCGCAGACTTGTTGAAATGCCCTCAAAGGACAGCACAGTCTTGTACAAAGTGGAGGAGTGTGGAAATTGAGAACTTGCAGAGCTTTCTAAGAGCCGCTCATGCCAGTCTGTCCTGGTTGCATAGTGCCCACTGTTCTCGGAGACTCAGGAATACACTTCCCAGGGAATAATTTGGTGTTTTCTTTTTCCTTCTTTTTTTCCTGGCATTTTCTTTTTAAAATGGTTTTTCAGGACTCATTAACTTCTCACGATCTCATTGTCTGAGCAATTCCCCAATGCCGTTCTTCAATGTTGTGACATGCTTTCTTCCAGGCAAATCATCTGTAAAGCTCAGTTTTGTCACCTGTAAAATGGACAGCATGATTCCTGTGTCATAGCATTTGGGGAGCAGCCAAATGAAGTTGACCGCACCTTCTTTTCCTTCACCCTTCTTCTACAGTCTATGGTTCTGCATCCTACATGCCTCTGGGTGGACTCCCTTTTCCATCTCCCTTCCATATTTCTTCAAGATAGCACACCATCTCTCACGTGGACCATGTTTCAAGCCTCCTCCAGACTTCCTTATTTCAAAAGATGGAGGCTCTTTTGGAATGGACAGCGGTCATTCTCCCAAAGCATGCTGGCAATAGGTTAAGGTTCAAGTTCAAGCGGAGCACCCAGGGTTCTGTGGTTTGGCCCTGTGGTCCAGCCAGCTCCTTTCCCCAGTGTCCACACACAGCTTTCCACTTACCAGCTTTCCCACACAGGAGACAACAGGGTTTTCTTTGCTCCGGATTCTTCATCTCACAAGCTTATTTCTCTGTGTGGAGTGCTCTCTACTTCTCCCACCCAGAGCATTCTCCCAAACTCTTCAGTACTCAGCCCTGGGAATCATTCACTCATAAAGACTCCTTCTTTGCATAGCATCTTGTACCCCCAGGAGGCCCCTTACCTTTTGTTTTAGAATGATCTGTCTGGTCTTCTTTTTTTTATTTATTTATTTATTTTTTTAACATTTTTTTTTTATTGATGCTTTGTGCATTTCATACATAATTTTCCAATTCAGTTCAGGCATATTTCCCTTTCTCTTTCCCCCACCCCCACCCCAACCAAGATCATGCATTCTGCCATAACTGTCCTGCATATTTCTCTCAGTTTTTTTTTCATTTTTTAGCTATAAGTGATAATCCATGAGTACAAGCATCCTTCATGTAAAACCAATTTGCAGGCTGTTGTGCCCAAACACCCACAGCCCCACCTTCCAGCGGGGATTGAGGGGTTGTATGTTCAATCAGGTTAATCCAATGAGGGTCCAGATCTACATTGCTGTGGTTTCACCCTTCACCCAATCGCAGCCTTTACATTCTCCACGCCCCCTCTTCCGCAGATTGTTCCCTAGGCTTAGAAAAGGGGCACAGGTGGATGAGAAGCAAAACAGTCCACTCTCTCTGGAGCTGTTGTCTTGGACTCTGGTCAATTCTGGCTGTTTCCTTTCATGGGCTGACAGTTTGTCCAGTAATAACCTTTCGATCCTACTAATGAAGCACAAGCAATTAGATATATAGGTATTTAAACAGCATTAATAGTTATGGTAGGTTACTTTGGTATAGACACATATGTTTAGATGATATCTTCTTGACGGCTGCTACAACAACCCCTGCAGCTCCAGTGTGCTGCGTGGACCGCAGACAAGATGGACTTAAGATGAACTGAAAAACTGCACAGTGCATTTAGAGTTCCCTTCCTTCTTTTTAATTAGCAGCTTTCCCAGGTCAGATCCAATTTCTAGTCTTAGTAAGTCAAGCTTGTCTTCAGGAGCAATGGCTAACTAAATGAGGCTAGTTTAACTCAAAGCACACAGGACAGTAAGGTGCCAGTATTTCAAGCACAGGTAGAACAAAGGAGACTAAAAATAATAAAATATACAATACTTAATTCTAATAGCATTACTTCTATCAGTGATTATACAGCATCTATTTCACAAAAGCATCTGGGGCAGTTCCAAAATAAGAAAGGATCTTGAAAATATGACATTTTAAGAAGAAATGAAAGACTGGAGAGATGGCTCAGTGGTTGAAAGCACTGGTTGCTGTTACAGAGAACCCGGGTTCAATTCGCAGCACCCACATGGTGGCTAACAGCCGTTCATAACTCCAGTTCCAGGGGAATCTGATGCTCTCTTCTGACCTACCCAGACATTGCACAACATGGGTGCACTTATATATATGCAGGCATAACACTCATACACGGAAAAATAAAAATAATAAATAAAATATTTTTTAAAAATACTTTAAAGAGAACAGAGACATAAATGTTTCTTTCTCCTGGAGTCTGGATTGTTCTACGAGAATTAGGCTGAGAAGTGTAGAGATTACTGTCCACCACTCTGGTGTACACTTCAGAAGTCAGAGCTTCAGTAGGTGGTACAGCCCTTGCGAGGAGGGCACAAGTGACCCATCGCAGATGGCAGAACTGAGGAGTCAAAGGCTTTCTGCATCTGGGTGGCCAAATGAACAATGTCCAATGATCCAGTTTCTACAGGAATTGGTGTCTAGTCTTTGCCCTTGTAAGACAGAGATGCCTGGGTTTATTTCTGAACAAATTCCCTTGTACAGATGATTCATAACTTAGAATGGCTTGACTTATGATTTATTTTTTCAAAATGGTACAAAAGCAATAGATATTTAGTAAAAACATATTTCAAAATACTTTGAATTTTGAAGTTTTGTCTTTATCAGGCTGAGTATATGTGGTAATTTATGCTCTAGGAGGCAGAGGTGACAAACCCTAGCTCCCAGTCAGTCTTGTAGTCACAAGATAAACAGCTATATGCTGCAGTGTACTACACTGCTAAGCAGTAAGGCAGGTATCCAGAGTGCATTTTATACTTACGTTCCATTAATGATGGGTTTATTGGGATGCTTAAGGCCCTTTTAAGTGGAGGAATATCTATGTCCTTTCCCTAGCTTGAAAATCAATTCATCTTTTTTTTTTTTTTTTTTTTTTTTTTTTTTTTGAGACAGGGTCTCCCTGTAGCCCCAGCTGGCCTGGAACTCACAAAGATCCACCTACCTCTGCCTCCCAAGTGCTAGGATTAAATGCGTGTGCCCCTACACCCGGCAATTTCTTCTTTGTAATTAAAAAATTAATGAAAAGCAAGCAGGAAATTCTTCCTCTGATTAGAAAATCCTAGTTTCTCAGGTCCTAGGATAAGTGCAGGCATTTTAGAATTGGGGAGCACCTCTGCACTAGAGATCTGATATAGTTGGGGGCAATGACGAAGCTTCTGTGGTCCAACATCTCACTGTCACTGTTTCTGCAATGGTGTTACTAGAAGTTCATTCACAATGTTTTAATGAGGAAAAGAAATTATTTGAAAGGAGGTCTTTAGAGTCTATGGAAAAAAAAAAACTAGGAAGCTAAAGACAACTTTGAAGACTGCTAAAGAACCGACATCTAGTTAGCAACAAAAAGGAACAAATTGCTGACACATGTAGAAACATGAATGAGTCCAAAAGAATCATGCTATGTTAAAAAGGCCACATAGAAGAGGTTACATGCCACACAACTCTAGTTCTGTGACAGTCTGGAAAAGACAGAGCACTGAGGATGGTATCAGATCAGGCTTTGTAGGTCTGTGAATGTAGAGAAAAGACTAACTGTAAAAAGAACATTAGAAATTCAGGGGGTAATCGAGCTGTTCTGCACTTTGATTGTAGTGCTATTGCAAGACTGTCAAAACTCATTGACTTATGCAGCTAAAATGGGTGAATTTTACTATGTGCAAATTATACTCCCTTAAGCCTCACTTGCGGGATGATCCTGGTACAACAGGTTAGAATCTAGCTCATGGAGGTGTTAAGAAAATGGCCACTTGGATGCCGCCTGCATTACACCTTAAGATTCTGTGATGACACTTTGGATGCAGGATGTAGAGAAAGCAATCTCAAACCAATTGGGGAATGTCTTCCCTGCTGGCTAGCTTTCATAGTGCAGCAGGTGCTACGCAGACTACTGGGAGAGAAAAGACATTAATAATATTTCCTAGCATTAGACTCTGCATGCTACAGTACTGACCTTCCAGGTGAGATGTGCCCATTACTGTGATAGTGGCATGACTGTCATGGGGGTAACCTGCTGCTTTCTCATTGGAATTGAGGCCTGTTCCACAGGAGAGAATTTCATCCTTGCTACTGTAAACCTTGCCAAAAGCTCCTGGCTGGGAAGGTCATAGGCCTTAGGGTAAAAACCACTACTGTTATTTTACTAAATGATCTCATAAAGTCAAATCACTATGTTTATACCCATAGACTTGGGGCACTTTCAACCTTGGTCAAAGAAGCTTCTCTTTGAATGTAAAGACTCCTAACTGGTCAAAGTCCTTGGAATAATTGACTGTGAAACTATGGGTGCTTAGTCCTAAATGGGCTAAATGAGTTATTTTTATTGAATTTTTACAAATGTCATACAATATGTCTTGACCCCCTCACCTATCTACAACCTCCCCATAGCTTCCCATCTGATTTTACACAGTCTGGCATCTATGTTAAAGCCTAATGAGCTAAGTTTGGGTCCCCAAATATTCCTCAGTGTCAGCCCATCCAGGAGAGCCTGGTCAACCTACCTAGGGTTTCACTTCCTTAAAGAAAACTGACTCTCCCTCTACCAGTAGTCATCAGTAGCTAACAAGTCCTCGTCTACAGCTGGGGCTTCTTACCCACTTCTCCACTTATGTGCCAGATGTGTTTTCTGGTTTGAGCTTGCATGGGTCTTGGGCATGCTGTCACTATTGCTGTAGGTTCATAGGAGCAACTTCCCAGTCAGCAGGAAAACTCTGTTTCCTTGTGGTAATCACCCCCGGCCCTTACAGACTTTCTTCCTCCTCTTCTGCAATGGCCCCTGAGTCCCAGGTGGCAGAGGCTAGATATAGGTGTCTTGTTTAGGGATAAACACTCTGAAGTCTGTTATTCTCTGCACTTTAGCCAGTTGTGTCTTTCTGGGTCAATCACCATCTGTTGCATGAGGAAGCTTCCCTGCTAAGAGTTGAGAGATGAATTAATATTCTTTGTACCCCCTGTTCCACTATGGTCCCTAAGCCCTAGGTATAGAGATTGCATTGTAGATGTATCACTTAGGGCTGGGCACTTCACAGACACTTATTCTCTGTATTTGACCAACCAATTGTGGAATAGTCTCCATCATTTGATCTTCCAGATTAGATTCGATATGGGAACTTGGACATAACAACACAGGTCCCATAGCTGAGCGTGGTAGTACATGCCGTTAATGGGAGATCTTTATCATCTCCCAGCCTCCATCAAGGCTCAGGGAACAGTGTGGAACAGGAGGTGGAAAAAATGAGAAATGAGAGGATGGGGAGAAGTGCTGTGAAATGCTGTCTTCTGAGCATGAGGTGGCCATTGCACTCATGAACCCATAGCGGCAGCAATTATCCTCACAAGGTCAACGTAGCCATGATTCCAGCTTAGGGAGGAGAGGAGCTCACAAGGCCTCACCCCTTATTGAGGATCTATTGGTAATCGATAGGTGCTGGGGAAGGGAGAATCATTCTTCTTTGA
This sequence comes from Rhizomys pruinosus, assembly GCA_009823505.1. Taxonomy (NCBI): domain Eukaryota; kingdom Metazoa; phylum Chordata; class Mammalia; order Rodentia; family Spalacidae; genus Rhizomys; species Rhizomys pruinosus. The sequence goes on along the minus strand of VZQC01014031.1, from coordinate 2,238,952 downwards.
ACTGTGACCACATGGATGGCCGCACGCATGCACATATGGGTCGCACTAATTGGATTTAGTGGGTTATCAAAAAGAAAGAAGAAAAGGACATGAGGCTGGGAGGGGGGCATGTTGGAGGGCATCTAGAGGGAACTGGGAAGGGAAACAGGAGTGGATATGTTCATATTCCATTGTCTACATAAAAATAATATTCTGCAGATTTTGTTTGAAAAGAGTTCTGCTGTTAAAAACCAATGGCGAACAACAGGGAACCGACGGCATAGGGTGAAGTAGGCATCAGAAGCAGCTGTGGCTTGTTAGGAGGGCGACGCCTCCCTTTGTTGACTTTTTCCAGATCTTTCTTACTGAGAGAACCCACAAGAGAAAAACAAGCAAAAAGAACTATGCATATTTGCTTTCCCAGAGTAAAGCCCAAAGTGTTTTCCTCCCTTAGAATTTAGTCTTTATTAAGAACTCTGTGTTCTCTCCATTGAGGACTCCAGGTATAGAAGCTGTCAGCATGAAAAAGCCAGCTACCCGGTGTGCTCACGAGAAGAGACACAAGGCAGTGATGCCTTTGCCAACGCAAAATAAGCACCTGACAGGTTTTACTGGCCCTGAATAGCAGCAAACGGCATGGAAAGTTTTGCAAGCCTGGATGGCTGTCTGCTTAAGTCACTGCCGACTCTAGGGCTTGCCTGGGAGCTGGGCAGCCGTCCTGATTCAAGGTCTAGGAATGCTTCTGACTGCAAGCTCTTTGGCAGAGCCAGCTTCACTCTTCCATCATGATGTCCCTAACTTATTACCTTCTGTCCAAACTTTCCACTTCTCACCTGAGCCTTGGAGCTATTGAGGTTTATAAAACTGCTGGCATTTTGTCGGCAAATATTGGGACTGAGGTTATTAATGAGAAGACAATAAATTCCTTCATTCCTGTGTCTCTGCTTCCTGTCAAATGTGTAGATGGCTGCATGCTGTAGCCTTTAAAGTCCAGGCCTTCCAAGCCATCCGTCTTCATGACGTGGCTCTGGACACTGCCTGGCTGGAATGTTCACCTCTTCTCTCCCAAACACCGACAAGCCTCTGGGGAATCCTCATTAGATACCAGCTCCTGTCCTGTGGTCCCTTTTCATGGCCTTGTCTTCCCTGATGCTAGTGACAACTTCCTGTCCTGGTCCCCTCCAGGTACAAGATGGTAACATTTTCTGTTTCTTGTGCCCAAGTGCATCTTTATTGGTTTCCTAAACCTGCCACCCTCTTGGTCCATCATACTTTTGTTATATTTTCTTCAGTTAAACCTTTGATTGTTTAAACTGACTTCTGTTAGGACAGTGGGCATTATAATTCTTACTCCAGATTCTCCAATGATTTCTCAGTAACCTTAAGATAAACCAAAACTCCTTTATACCTGTCCTGACCTCTGCTTCTACTCTTATCCCTTTGTCACTAGGCTCCATACTGTCCTAGCTGTCTCCCTTGGGGACCAGGCACATCCACTGTATTACCCTGTCTAGGTTGCTCCTCCCTGATGTTTGTGAAGCCGCCCTCTCTGTCTCTCATTCTGCTTGGAGGCCAGAAGTCACCTCTTCAGTGTGCAACATAGGCTACTCTAAGTATCCCTTCCTTCCTAAGCTTTCTCAATTATTTTTCATGCCTTATCACTATGTAACATTATAACAACTATACTTCATACAGGGTAAGCAGAATATTTGTCAGAAATCTAAGAGGACTACCAGAAAGGGCTGTGACTGTTAGTTGCAAGCCAGGGCCATCTGGCATGGAGGAGTCTTTCTCAACCTTCCAATCACCTGCCAGGTGTTTCCTTTATCCAGGAAGAAGCTGGAGAGCCAAGAAGTTAATGTGGTCCATACGGATTTTCCTCCTGGGATGTGGAGTGGAAAAAAACAAATAATGCATCTGAAGGAGTGGACAAGATAAACAAGGCACTAAATTCTACAGCCCCCAGACTGTGCAGCATGGTAGTAGGATCTCAAGGAAGAGGTCATGAATGAATCCACGAATCCCCAGGGGTCCACTCCACTTTCTGGGAAACATTTTTAGGAACATTTACTTCCTCTGTCAGCAGAACAATCAGGACAATTGACGATTCACTCCATGGTTATTTCCTGACTACGGTTTCAAGGATCTCACCCATGTCCCTGTAAGATGGAGAAAGAAAATTCCCGTGGCAGCAAGACTGAGAGTTCTACGCGAAGGAAATTTCTGAAGTTGAAGAACAGTCTCTACTTCTGTGTAGCATGGAAGCAGGTGCCTGTTTTCATTGTGTTTAGAGACAGAAGAATCGTGTAGTAAGCTGGCAACACTTCTGATTTGTTAATGGAGTGCGTAACTCCTCAGGCTTTATGGGGCACAAACCGCATCTATAGGAGCAGTAGCTGAATGGGGCAAATGCCGAGTCATTACACATTTCTGCCATCAATCTTAAACAAGGCATGGAGTTACTATGGTAACGGCTATAGGGTAGACACATCTAAGTGGACTGTTGAGCAGAAGTCCCCCATGAGTGAGGTATGGAAAACAGTAAGAATTCACAACCATGTGAAGGCAGAAGTCTTGCCTTTATTAATGCATGAGAGGAGCCATAGATGTGTGATTAAGAACCAGTTATATATTAATCACTAATGGTGGAGTGGGAGCCCCTTCTTTGTCAAAAGGGTTAGAATGTTAAGCTTAGAGAATTATATGGTGAGATGAAAAAAATTTCTGCCAGAACAGTTCTCCCCACTTCGTCAGGATAGATTGGAGGAGGTGGTGACCTGGGATGTCTGCAAAAAATGGAGAAAGCAGAGCAGACAAGATAGACTGTTGGGCTGTGCAGCCCAGTCAGCCTATTTATGACTGTGCCATTTCATAAACACAGCAGAGTTATAAACATCTATGAGCTCTGTGTTATTGCATGTATCTGGCAAATTTAATTTTCCAACATACCTTTATATTTGATTTATCTGTACTATTTGGCTAAAACACTGTCATTGCTTTCAGCTGCTTCCATTTCCTTTGTTACAAAATAGAAAGGTCTCATCCATGTCTCCGGCATGTGCTCATTTCTGGTAGGAATCCCAGCTTTTCACAGTGGGATCTTCTGCATGTTTGTGAACTGATGGCACACAGATCCATCCAAACAAGAATAAAACCAAGAAATATGTGCATCCTGTGGTGTAGGGGCACTAAACCTTATCTCTAATGCAGAAACCAGTTCTTTCTTGCCATTAACTAGCCCAAGGCACTAGATTAATTCAGCTTCTACATGCAATTTGCATTTGGTAGGAGGAGCCTCTTCAAGATTCCTGGAGTGTTTACTATGTGCTCTGTATAAAAGTATGAAAGAATAAAAATGGATTAAGATGTGGCCTAGAAGGGGGTGGGCAGGGGGTAATTCTGGGCAGGTGAGAATTACAGGGTGTTGTGGGACTTAATGGAAGATGCTATTGAGCAAGCCAGGATGGTCAAGTTAGAAAACCTTCCATAGGGCTCTCAAGTGTACCCTGCATCTTGCCCTGGTCCCCAGAGGCTGACTTACAGAGACTGCATCAAAAGGCTTCCTTGCCTGCCAGTTTTAGTTAGACTTGGACGATAAGGATCCCTGGTAAAAGGAGAAGAGTGTGGGGAGGAGAAGCAGGGCTGGGATGTAATTCTCTGGGACTCCTCCTCTGTGGAACGTCGCCTCTGCTGAAGGATTGTCTCTTGTCAGTGTTGGCAGGGAAGCATATTCTGTACCCGCCGTCCTCTGGGTTCCAGTCGCCCCTCTGGGATGGTAGCAGTCCTATAGCCACACAAAACTATGCTTTAACTTTCTGCTTTCCTCACATCCTGAACACATTTTTCTAAGGAGTCCCTGAAATAATTACCGCACCTACGCCGTGATGCTGCATCATCGCTTTCCTGTTGACGCTAATGCTGGGCTTCTAGTAAGAGATCATGTCTGAGTGTAGAATGGGTGGAAAGGAGAAGTCAAGGCAGAGCCAGAAGCAGCATGTGCAGAGGGGCGGAGGGAGAGATCACGTGTGTCCCAGTTGCCAACACTTGGTTCTCGAGGACTCATCTTTCCTCCTAACATCTGCCTGGATGCCAAGCCCAGACTATCTGGTCTCTCACCATCTTTCCAACCTGCCCACTTCTATGTCCATTGCCCTCATCCTTTCTTGCCTCTGTTACGACATCAGCTTTGTAACCATTCCCACTTCTCAAAGACCACCCCTCGCTGTTTCCTTCTAGCATAGGAATAAATGTAAGCCCCCGGGCGGGCCTTTGCAGCTCTGCCACTGACCCTGATCCTGGCCAGACCACTGCCTTGCCTTATCAATCCACTTTGCTCTGACTGCTCTCCAGGCCCACTGCCCCGATCCACAGAACCAACCTCCTGAGGCAGGCTCCAGGATCACCCACATGCCAGCAATGAACAGCCCTGACTCCAGCTGGGCCTGACATGAGCTGCACAGTCCTCACCCTGTGCTTTTCTCTGTCTTAGTCCTCACACCAGGATCCCTTTGCTTTTTCTGTCTCTATCATCCCAATCTCTGACTTCTGGGAACCAGGGATTGCATCTTCTTTATATCCTGGCAGGCTGCTCAGAGCAGGGCACGTGGCTGTTCTTGATGAATGCTTTTGACTAAGGAATAAACTACAGTTAATTGAGTAGAGACATGGTAAGCAAGGGAGGAAAAAGAATGAATCTGTGGTCGGAATGGAGGCAAGCAGGATCTAGATCAGACACAACAGCAAGACTGGGGAGTCAGATGTTTTCCTGGGGGCAACTGGGAGCCATGGAAGGTCTTATCCAAGGGTGAGCACTACACTTTTTCAATTCCCTCTGGCAGCATCAGTGAGCCAGACAACGGCAGAAGACCAAGATGCAGTGATGGTGGCAAGAAGAAACCAGCCTCTGTCAAGACAGGGCAGGGTGATTAGAAAAAAGAACAAGATCTGAATGGAAAATCTATGAGCAAGAGAATGGGTAGCTGTGACCTGTGTTAGACACAATATAATGTTGAGTATAGTGTATAGAAATGCCTAAAAAAGAAAAAAAAGGGGCTGGAGAGAACGATGGCCTAGTGGTTAAGACGCTGACCGCTCTTGCAGAGGACCCGGGTTCGATCCCCAGCACCCACATGGCAGCCGAGAAACCATTCCGAAACTCCAGTTCCAGGGAGGAATCCAACACCATTCTGACCTCCGCGGCGTTGCACGGACACGGGTGCACAAAACCGGCATGCAGACAGCACATTCATGCACATACAGAAAATAATAAAATTAAAAAAAAAAAAAAGAAATGCTAAAAAAAAAAAAAATAGAGCATGCGTAATGCCCAGACATCCCTGGTTACTCACGGGGGATTGGTTTCAAGACACACATCCTAGATATTAAAATCTGAGGAATGTTTAAGCCTTATTTAAATGGTACAGTATTCACATAGAATCTGTGCACATACTCCTAAAGACTAAATCATCTCTAGCTTCCTCATAATGCCTCACACAATGGTACTTGTAAGCAGGCATTCCTGTATTGTTTGAAGGAAATAACAGTATAAGTTGTTACATGGAAAATTGCATCTGTGTTGAACATTTTCCTTTTTTGTGTTTTTTTCCTTTTTGTGTTTTATTAGACTATGTTAATTATATTAATTAAAGAGTTTCAGTTATTTTCTATCACAGTTAGTTGAGTCCACAGATGTAGGACCCCTGGCTCTAAGTATTCGTTAAATTTCCTTTTTCAAAATTAAAAATGTCTTTATTTTTGAGGTCAGAAAGAAAATACATTAAAATGTCAGCAGAAACTTAGTCTTCTTGTTTTTTTAAATCATGACCATGGATAGTTACTAACCATTAATGTCACTAACAGCAGCAGTGTTTCTTACATAGGGCAGAGATGTGTGTGAAATTCTGGCCGGGGATTTGCCTTCTCATGTGTAAGATACAGAGCTCAGTGCTTGAACCTGAAAACTTACCCTGTAGCATGAGAGTTAAAACAGGATGTTCGGGGGCTGGAGAGATGGCCTAGCGGTTAAGAGCACCGAATGGCTCTTGCAGAGGACCCAGGTTCGATCCCGAGCACCCCCATGGCAGGCTAGAACCGTATGAAACTCCCAATTCCAGGGGAACTCCAGTCCAGGGAATCCGACACCTCTTTTGACCTTCGCGGCATTGCACGACCAGGGGCCACAGACTTGCATGCAGGACAGTACATTCATACCACACAGAACTAAAATAAAATAAATAAAAAAATAAAAAAAAAGAACAGGGATGTTGGGACGTGACAGGCCGAAACTGTTAGAATGCTTCTGCTTACCAGGGCTGCCAGGCCAGGGCAGAGATGAACAGGGATGAAAGCACTCCTTCTACCACCCCTCCCTGATGACTTAAGTGTAGTTCAGTGGGTTAGCTACTGTATGGTACCCATGCTTCTGGAAATAACCCCCCACCTGTGCTCCTGTAAGCAATCCTAATTAAACTCAGTGGGTCACAAAGAGGAAATGGGAGGAAGGGAGGGGAAGAAAGGAGGGGAAAGAAGCAAGGAGAGGAAGGGAGTGGGAAAAGTGGAGTAGGAAGAGTTGAGGGAGGGGGGGTTCCGGAGAGGGAGGAGAAGAGACGGAAGGGGGTGGTTAGCAGAGGAGGGAGGGAGAGGCGGAGGGGGAGGGGGGGGGAGGAGTTGGGGACCTGGTTGGGTGAGGAGGAGGGGGGGAGGAGGAGAAGGGAAGACGGGGAAGAAGAGAAGGAAAAGAGGAGGAGGAGGGGAAAGATGGGAAGAAGAGAAGGAAGAGAGGGGGCAGGAGGGAAAGGCAGGAGGAGGAGGAGGGGAACGAAGGGGAAGAAGAGAAGACGGAAAAGAGGGGAGGAGGGAGAGGAGAGGAGGAGGAGGGAGAGGAGGGAGGAGGAGAGGGAGGGGAGGGGGGGGGGGGGAAAGGAGGAAAAAAAAAAAAAAAAAAAAAAAAAAAAAAAAAAAGGAGGGGAGGAGGAGGGAGAGGAGAGGAGGAGGAGGGAAAGAAGGGGAAGAAGAGAAGGAAGAGAGGAGGAGGAGGGAGAGGAGAGGAGGAGGGGGAGTAGGAGCGTAGGAGGAGGGAAAGAAGGGGAAGAAGAGAAGGAAAAGAAAAAAAAAAAAAAAAAGGAGAGGAGAGGAGGAGGAGGGAAAGGGAAGGGGAAGAAGAGAAGAAAGAGGAAAAAAAAAAAAAAAAAAGAGGAGGAGGAGGGAAAGAAGGGGAAGAAGAGGAAGTAAAAGAGAGGAGGGAGGGAGAGGATGAGAGGAGGTGGGAGAAGAGGGGAAGAAGAGAGACAAGAGGAGGAGGAGTAGAGGAGGGGGAGGAGGCGGAGGGCGAGGAGGAGGAGGGAGAGGAGAGGAGGAGAGGAGAGCGGAGGAGAGAGGAGAGAGGGAAAGAAAGGGAAGAAGAGAAGGAAACGAGAGGGGGAGGAGGGAGAGGAGAGGAGGAGGAGGGAAAGAAGGGGAAGAAGAGAAGGAAAAGAGAGGAGGAGGAGGGAGAGGAGAGGAGGAGGAGGGAGAGAAGGGGAAGAAGAGAAGGAAAAGCGGAGGGGGGGAGTGGAGGAGGGAGAGGAGGGAGGGGGAGAGGATGAGGGCGGGAGCGGAGAGGAGGGGAGGGAGAGAGGCGAGGAGGGGGCGGAGGGAAAGGAAAGGGAAGAATTGAGAAGACAGATGGTGGAGGAGGGAGAGGAGAGGAGGAGGAGGGAAAGAATGGGAAGAAGAGACGTAAAAGAGGAGGATGAGGAGGGAGAGGAGAGGAGGAGGAGGGAGAGAAGGGGAAGAAGAGAAGGAAAAGAGGAGGAGGAGGGAGAGGAGAGGAGGAGGAAGCATGACAGAGGAAGGGGGACTTGGTAAGGAAAAGGATAAGCAGAAGTTGACTGCGGGAAAAGAAAGGGGAAAATATGATGTAAATACATTATATATCAAATAAATTATATACATTATATACATTAAATACATTATATACATTAAATACATTATAGACTTTAAATACATTATACACTTTAAATAAATACATTATATACTTTAAATACATTATACACTTTAAATACATTATATTTACATTATTATTATTAATTAAATACCTTATCTACGTAAGTACATTCTTTAATTTAATACTTATGTATTTAATTACTTATATACGCTTCTACATTATATACATATACACACATATAAACCCACGATGTATAATTATACACTACAAAGTTTATTTATTTCTTTATTTATTTTTTGGTCTTTTCGAGACAGGTTCCCTGTAGTCCCAGCTGTCTGGACTCACTTGTAGACCAGGCTGGCCTTGAAACTCACAAAGATTCTGCTGCCTCTTGCCTACCAAGTGCTAGAATTAAAGGCGTGTTCCACCACACGCCAGGCCAAGCTTATAATTTTTTAAATGGTGAATTTTGTTGAGTTTAAAAGAGTTTAATAAATAGGCAACAACCAAAAAATAAACTTACCCATTCTGCCAGTGGTCCCATCTTTTCCCACACGGATGGCTTTAAGCACCTTTCTCTCTCCATACCTTGACAATCTTTACTCACATCTTTTTTATTGAGTTTTTAGAAATTTCATACACTATATTTCAATCATATTTACACCCCCTCCCCTATCTGCACTCCCTCTATACTCAACCTGATTTCATATACTCAGTGATGCACACACATGCACACACACACACACACACACACACAACACACACACACGCACACACTCCCCTTTGAAGGCCTACTGTGTCTAACTTGTGTCTCCAAATGCTCCTGTGTGGGGTCCATCCACTGGAGCCTGGTTAACCTACCCAGTGCCCCACCCTTTAAGAAAATGGCTTCTAGGCCAGTTGGGAACTAAGGAGACCCTGTCTCAAAAAAAAAAAAAAAAAAAAAGAAAAGAAAATGGTCTCTCCTTCTCCCAGTAGTTATCAGTTGCTAATATTAAGTTCCTCAGCTAGGGTTGGGGCTTCTTACTCACTTCCTATATCTAGGCTGGGATTTTGTCTGGCTTGAGCTTACACGGACTTGTGCCTGCTGTCACTGTCATGAGTACATAGAGAAACTGAGCCATTGTCTGGAAGACTGGTGGTCATCCACCTCCTCTGGCTCTTACAGTCTTTCCACTCCCATCATCCACAATAACTCGGGAGCCTTGGGAGGCAGAGGATTGATGCAGGTGTTTTCCTCAGGACGGAGCACTGTGCAGTCTCAAGTTCTCTACACATTGGCCGGTGCTGGGTCTTTATTAACTGCTATCGATTACAGGAGGAAATGTCTCTGGTGAGAGCTGAAAGCTAATCTATGAATATAACACTAAGTCATTAGGTGTCAGTTTAATACTATGTTTATTTAGCAGAATAATAGTAGTTGGTTCTTTCCTGGCCTGTGGTTCTATCTATGGTAGTGACAGGTTCCTAGGCCTGACATCAATGTCAAGTCATAATCTTTTATTTTTTTAATGAGACTGATAATTGTACTGAGCACAGAAATTAGTCCAACGCTTCTGTGAGATGATATACTGAAGCACTGTGCAGGAAGTAGTTTATTCTTTTATTTCCTACCTTCCATTTACCAATTTATGTATGTTTGTATGTATGTATGTGTTATGTATGTATGTATTATGTATATAATGTGTGGGAGGTGTGAGTTCAGATGTGCTACAGCACTATGCATGGAAGTCAGAGGACAGTTTTGAGCAGTTGGTTCTCACCTTCCAGTTCACTGAGCCATGGTTCCTTGTTTCTGAGGTTGTGCTGCGTGCTCTAAGCTAGTGGACCCATGAGCTTCCAGGCAAGAGCTTCTGGAAGATCTCCTGTCTCTGCCTCCCATCTCACTGTGGGAATGCTCAGATTACAGATGCATACTGTCTTATCCAGCTACTTGATGTGGGTTTTGAGGATGAAAATCAGGTCCTCAGGCTTTCTCAGCAGTAGTTTTACCTACTGTCTGGTCCTGGGACCAGTTCTTGAAGAATAAAACAAAAGCCAGACATTCTGGCCAATTCGTCTGTGTTTCTTTACCCTTAGCTTTCTTTTTTTTGTTTTGTTTCTATTTTTTTGTTGTTGTTGTATTTTTGAGACAGGTCTCCCTTTAGTCCCAGCTGTCCTTGAGCTCGCTCTGTAAACCAGGCTGGCCTTGAACTCACAGAGATCTGCCTTCCTCTGCCTCCCAAATGCTAGGATTAAAGGTGTGTGCCACCACACCCGGCTACCCTTAGATTTCAAAATGCAGATGGACACCTGTTCAGATACAGTGTCTAGAACCCATTGACAATGTTTTCTTTTTTCTTTTTATAAAAAAAAATTCATTCATTCATTCATATGAGTATATTGCCTGTAGGTATGTAAGTGCAACCTTCTCATGCAATGCCCACAGAGATCAGAGGAGGACATTGGATTCCCCTGGAACTGGAGTTACCAACAGTTGTTAGGTGCCATATGCGTGCTGGGATCTAAACCCAGGTCCTCCACCAAAGCAGCCAATGAACTTAACCACTGAGCCATCTCTCCAGCCCCTTATTTCTTTTAACATCAGAAACATGCAATAATAAGGAGTGCATGATAACAAATCTGCATTTTAATCATCTTGATGGTAATGCAGTTGAAAAACATAATTTAAATTTATTAAATAGAGAAGGAGCTCATGAAGCCAAAGTTACCCATAGTCCTCAGAAGTAATGTATCCATGATTTTCTCCTCACCTCATTACTACTCCAATGGATAATTTGATGCAGAACGTTATGTATTAAGCTGCCATTGTAAGTCAGACATGGTGCTGCACAGAGCAAAATCTGCAGGAGCACGAGCGGTTGGCCAGCAACAGAGCATTGTGAGCCATGGGGGCAGGAGACGAAGCAGTGGAATGATCCAGAGGGCAGTGCTGCTTCTCCTGCAGCTGGCCATGTAGTGAAGGGGAACTCCCTGCACATGATGGCGCCGGTGGACGTGGTGACATCACAGCACTTACCATTTCAGGAGCTGCCTCGGAATGAAAAAAAAATAAAAAACCATACAGATGCCAACACGTGGGGTTGTGGAGGTACCGCTTTCCTTCTGCCCATTTCTAATACATCATCTCTGAATTAATCTTGATTTTTCTGAAACATCTAGCACAATGAAAGAGAAATAGTAATGATGTGAAGACATCAGCATGCTTACCACAGAGATATCCATATAGAGTCTCCACCATTTAGGCGAATGAAAAAAGAAGAACATTATCAGAATTCTGCAGTAAGTTTTCCACCCACGAAACTCAGCTCCAGTTTACCTCTGGGCAATGGAATGCATGTTATTTTTACAATGAACACCTAAAATTATATCTGTAAAATTCAATTAAATTGTCCAAATCCAACCATAAAAGTTATAATGCCACATATTGAGAAATTTCTTTCAAGAAAATAACAAGAGGTTAAGGATAGTTACAAAGAAAGAGGAAAAAAAATCAAAGTAAGATAAGTATATATAATTCAAAGTAAACTAAGTACAAGATTAAATATATTTTATTCTATCCTTAAATAGTCATTATAATTGCTTAAATTAGTGTGTATTGATATGATGAGCATTCATAAAAATACATAGAGTAATATCTATAATTTCTCTTCATAAAATTAGAAATACTTCATTTTAAGAAGCTATTTATATTAAAATAACAGTAATTTGTGAATGCTAGAAATACAGAAAAAATTTTAATTTCCTATAATTCCTAGAAAGCCTCCCTCTTCTCTCCAGCTTTCCCTTTCTCTAACTGAGCACATATTTTCTTCTAAGAAGGAAGCATTTCTCTGCAACACCAGTTCTCTGACAGAAATCTCAAGCGATTTTGGAAAGAGAAGCCAAAACAACACCATTGGCACAAATTAAGTGTCTTCAGGACTTACCCATCATTCCCTCCAACCAGCTTCTCCTGCCTACTTTCGATGTCATCATTCTTGAACTCATTATTTTCAAACCAAGTTACAGTGAGCTATAATGGCTCCTTGGCCAAAATGAGGTTACGTTTAGGGTGGGCTAAAGAGAATGGTGTCACAGGCAGGGGAACAGCATGAACAAAAGCTCAGAGTTGAACATGTACATTTGGGACACTAAGGAGATCTAGAGCCTGATTAGAAAATAAGGGGCGCAGTGGGGAGTACTAAACAGCTAGATTCTAACCTTGAGGCTCTTGAATGTCAGACAGAAGGGTCCTCAGTTTATCCAGGAAGTGATGGGGCTGCAGAATCTTCGAGTAACAAAATGACAGGTAGTTGGAATTTTTGGAAGCCTCACCTGAAGGCTAAGAGCAATAAGATCAGTTGTACCATTGTGTTCATAGCCGGGATGAAAACAGACTCGAGGCAGCAGCACTGGGGAGGAGGGATGACAAAGAAAATGAAATACTGACCACTGGATTCTAGACGTCTGCCTATAGGCATGTCCCAGCTCGGGGAAAACACTCCCTGCCTGCTCTTACATCCCATAGGGGAGAGCTGTGACATCAGCCATTAGCAGCCTCGCCATGTGGCTATCAACAATAGGCGCAGACCCACACACCTCTGAACATCCTAGTGAGCAGGTGTTATGTCCTCCTCCTAACTAAAAGATAGACGAAAACAAGACCAGACCATGTACAGCTATTAAGTGGTAAAGCTAGACCCAGAAGGTTCTAGCACCAGGTCTGGATTAGCTTGAGGCCAGAGCCACTCATTGGACTTGACCTTGGTTGACCTTCACAGTAGCCCGCTCGACCATTATTCCCATCTTAGAGGTGAGAACCTGAGGGTCATAGAGTTTAAGAATCTCTCCCTGGGGGCTGGAGAGATGGCCTAGTGTTTAAGAGTGCCGACCGCTCTTGCAGAGGACCCGGGTTCGATCCCCAGCACCCACATGGCGGCCGAGAACCATTCGAAACTCCAATTCCAGGAGAACTCCAGTTCCAGGGGAATCCGACACCTTCTTCTGACCTCCGCAGAATTTCACGACATGGGTGCACAAAAAAAAAAAAAAAAAAAAAAAAAAAAAAAAAAAAAAAAAAAAAAAAAAAAAAAAAAATAAACAAAAACTCAAAATAAAAAGAATCTTCCCAGAGCAGATGCGATGCCTAATCTTGACAACTGGGAAGAAGGAAACTAGTGAGGAATTCTCTCCATCAGATTGGCCTGCGGAACTGTCCTCTGTGTGGGCATTTTCTTGACTGCTAGTTATGTAGAGCCACTGTAGGTCACCATCCACTGTGCATGGTGTATGGCGCCTGTGTAAGAAAGGTAGCGGCGAGCAATTGCCGTCTTGCAGCAGAGACACGGGTTTATATCCCAAACACCACATGCAGCCATAACAATGTCCATTCCACTCCAGTCCTGGGGATCTGCGCCCTCTTTTGTCCTCTGGAGCCACTGCAATGACACCTGGTGCATTATAACCCACATGTTAGGGATAATATTCACAACACATTAAATAAAAATAAATAAATAAAATAAAATATCCAGAAATGAATGGAACTTAAAATACAATATACCTCACTTCTATGAGACATGATGAAAGCCCAGTCATCAAACGCGAAAGTCATAACCAGTGTCTACATCAGAAAACTTAGAAACACGCCTCATCTTAATCATTTAATTGACTTCACTTGAAGGCTTTTGGAAACATCAAGAACAAACAACATTACAAATTATACGACAGGAAGGGAGAAGACAAATCTAAGGATGATATTAATGGAAACAAAAAAAAACCTAGAAAACAATACAAAGAAGATTAACAAGATTGACAAACCTTTAGCCAAATTGACCAAAAGAGATGCCCCAAATTATTAAAATCATAGATCAAAAGAGAAACGTTATAACAGAGAAAATTAAAAACTTCATAAGAAGACACATTAATATCTCTATTCCTGCAAACTGAAAATCTAAAAGAAATGAATGAATTTCTAAATATATATGGCCAACCAAACTTAAATCTAGATGAGAATTTTTATATATATATATTTTTCAAAATTTAAATTTTCTAGCTGGGGGCAGCCACAGGACTCGAATGAGAGCTCTGTCCACTCTATTTTTATTTAATACATGTGCAGTTTGTTCTTAACTGTTCTAAAAATCTTTTTTTCCCTTGTCTTCTTGAGACAGGGTTTCCCTGTAACCCCAGGAATTCACTATGTAGACCAGGCTGGGCTTGAATTCACAGAGATCAGCCTGCCTCTGCTTCCATAGTACAGGGATGAAAGGCCTGCAGCACCACTCCCAGCTATTCTAAAAATTTTTACATTTATTCTTATTTATTTTTTATATGTATGAGTGTACTGTCTGCATGTAGGTTGGTGCACCTGTGTCATGCAATGCCGCAGAGGTCAGAAGAGAGTGTCAGATTCCCCTGGAACCAGAGTTAAAGATGGTTCTTAGCTGCCATGTGGGTGCTGGGAATCGAACCCGGGTCCTCTGCCAGAGCAGTTGGTGCTCTTAACTGCTGAGCCATCTCTCCAGCCCCACATTTATTCTTTATTACTTCTATATTTTTTTTCATTTTTTAACAATAAGTAATAATTTATGAGTACAATCATCTTTCATGTAAAACCAATTTGCAAGCAGTTGTGTCCAAACCCACACAGCCAATGTTCTTAGCCATTTGAGCCATCCCTCCAGCACCCAATTATAAGAATTTTTATTTCCATTCTGTTTTTTTATTCACCTAATAGTGTTTTGTTTATTTTCAGTGAGTATTTTCCACTGTTTCTGTTGCCAGTGACATCCAGCTTTATTCTTTTCTGTCCAGATAGAATGCATTACATCATATCAGTTTTCCTATGTTTATTGAAATTTGCTTTCTGTCCTAATATATGTTTATTTTAGAGAAAGTTTTATTGGTTGTTGAGAATAAAGTTTATTTGTTAGCTGTTTGAGTGTTAAAAAAAAAAGAAAAGAAAAGAAAGAAAAGAAAAGAAAAGAAAAGAAAGGTAGCTGAGAGAGCCAGGAAGAGCAATACAGGAAGCAGCATTCCTCTGGTTCAGTTCCTGCCCCCAGGCTCCTGCCTTGAGCTCCTGCCCTTGGTTTTCCTGGATGAAGAACTGTAAGTCAAATAAACCCTTTCCTTCCCACGATGATTTTGGTCATGGTGTTTCTCACAGCAACAGAGAAGCAAATGACAATAGTAGAGTAACCATCTATTGGAATCCAAAGCTCTTTGTTGCAGTTCACTGGCATATGACATGTCACTTAACAACAGAGGGAAACTTAAAGACCACCAAGGTAGGAAGCCAAACACACCCACACACCTTGGAAAAGAACCAAGAAACTCTGATTCTTCACTTTTAGGTATGTATAAGGATAATGTCTATTCTTCCACTATGCTGCAGCTTGGCTCTATCCAATCACCTAGCCCCCCACCCCCAACCCCTGCCAGGCCTAAGATCAAACGTTAAGTGTTACTGAGAACCACAGGAGGGCTTTACTCTTTTGAGGAGAGTGAGGAACCCAGTGCCTACTTCCTTCCAAAACAAGCTGTCTGAGGCTACAGAGATGACTCAGCAGTTACAGTGCTTGCTACACAAGCAAGAGGATCAGGGTTTTGGATCTCCAGAACCCCAGTAAATGCTGAGTGGTGGTGTGGCAGCCCTCCTGTAATTCTAACCTCAGAAAGCAGAGGCAGAGGATGCCCGGCACAGGCTGGCTAATGGGACTGGCCGAAACAGTGAGCTCTGGGTTTAACTGAGAGACTTTACCTCAAAAGAATGAGGAGTGGAATCAAAGATCCCCAGCAGCAACTTCAAGCTGCCCCATGCCACACACACACACACACACACACACACACACACACACACACACAGAAGTCTGTCTAATTAGCAGAATGTTTTTTCCAGAGGCAGAATCCAGGAGTTACCAGCAAATAAAATAATATAGTCCCTTTGGACCCTTGCTCCTTTGCTGATGAAGGTCTAGGCAGTGTGCTTTGTTGCACCAGCACCTTACAGAAAGTTTCCGAAATGTGGAGAGATCAGTGGATTCAGAAAAACAACCACCACAAAGATCTTATGAGATCTCTGGGAGTTTCTTACTTTGTTACTACTCAGAGGAAATAGAGGAGCTACAAAAGAGAATAGAGTTTGTTGGGACCCTGAAATAATACATCTATTCCATCTCTCACCTATATTTATCTTGTTTCTTGTATAGCTCCCCCCTGTAAAAGAGCCAACATTTGTCTGATGTAAAATGAATCTGACCTACCTTAGTAAAAGGTATTCTCTTTGAGTATTCCCTATGTATATAGCCATGTACACATTATCAACATTTTCCCCAGAAATCCAACAAAAGGCCCTCTGTGCCCTCCAAGAAGAAACATTTCATTTTCTCTCATATCTCAGATTTGGCTCTCATACATGGAAAGATAAAAGAATATGGGTACTCCTGAGATTAGAGAGCACAGAAGCATTATGTGTCTTAAGGGAATGCTGTCAGTAGGTCTTACTGACTTATATGTATTGCACTCTCTAGCTGGTTTGTCAGTCTCCTGGGCTAGGCAGCATGCCCTGGCTATCTTAGAGCCCCATCACGGATTGTATTCTGTGGCTGCTATTCACTGAAGAGATTAAAAGTTGTAGGCTCAGAGAGAAGACAAAGAGCTAGGGAAGAAAAAAAAAAGCCAAACACAGAGCAACACATAAAACCTGAGAACAGGCTGCTTCTACCGAGCCCATGATAATACTCCCTTGGATCTGATTTTGCCACCCAGGTCCAGTGGGGCAGAAATGGAGCCCAATGTGATATCAGGTGGCTGTGACTGGGACACGAGGCTGCAGCTGGCTGGCAGTGTCTGAACTGGTCAGAGTGAAAGGAGAGAAGACTCAAAGTGAGTCTCACCTGCTGCTTCCTGCCAAGACCTGAAATGCTTAGAGACAATTAGTGAAACTTAACAATTAACAGTAGTCTTTGGTCATTTGGTTGTGGGCAATACTGATCTGTGAGATTGTCTAGGTCCTAGGGGCCTGTGAGAAGGCAGAGAGGACACCAGGCTGACCTCAGAGATGTCTATATTTAAGATGCTTGACTCTGGTGCTATTTTGGATCCAGCCAGTCACAAGTAAATTATGAATTCTTCTCTCTAATGTTGCTCCTTTGCAACTGACATCATACATTGTGAAAGGCACTTTTTCTTCCTGTTCTTTTATCAATAGGTAGCCCAGCTGGGAATTACACTACATTTGTGGTGATGATTATAAAGCAGAAGGTTGATTAAAGTGAGAAGCCAGGGCCACTGATGTTTATTTTGAAGAGTATCATGTGTGTTGCAAAAACAGGCAGCATCTTACATAATGGTTAGTGGTAAGGACAGCTCCGGAATGTCTGTGCTTCGGGGGCCTCAAGTGCCAATGTGTTTAGAAACAGCAGTGTGGCTGGTAGCAGCCTTCACAGCATGTTATGATTTGAAGGAGAAATGGCCCCCCGAGGCTCATGTGTTTGAACACTTGGTCCTCAGTGGTGCTGTTTAGGGAGGTTACAGCACCTTTAGGAAGCACAGCCTTGCTAGAGGACATACATCAATGGCTTTGAGAGTTTATAGCCTCACCCCTCTTCCTGTTCTTTCTCTCTGCTTCCTAAGCCTGTGGTTGAGAGGTGATCTCACAGCTTCCTGCTTCTGCCACCATACATACCTTCCCCACCATTTTGAACATCTAGCCTCTGGGTACTGTATGCCAAAATCAACTCTTATTTAAGTTGCCTTTGGTCATGGTGTTTTATTACAGCAATAAAAAGTAACTAATATGAAGATAGCATTAATTAAAAAGCAATATTCAGAAAAACCTCAGCTGTCCATATTAGAATGGAATGGCCACTGGTATCACCAACTACAACTCCATCCTTCCTACCCCTGAGCTATAGCTGCTTTTAGCTTAATCCTGTATTTCATCATTCTTTCCAATCTTGTCCTAGCCCTCCCAAGGAAACTCCTTCTGTTTCAGTATTTCACACGCAAATCAACTTGGTTGATTTTCAGTGTTTGGCACAACCTACAAGTTGGATACGAATTGCTTTCCAGCCCCCATAGTTCTGACCAGAAATGAGGCCCCTCTCTTAAACTATTGTAAAGCCTCCCAGTCCCCCTTTCAGTCCTCTCATTCTCTGAAGGGCTGTCTTGGTCGTTCCCCTTCTTTATAGTTTGCTGCAGTATCTGACCTGACTTCCTAACCATATCTCTGAGCTTTTCCGTCCAGACCCCTGTCTACCACTCTTAGAAAAGTGAAAACAGTCCTTTTTGTTGTTGCAAAGGTTAATGAAGTAATACAGTAAAGAAGGCCTTGGAAAAGTTCCTTAAAGGTGGGGCTTATTCAATGCTGCAGCATTTCTTAGCTGCACCAGATGACTTCCACTTCCATGGGGAAATTTCCATCCAAGAATGAATGGCCATTGTTTAATTCTGCTCAAAGGTGAACTCTCTTAGATTCTTTCCAAAAACTGTCCTATAAAGAATGTGGGCTCAGCTGGATGTGGTGGCTGGTGGCGCACGCCTTTAATCCTAGCACTTAGGAGGTAGAGGCAGGCGGATCTTTGTGAGTTCAAGGCCAGCCTGGGCTACAGAGTGAGTTCCAGGACAGCTGGGGCTACAGGGAGACCCTGTCTCAAAAAGACCAAAAAGAAAAAAAAAAAAAAAAGAATGTGGACTCAAACAAGGGCAGCTTAAATATGGCATCCCGGGTAAATATATTTATTTTGTTATGAGGAAAAAGCCCTGTATTAGTTAGTTTTCTGTTACTGTGATAAAGCACCATGACCAAGGAACTTATAAAAGGAAGAGTGTATTTGAGCTTACGATTGTCAGTTCCAGGGAATTAGAGTCCATTGTAGCGGGAGGCTTGGTGGCTGGATCTGGAGCAGCAAACCGAGGGTCACATCTCACAAAGAGCACAGGAAACAGAGAGAGAGAGACTGGAGACCATGAGGCTTGTTAAAACTCACTAACCCTGCCCCCAACAACGCACTTCCTCTAGCATGGCCACACCCTCCAAGACCTCCAAAAACAGTGCCACTAACTGGAGACAAATGTCTGAATACCTAGAGCCTATGGGGGACACTCATCCAAACCACCACAAGCCCATGAATACTTTTTTAGCATTTTGAAAACTTTAAAAGAAAAACTAAAAGGAATTAACTCAGTAGCTATAAAAGCATGAAGACCTGAGTTCAAGTCCCCAGAACCCACCTGAAAGCCAAATACATAGCACAGGTTTCTGTAATCCCAGCACTCCTATGGGAAAATGAGAAGAGGAGACAGGAGAATCCAGGGAAAATCAGGCCAGCGAGCTTGGTGCATGTAACTGAGAAACCTGTTTCTAACAAGAGCCAACAACTGAGGCTCTTCTCTGACATCCACACTTAGGCTGTGGTAATTCATGCCTGCATTCACACACTAATGTGCATATATGCACACATTGTACACACACACACACACACCACGAACTAAAATGGAAATAGCCAGTCTAATCAACAATTATTAAGAAGTTGTTGACTTAAGGATGAAGCTATTTAAAAAGGGAAGGAACTCCATGTGGGCCCAATTGAGCCCAGAACTGCTGGGGTTGATGCTTGCCAAAAGATTACTTGTACACTTTGGTATGTACTTTGTTACTCAGTTCCCTAGAGAAATGTTCTTCCTTTGGGCTTTGCGATCCATATTAATTGCTTATCCAAGGCAAGTGGAGGTGATTGTAGGTCAACCTTGATACTGAGGAAGGGACAGACCCTCAGACATTTCAGAGCCAGCCAAGCTGAAACGGGCCAGCTCTTGGCAAATGCCCAAGATGAGGGTGTCTTCTGTGCCCTAGCATTCCTTTTTGAGGCCCTCTGAGACACCACCCCAGGGTGATGTGGAGACAGGGTTCACACTGTGAAATCATCAAGTACAGCCTCAAGCAGAGGCTGTCAAACTGCCACCCTTGCTAAATCCAGCCCATCACTAGATCTGGTGGGTCAGTTTTACTGGCTCATCATCACGCTCACTCACTGAGGGACTGTTTACTTCTGTGGGACTGTTTACTGCTGTGTTTATGGTTTGATGGTGAGACCTTAATGTTCTCAAAGACTAAAACACCCCCCTTTTTTGGAAACCAGGTTTCGCTATATAATCTCTGGCAGGTTGTCTGTGACAGTCTTTCCTCCTCTGCCTACTAAATGCTGGGATTATAAGCATGTACCTGTAAAGCACGCTTGGCAGCAAAACATTTTGCATGACCTTTTACAGAAAGAATTTGTAGGTTCCTGGCTTAGAATGAATGACTGAACCTCAGTTTCACACGCTGACAATTACGCTATTGCAGAAGGTTTAGTGATGCTACTAACACGTGTCAAACAAAAATAAATAAGTTCATTTGGAAACTTTGAGGCTAAATAAGAATGTGTTCCTTTACTATAGGCCCTTTTGGGGCCTGTAATAGGCCAGTCAGATACTTAGGCATGCATTCCCCAAACCGATTGAACCTTGTAGCCCTACTGTCATGAAATAAAGTACCATTCTTTTATTTGTATATGCAATATACATGTGTGTACCTCGGGGACCCAGAGAGGCTCCCCCAGGGATGGAGACAGTTTAAAAGGAATCAATTTCCAGAGCTTAAGTATAGCTGTATTCTAGCATAGGCTGGTTGTAGCTGAAAAGAAGCCTCCCTGTTTCTGGAACCCCGTGTTCTGGACTGCCTGCTCCTATGGCGATAAACTGTGCAGCCTTGAGGGACTATTTAGGCAGATTTCTGTTAAGTCTGAAGTTCCCATTAATGAAGTGTTTTGGGATAAGCTGAGAGACTCTGAATTCAGAATAGCTGAAGGGGGTCCAGGTTTATGATACATATTAGTCTATATAACTGGAATGTTCTTGAATACCAATTTTTTCAAGTTATGTGCAAGAAAACTTATGATTTCTTTCAGGTTCAGTGCTCTGGATTCACTACAGTAGTTGAGACTGACTTTATCCAGTCTTACTAGGAAATATTTGTGCTGGCTGTAGTCAGCCTCCAGCTGACTTTATTGGTACTTGGTATATTCCTCCTATCATCAAAACCACCTTCAAACTTAAGATGAAAAAAAAAAACTTGAAAATGAGTAAAAGGATGTGTGGCTTCTTAAAATTCTCATAAGACATAGGTAAGCAAAAAATTTTGAAGCTGCTTTATCTGCAGGGGTTGGTATGGGGGACCCTCAGTACTACCTTGGGGTGACACTAGGTTAGACAGATGTGTGAAGAAACCGCAGGAGCTCCAAGGACAATAGCGATTTATCTCTTGGTCCCCTCCTCATCTCTTGCCCCTGCCCATCTGATCAATAGAATCATGCTTTCTGTCTGCAAAAATCTAAACTTCGTCTCAGGAGGTTTCATGAGTTTATTCACTCCAAGTAATGACCTCATCAAGGGGGCCTGCCCATATTCCACCTGACAGTTGGATTTTATCAGTGGAAAGAAACCAGCCAGTAGAAGAACTACCGGAGATGCTGGGGTGCATTCCTATTCTCTGAGGCTGGGCCGCCGAGAAGGACCCTTATTCTTACAGCTTTCCTTTCAGGGGACATTTCACTAGGTCCAGTGAAGCCTTCTTAAGCTGCAGCTATAGGGCACACATCACAAGCACAGCATCAGACAGAGCTCCGTCAGGGCACCGGGAGGCTGAGGCTGACAGTGACATCCAGGACCCAGAAGCACATTCGCTTTGAAAGATCATAGGGAGGTGGGGGTGGGGGTACTCTACCGGGAACACTGTGTCTTCTCCCAGCACCACCCACACCCAGCCAGCTTGTGGCATTTAGGGCTGCCTTACTTTTTCAGCAGTTAGAATAACTGGGAAGTGCCAATGTGATGAGCATTCTCCAACCTCAAAGAGGAGTTCAGCAAAATATTTAGCAGAGCACAGGAGACTCTGACCCACCTCCTACCTGTTAAGGAACTCTGGAAAGGAAGCCTCCTGGTGATAACATTCTCACCATCCAGCCGCTCACCACACGTTCTCCAAAGGGGCTGAAGCTTCTAAAGAGAAGCCCCACCCACGGAGACTTATCTCAGGTGACAGCCCAAATCCACAGTCCTAGGAAAGCCAGGGGAGTTAATTGCTAAAAGCCTTGATTCCCCTACTCCTGAAGATTGTTGTTTCCTTTTATTATTCCTATAGGCTTTTACCTTTCATCTCTTACCCCAGTGTATCAGTTAAGACTATGTTGAATAAACATTGGTTTATGGATTTTGAAATTCAGTGTCTTAGGCGTGTGAAGGGAGGATTGATTCAGTAGCTCAGAGGGTGCTGCTGGAGATCTAGTCCTGTGTTGCCACAGCATGAACCCCACCTTCAGGACTGTGAGGCTACAACCCCACTTCACCCATGCTGTCTACCCCATGGCTTCAACAAAAAGGCTTTGTACTCCACTGCCCAAGGCAAGTCTGGTCAAACAGAGAAGTCTCTTTCCCGAAAGTCCTAGCATGCATCTTGGTTTTTTGTTTGTTGTATGTGTTGTTTTGTTTTGTTTTTTTGGTCTTTCTCAAGACAGGGTCTCCCTGTAGCCCCAGCTGTCCTGGAACTCACTCTGTAGACCAGTCTGGCCTTGAACTCACAAAGATCCACCTGCCTCTGTCTCTCGAGTGCTAGGATTAAAGGCATGCGCCACCACGCCTGGCTGCATCTTGTTTCTTAATGTCTCTGTGAACCAATCAGACTAATCCAAATTTTGAGGACAGTAGGCCTGACCCAAATCATAGGTATGCCTAGTTCCTTCTCCACCTGAGGTTAAGTTCTTGCTACAGCTAGGTTACACTAATCCTCTGAACTTTTGACTTTCACCTTGCCATGACCTTTAAGACAGAGCCCACCTTTGTACCCCGGCTTCTGTATATCTGTCTCTTCTGGTCCTAGGCCACTGGCTCACTTGCTACCCTCATTATATTGGAGCTGAGTTCAAGGTAAGCATCCTTCTATTCCTCTCCTTCCTTCTCATATAAAGAGTTTTTCTTTTAACAGAGTCAGAACAGAGTCATCACTGGGGGAGTGACCACAGACACTGACAATTTGGCATAAGCACAAACCATCCCAGTCTATTTTAGCTCTTAGGCTTCTTCCAGGTAGCCACCTTGATCCAAGCTCCAGAGCGATGATGAAGGGAAATGTTGACTCTAAACATTATCTCTGTTGTCAGTCACAATAATCTCCTTTCCACAAAGCCAGCTGTTCACATTTATCTCTAGGCATCCTCACCAGAGAGTATCCATGTTATGACAGGATCAGCCCATGAAAACGTGGCAAAGGTCTGTTTTGCTCTATAACTTTCTGCAGACTTATATACATTCATTTTCTTCCTGGTGAGGTATCTAAACCCTGAAACTTTTCTCTGCAACCCTGCAGCCTATTGTTGTGGCCGTGTGGTAAGCCCTGATCTCCACACAGTTCCACTCATACATCATTCCTTGGTGACCTCAGGGCTCAGCATGACATACAGCTAAGTCTTCCTCTGGCCTTCAGTAACCTGAGAGCTGCTGGCTTTGTTTGTGCTGTTTCTGCACACCAAGGGACTCATTTGTCACCAGGGTATGGGTGCTCTGCATACCAGCCTTGAAACTGCCCATCATCTAGCCTAACATACATGGAGTCCTATCCTATCAAAGACCCATGTCACCTTGACCATGGAAGATGCTTGACCTCCCCGACATCCCAGGACTCTGGAAGCCAAGATTCCCTTCCACAGCTCTCTTTACAACTGAATCCTGCAGTGCTCCGCTCCTCGAAGATGAATCTCCAGTCCCAGTCTGCATATCCTGCTTTCCTTCCAGGCCTCCCTGGTTTTTCCACTCAAAGCCACCAAATTTCATTAAAACCTGTTCTGCCTTCTTCTCTTACAGTGTCATCTACAGGGAACACATTTTGCTCCACTTACTTAGCCTTTAGTGCCAGGTCCTTTTCTTTTCATTAACATATTTCAAATTCCAGCTTTGTTACTGACTTCTCTTGTTCTGGAGTGCCTGAGCATCCACAGCGTGGAAGGCCAGTTCAAGCTCTGTTTTGCCACAGACCTTCTCAGCACAATAGACACTTGACTTTCAAGGGTCCTGACACCATTTTCCCTCCCTTTCAGTGAGTTGTTGGACATTCTTTTCCGAAACTCATGTTGTTACTGATGCAACTCTTTTGCAAAAGGGAATATTTTAGTAAATGCAAATGCAGGAGGCATATGATTTCTGAAGCTCTAGTCATAGATTGCCTTTTGTGAGATAACTTCAGGCTAGGGAAATGACCCAGCACAATGCCCTCCAGGAGACAAGGCAGCAGGAAATGGCAACAGCCTGTGAAAGGACTTTCTCACTTATGAGAGATGGTAGAAAGCACACTCTGACAGAGCTAGTACCAGGATCTGTAATGGCTGACACACAGTGGTCCATGCCTGAGCCTAATTGCCCTTGGGCTCTCTTGAGTGAATTGGAAGCATCCTTGAACCTGAAATGAGCAACTCCTTGCCCATTCCATGCTGCCTTCTCTGATAATGACCAAAACAGAAGAATCAAGGCTGAACACATACACACACAGAGAAGCAACTGTGTGTTGACTGGGGTGTTAATATGATTGTGGAAATTATTTTATTTTATTTTTTATTTTATTATTTTATTGGTCTTTTTGAGACAGGGTCTCCCTGTAACTCCAGCTGTCCTGGAACTCACCTATGTAGATGGGGCTGGCTTTGAATTCACAGAGATCAGCCTCCCTCTGCCTCCCGAGTGCTGGGATTAAAGGGGTGCATCACCACGACCGGCAATTATTATTCAATGTATATGTATATCCCTTCATCACTGTGGCTTCCTTGAAGGTATATATTTTTATCACTTATACCTCAAAAATATCAAAAGCAAAACACACAGACACCGAAACCATCCCCCAACTTGCACAGGCTCAATGTTCCATTGTCACAGGTTGGAAGCTATAACCAGTCAGTGCTTGGGACTAAAACACAGAACAATACTTTGGACCATGTTTTCTATTTTGTTTTGCTTTGTT
Organism: Rhizomys pruinosus; assembly: GCA_009823505.1. Lineage (NCBI taxonomy): Eukaryota > Metazoa > Chordata > Mammalia > Rodentia > Spalacidae > Rhizomys > Rhizomys pruinosus. The sequence continues at coordinate 2,214,023 of VZQC01014031.1, read as the reverse complement.
TTGTTGAGACAAGGTCTCATGACTGGCTTTGAACTCCTAATCCTCTGCCTCCACTTGCCAAGTGCTGTGATTACAGGCATGCACCATCACATGCAGATTGTTGCTAAGATCCTAATTCAAAATCCTAATTCAAAACCTCAGGCACACATCACAGGCCTGAGCCAAAAGCTTTATTTACATCAGCCCCTCCTGACCCAGCATCTCTCTCCTCATGGAACCTTCTAGTTCCCCTTTCTTCTAAAGTTCTAACAGACACAATAAACAAACCGAAATCTAAAGTAGTAAGAATGCCAAGCTGGTCTGAACATTAGGAATCAATGCAATTATGTGCATCTTTAGACGTTTCAACTGACTACTGCATTATTAATATGAAATTAAAACCTGCTCTGAGCTCTTACAATCTGGTAAGTTTTCTATAATTGTGTCTACTGATATTGTCCTGATACTGCACACTTGGGATCATATAAAATAAATAAAAGGTGCCGTAAATCCTAGCTATGATTACTTCCAAGCCACCTGAACATTGTTTGGAGTTCTCTGAGTCCAGCTTTTTAAAAAATTTTCGATGCAGAAATTTATGAGCTCAGCTTTTGCATCAATAAAGTAAAGCTGTTTCACCTACTATCTAACGTGTTGTGAAGATTAAATAAGATTTGTAAAAAGCCTTGTGATAGGTTAAAGTTGATTGTCACCTTGCCAAGATCTAGAATTACCTAAGAGGTAAAGCTGTGAAGGCGCTTCTAGACTGAGTGAATTGAGGTGGGTAGAGTCGCCTGAAATGTGGGCAGCAGCATTCTGTGGGTGGGCGCCACGCCGCCCCACCATGATGGACTGTAGCCACACCGCCCCACCAGGATGGACTGTACCCTCCAACTCTGAGCCAAATAATCCCCTTCCAGCTTATATTGCTTTTGTCAGGTGTGCTGTCACAGCAATGAGAAAAGTGACTGTATAGGCCTAACATAACATTTGAAAATAGAGTACAGGGGCTGGAGAGATGGCTCAGTGGTTGAGGGCACCGACTGCTCTTGCAAAGGACCTGGGTTCGATTCCCAGCACCCACATGGCGGCTAAGGGCTGTCTTTGGCTCCAGTTCTAGGGGAATCCTATGCCCTCTTCTGACCTCTGCAGCATTGCACGACATGGGTGCACCAACCTGCATGCAGATAGTACATTCATACACATAAAAAATAAATAGGGGGCTGGAGAGATGGCCTAGCGGTTAAGACCGCTGACTGCTCTTGCAGAGGAGCTGGGTTTGATCCCCAGCACCCACACGGCGGCTGAGAACCGTCTTTAACTGCAGTTCCAGGGGAATCCGACACCCTCTTCTGACCTCCACTGCATTGCATGACACGGGTGCACCAACCTGCATGCAGACAGTACATTCATACACATGGAAAATAAAATTTAAAAATGTAAAAAATTATAAATAAAATTAAAAAAAGAAATTAGAGTACATCCTCATCAAATAATAATAATTTTTATTTTTATTTTATGTGTACGAGGTTATGCCTGCATGTATGTAAGTGCACCTCTGTTGTGCAGTGCCCATAGATGCCAGAAGAAGATGTTGGATTCCCCTGGAACTGGAGTTACAGATGGATGGTATCTGCCATGTAGGTGCTGGGAATCAAACCCAGGTCCCGTACAAGACTAGCCAATTCTCTTCACTACTGAGCCATCTCTCCAGCCCCAAGTAATAAGTATTAGTTTGCTACATTAAAGCCACAGTACAAGACATTCATAGTATCCGGATAGCAGAAGGGCACTGAAATAGCTCTCCTTTTCCTCCCTTATTAATTCTTTATTCACTGAGCTCCTCTGCTGTACCTAGAGCCTCCTAGAACCAGGAAATGCAGTAGGGAACAGGAAGGCAGGGCTGCTGCTGTCATGGCGGGCACCCGTGATTGACAAGGGACGATAGAAAAGGAAATAATGAAGAAGATAATTTCATATATTCATAAATGCTGGAGAGAAAGTTAATCAGGGAGATGTGATGGTGCCTGGTGGGGAAGATCTCTCTTAAGAACAACCGAGGTGTCAGCTGCCAAAGGAGGAGCCATAGGAAGATAGAGGGGAAGGTGCCTGAAACAGCAAGCGCCAAAGCCTGGGGTGGGAGCAAGCCTGGCCTGATAGAAGAGTAGATGCAGACAGCCTTGACTGAGGTGCAATGCTAGACCACAGTGTGTACTACCTTGCCAGGTGCATGCAGTACTGGGGATCAAACCCAGGGCTTTCTGCCTGCCCAGCAACTGCTCTACCAACCCAGCCCCCTCCCCAGCACAAGGTATGTAGTGTTTTAAGGCCCACTTTCCAGGTGAGAAAACTGAAGTGGGAAGACTTCCCACCAGCTAGGGGGAGGCAGACCTAGGGTCTGAACCTGTGCCCTAGGTTTAAGGTACCCACTTTCAGCTATGTCACCATTTTGCTTCTTCTTGTTCATAATTTTATAAATAAATGCAATTGTTTTCTTTATTCCTAATAAAGGAAGTTGAAAATCAGTGTTTTATCTAAAAAAAAAAAAAAAGCTCTTGGAAAAGTAGCTGTAGAAAGTGTCTTTGATTAATTCATGCTCTCCTGGTTAATGGAGAAAAAGCTTTGCTGGGTCAATGGTCACCTAATTGCTTTGAAAAGCATGATCTGGGACTGGATTAAAGTAGGAATTCTCAATACTGGAAGCAGCAGAGGCCATGAGATCGCCTCCCTGCAGAGCCGGAAGTCAACTGCACAGGTGGAAGATGGAGTGCTCAGGGCTGCATGGGGCCTTTGGCAACACACTGGCTTTCCCTCATCATAGAAACAACTCTTTCAAGCAGAAGCAACACATTGTCTACCTCCCAGCCTGCCTACATGTGTTTGTGTGTGTCCCTATCATACACATACTTGCACACATGCACTTCTTACTTTCCCCGTTTTAGTCAAAGAACATCCATTTGCTATTTATATTTCCAACAGACAAACGAAGCCCACCTCCTAATTCCCACAGCAAAACTTCCCAACGCAAATCAGAAACACGATCTAACCACACTAAATATATACCAAATAAATACTAATAAATTATAAACATCAATATCATAGGTGTCTGTGCTCTTGTGGCTAGCATAAATCTTTTTTTATTTTCCAACTTTGTCATTTTCTCAGGCCTTACAGACCTGTTTAATCATTCCTGACACTTTTAGTTTTTTCTTTCTTTTCCTTTCCTGGTGACCAAACCCAAGGCCTCATGAATACCATCACTCTACCAACTGAGCCAAGTCCCCAGCCCCTTCCTAACACCTTTGACTCTATAATTGGACCCTCTTCCTAGTATCCCCACTGTTGCGCAAAGACATGCCATCTCTCCTACCATTATAGCTTTATTTTCCCACCATTCCTTATAAAATTTCTGAGAACACCCAGTGTGTGTGGCACAGACTACAAAGCACAAGCCAGTATGTAGTTAGCCGCTGTTACATATCACAAAACTACGACTGTAAGCAAGTTGATGCACATGTTGTAGCTCACATTCTGGCTAAAGAAACTCCAGGAATGGATTAGTGAACGTTACTCTAGTTCAGATTTCTAGAAGACCAAGCTGGCACATCTAGTGTCATGCCTCGAAAAATTGCTGCATTAACATTTAGGATTTTTGGACTTGGTAACAAAATTTTGGCATCGGTCATTAAATCAAGCACAAGTGAATACTTGTTATCTGTGATTTTTGTTTTTAATTATCTTAAGTCTAGCGATCACATAATTTACAAATTACCTTCTCTATTTTAATCTTTCTATCTTATGACTCGGCAAACAGCTCCATTACCAATGACACATAGACAGTAGTTCTCAGTTGTGTGTGTTTCTGTAGTTGTTTAATGAGAATCCCGACTTAAAACTTACTCTGACTCAGACAATAATTCAAGAGTAAGCCAGGTGTGGTGACGCATGCTTTTAATCCTAGCACTTGGGAGGCAGAGGCAGGTGAATCTTTGTGAATTCAAGGCCAGCCTGGTCTACAGAGTGAGTTCCAGGACAGCTGGGGCTACAGGGAGACCCTGTCTCGAAAAGACAAAAAATAAAATAAAATAAAATAATTCAAGAGTAAGATCTAACTTGCTACTGTATTGTGCTGATTAAAAATCATCTGAACTTGCAGATGAACTGTGACATATAGAAAAGCTTTAAATATTCTTTATGTGACAAAATTAACCACACTAAAAGCCTTTTTAATAAGCAAAAGGTAGCATTGTAGAAAATTCTAATTAAATTGGCATACTCTAGACCAAAAATACAAAGTAGACATGACTTCCCTCTCTTTCACCATTGCCTATAACAGGCTAATGAACACCAATAAAACACATGTGAGTCTTGCTCACTTCTGAGATGGTGATGGGATTATTAACAGTATTTAAATACATCCATGTAGCCAGTTATATAAATCTAAACATCAAATCCATCTTGAATAGGTTTTGAGATGGCATTCCCCGTCTTTATGAAAAACTGAACATTACTAATTAAGTCTAATCATCTTTGGAAAGGGAAAATCTTGATATTTACTGAACTGGAAATATTATTTTCAAAAATATAATATTCTCTTAACTACAAGCTAATTTTACTCAATAAAAACTACAAAAATATTCTGTTTGAGCTGATGTGATAACTCAGCCTTTATCAACAAGCCTAAGGACCCATATGGTGGAAGGAGACAACTGACTCCCATAAGGTGACCTCTGAACTCCACACGCATGTCATGGCACATGTACCCACACAAATACACACACGTAGATCCATGTAATAAAAGTTCTGTTGACATTCATGATCAGAACTTTGGTGCATGAGATCAAATGAATTATGGCACACATTCAAGGGCATTTTGTAATTAATAAAGCAGTGGCTATTCTTCACTGGTAGCTTTTTAAAGATGAGGTATAATGTTTGCCCTTTCTTCCCTCTTAACACCTGTGAAGGTCATTTTTGTTCCAGGAAGGAATTTGGGGGGATTTTGGAGATAGTGTTTCTTTGATAGATAAACTTCATTCTTGTTGGCATCTGTGTAAAAATATCCAAAACGGACCTGTCTTCCATCCAAGCAAACCGTAGTGATTTGGGCAAGTGCTGTGTTTGCCGTAGGCCCCCCCCCCTCGTTTCCTCAGTATGGCCCTGGGCACACTTCTGAACTAAAATCTTGCCTTTCTCAACACCATCATTTGAACTTCTCTCTTTTGTGGCTAACACAGCCACATTCCTGATAGGACGTGCAATGCCCTGCTCTCTCTAACCTGAATCTTGAGTGGACTACACTCCTCTTGACTATTGAACAGGAGCCTGGCTTTGCTCCTGGATATGTAAATACACTTTCTCTTAAACCATAAATGAGAAGACTCGGAGAGAACAGCTTCTCAGAATTCCTTAAGAAGGAAAGTGGACAGAACCCTGAAAAGTGATCTGGGGAATTGTCAAATTTAGAAAAAACAAAAAACAAAAAATTGGCTAGTCAATTTTCAGGTAAAATTATAAACTTAAATTTCAGATAAACAAGGTGTGTCTCAAATCTCAAAGTGTCCCAGTGCTATCAAAGTGGCATCATGTGAACACAGGGAATAGCCAAGTAGTGAGTGCACAGTAGAAATGAGGGCTTAGCAACCCAAAGACCTAATTGACCACTTGTCATTCCAGCCACACAAAGCAGTAGAAGCAGAATGCACCAAGAGGAGACGTTCTGAGGCCATTCTGACAGCAGAGACATTAGTACCAGCACAAGCCTGCTTTGAAATTAGCCTGAGCAGATTGGCACTCCACCCAAGAAAGACCAAAGTGGGGCAGGGAAAGGAACAAGGGGACTATGTACCCAGAAAGTGTCTGTCATGCCAGTCAGTGGCTTGTTATCTTAGGACACAAAATCTGTGTGCCTGGGAAGCTCATCTGTTTCTGTGCGTTTTGTTCTTTCCTTTTTTTGCCTTTTGTAATTTCGTCTTATTTCTTAGTGAAGTTTCTTTTTGGAAAATTTAACTTTTGTCTCTGAATAATCAATGTCTATGTTTTAAGTCTTGATCACCTTCATCAATCTGTTCTCTGGGTAGCCATCAGGGCTCTTTACCTCCCCCTCTCTTAATAGCATTCTTGAGGTACAGTTTATATCTCATAAAATTCACTGTTCAAAGAGCTTTGACAAATGGATATGGTTGTATGATCATCACCGAAATGAAGAGTATAGTATAGTGCTGGTTTGAATGAGAAATGTCCCCCATAGGCTCAGGTATTTAAACACTTGGCTCTCCAATTGGTCATGCTGTTTGGGGAGGTCTTAGAATCTTTAAGAAGTGTAACCTTGCTGGAGGAAGTATGTCATTGGGGTCACAGGTTTGAGAGCTTATGGCCTCGCCCCACTTCTGACTCCGTGTCTCCACTTTGTGTTTGCAGTTGAAGACCTGACTGCTCAGTTTCCTGTTCCAGCCACCTATAGCCGGGGTTCCTTCACTATCATGCCCCCGGGGAACTCTTTCTTCTGTAAGTCAGGGTTGGTCATAGTATTTTATCACACCAGAAAACTAATATACTTGTACCGCATTAAAAGCTTCTCTTATGCTCCCTAGCAGACAACCTCTCTCCACACCTAGGTCTTAACAATGGCTAATAAGCATCTTGGGTCTCTGCATTCATAGACATCACTGCAAAGAAAATCTTCTCTGATTAGAATTAAGAGTAGCCTTTTCTTGGTAAGTAAACATAGATCTTTAAGGTATCTTGATATAACGTCCCTCATAGTGCCTATGACCTCCCAAGGTCTATGAATCGGGGCTCAAATCCAGTCAGAGTAGCTGGTTATCCCGATAATAGTCATGCCACTGTTGCACATGTTCGAGCACCTTGCTCGGCAGGTTGCTGTTTGTGGTCCCTAGAGTTCACTGCTGGGAAAGGCTGTTGATGGTTTTTCTCCCTCTGCGGTCCTTCTTTTCTGTTTGTTCCACGGGTTCCAGGGTTCCAAATTCATGTCCTCGTGCTAGCACTGCAGGTACTTCCCCAACTAAGCCATCTCCCGACTTTTATTTTACATTACCCTAATCACTATTGATGTTAAAAAAAATCTCGGGGCTGGAGAGATGGCTCAGCAGTTAAAAGCACTCACTGGCTGCTCTTTCAGAGGACCCGGGTTTGCTTCCCAAGGTTCACGTGGCGGTTAACAACTGTCCATAGCTCCAGTTCCAGAAGAACTGACACCCTCTTCTGGCCTTCTTGGCATTGCGTGACATAGGTGTGCTTACATAATACAGGCAATACACTCAAACATGTAAAATGATAAATAATAAAACATTTTTAATATCATACTCTTATTATTTATATATATATATATATATATTCTTTGGTAAAATATTCAAATCTTTTGCACATTTTTCTCTTATTAGTATTTAGTTGCTGCTCTGGTTTCATTTCTGTTGCTATAACAAATATTTTGATCAAAAAGCAATTTGGGGGGTAGAAAAGGGTTTATTTCCCTTACAGTTCTAGGGCACAGACCGTCATCGCAGAGAAGTGGCAGGGGCCGGAGCTTGAGGCCACCAGGCACATCCCATCCGCTGCCAGCCACAGGGAGAGATCCTGCCTGCTGGCTCAGCGGGCCGTCTTCACCCTCGCACAGTCTGGGGTCCCAACCCAGGGAATGCTGTCCCCACCCTCAGACTGGGTCCTCCCACATCAGTTAGGTGATCAAGACAACCCCAAGAGACAGGCCCACTTGCCAACCTAACTAGGAAACCCCTCATTTAGTGTCTCTTTCCTGGAGATTGTAGGGTGTGAAAGTTGGCATTTAAAACCTACCATAACCGGGGCTGGAGAGATGACCTAGTGGTTAAGAGCACCAACTGCTCTTGCAGAGGACCCAGGTTCGATGCCCAGCGCCCACATAGTGGCTGAGAACCGTCTGTAACTCCAATTCCAGGAGAACTCCAGTTCCAGGGGACTTCGACACCCTCTTCTGACCTCTGCAGCATTGCACGACTCGAGTGCACAAACCTACATGTGATCAGTACATTCATACACATAAAAAATAAATAAATAAAATTAAAACCAACCACAACCATTGTACGTGTTCTTTATGTGCGGTCCCCTTTCCCATGACCGTTTTACATGTTCTTTATGTCTTCCGCACACGTGGTCCCCTTTCACAAGACCGTTGTACATGTTCTTCATGTGTTCTGCACACAAAGTCCCCTTTCCCATGACGGTTGTAGGTGTTCTTTATGTCTTCTGCACACGCATTCTCTTTCACATTAATATTTTGCAGATAATGCTGTACTCTAGCTTAACTTTGCATGTTTAGTGGTATCTTTTGAAGATAAAACAGTTCTCATTTTATGAAATCTAATTTATTTCTTTCATGGTTCCTGCCTTTGGTGTTGTGTCAAAGAAGTCTTTTGTTTAATGTAAGACCATGAAGATCTCCTATGCTCTCTTGTGGAAGTTTTTATAGCTTTAACTCTAATTAATTTTGTAGGTAAAGTGCCAATTTTGTAGGTACAATGCCTGGGATAGGGACTTGAAGTTTTAAACCTTGGCCACACTGGCTGTTCAACACTCTGCTGCTATGTTTTCCCCAACATGAAGACTATAAGCCAAAATAAACCCTTTCCCTCAAATTGCTTCTTGTCAGGCATTTTGTCACAGCAACGAAGAAAGTAACTAATACAATAAATATATTTAGTCCATCTTCATTATTTAAAGATTGTGAACTTACCTACTTGCTAACATTTCTCTACAACCTCAGACTCAGCACTGACAGTGTCTTCATAGTTGTGTACGTGCACAAAGGAGCAAGAGTTGAGTAAACTAACATGTATGTTCCTTTCTGTGACTGACCAAGGCAATATTCCACTTTATATATACAAGCATGCTTGAGGGTTCTCTTTATTGCTATGTCTTTGCATTTTTTCCTTTGTGTTAATGTTGCTATTTATTTATTTATTTTTTTTAGATTTTAAAATGCTTTTATTGATTATTTGTGTATTTCATACATAATCTTTCAGAATTATTATATTTTTAAGATTGAACATTTTGATAATATTTTATTAAATGGAACAATTCTGGAAGTCACATTTTTCTTTTTTTTTTAACATTTTTTTTATTGATGCTTTGTGCATTTCATACATCATTTTCCAATTCAGTTCAGGCATATCTTCCCTTCCCTTCACCCCCACCCCCACCCCAACCGAGATCATGCATTCTGCCATGACTGTCCTGCATATCTCTCTCAGTTTTTTTTTTCCATTTTTTAGCTATAAGTGATAATCCATGAGTACAAGCATCCTTCATGTATAACCAATTTGCAGGCTGTTGTGCCCAAACACCCACAGCCCCACCTTCCAGCGGGGGGTGAGGGGTTGTATGTTCAATCAGGTTAATCAAATGAGGGTCCAGACTACATTGCTGTAGTTTCACCCTTCACCCCAATCGCAGCCCTTACATTCTACCACGCCCCCTCTTCCGCAGATTATTCCCTGGGCTTAGAAAAGGGGCACAGGTGGATGAGAAGCAGAACAGTCCACTCTCTCTGGAGCTGTTGTCTTGGATTCTGGTCAATTCTGGCTGTTTCCTTTCATGGGCTGACAGTCTGTCCAGGAATAACCTTTCGATCCTACTAATGAAGCACAAGCAATTAGATATATAGGTACTTAAGCAGCATTAATAGTTATGAATGTTGTTATTTAAATGTCCCCATGTGTAATGCTTAAGAGCTGTGTCCTGTTTGTAAGACAAGAAGGCAGTCATGTGCCTTGTGGGGATTAGATAAGTTTTGTTTAGGCACGAGTTAAAGTGTCGTGGTAAGGTATCTTGAAACAGAAATCATAATCATTTTGAAAGATAATTGATTGTTTAGATGACAGATATTCTGAGCCCAGGTTTATAGGACCTAAGCCTTCATTTCTTGAAGTGGTTCTGCATTTACTCAGTGTTCCTGTTGATTTTCTTGGCTGTACTCTACTTAGTTTGTCCATTTATCATTTGGTGGATGGCTAGCTTGTTACTTCCTCTTCAACGGATATAAATAATCCATACTCATATATAAACTTTTGTTCCTTGAATATACCAGGAGTATTACAACTGGGTCAAATAGTAGTTCATTTTAGTTTCTTTGAGGAAATTCCACACTGATTTTCGCAGTGGCCACACCAGGTTACAGTCCCACCCACAGTTAATAATGGCTCCTCTTTCCTCATATTCTCACCAGCACTTTTTGTCATTTTTTTCTCTTTTTTGTTGTTAAACTTTTATAATTTATTTATTTACTATTATTTTTTAATTTTTTATTATTTTTTATGTGTATGAATGTACTGTCTGCATGTAGGTTGTTGCACCCGTGTCATGCAATGCCATGGAGGTCAGAAGAGGGCGTCTTTTTCTCCTGGAACTGGAGTTAAAGACAGTTCTTAGCCGCCATGTGGGTGCGGGGAATCGAACCCAGGTCCTCTGCAAGAGCAATCGGTGCTCTTAACCGCTGAGCCATCTCTCCTGCCCCCTTATTTATTATTTTTTATTTTATGTGTTATGAGTATATTACTTTCATGTAGATAGGTGCATTCGTGTCATGCAATGCCTGCAGAGGTCAGCAGAGGGCATCAGATCCCCCTAGAACTGGGAGTACATATGGTTGTTAACCACCATGTAGGTGCTGGGAATTGAATCTGGGTCCTCTGCAAGAGCAGCCAGTGTTCTTAACCACTAAGCCATCTCTCCAGTTGCTGTTTGGCTTTTTAAAACGATAGCCATTTTGCTGGGCGTGGTGGCACACACCTTTAATCCTAGCACTTGGGAGGCAGAGGCAGGCGGATCTCTGTGAGTTCAAGGCCAGCCTGGTCTACAGAGCGAGCTCCAGGCCAGCTAGGACTAAAGGGAGACCCTGTCTCAAAAAGACCAAAAATAAATAAATAAATAAATAAATAAATAAATAAATAAATAAATAAATCGACAGCCATTCTGACTGGGGCGAGGTGGAAAAATCTCAAAGCAGTTATAATTTGCATTGTTTTCATAGCTCATGTTATGTTGACCAACATCTTTAAAATAAACTAAATAAAATAATATACTTTTCAAGAATTTACTGGCTGTAGCCAGGTGTGGTGGTGCACGCCTTTAATCCTAGCACTTGGGAGGCAGAGGCAGGCAGATCTTTGTGAGTTCACGGCCAGCCTGATCTACAGAGTGAATTCCAAGACAGTTAGGGCTACAGGGAGACCCTGTCTCAAAAAGACAAAAAAAAAAAAGAATTTACTAGCTGTTTACATTTCTTCTATGAAGGCTGTCTATTCTATTTATTAGCCTGTGTACTAACTGGATGAGTTGTGTGGGTTTGAGGGTTTAATTTTTTGTAGTTACATATTATTTACATTAATATGCCAATGATATTCCTGCCATTCCATACAGGCCTCTTCATTCTTGTCATTGTGTCTTGTGTTGTACAGAAACTTTAATTCCATGTAACCCCATTTGTTAATTTTTAGGGTATTTTCTGTGCTACTGAATCCTTTTTAGAACATCCTTGCCTATACCTCTATCTTGAAGGGGTTTATGTTTCCTTTAAAATTTTCAGGACCTACATTAAAGTATGTGACCTATTTTAAATTTATTCTTGTGCAGAGTGAGAGATCAGTATCTAGCTTTTTTTTTTTTTTAATTTTTGTCTTTTCAAGACAGGGTCTCCCTGTAGCCCCAGCTGTCCTGGAACTCACTCTGTAGACCAGGCTGGCCTTGAACTCACAAAGATCCGCCTGCCTCTGCCTCCTGAGTGCTAGGATTAAAAGCGTGCACCACCACGCCCGGCTTAGTTTTATTCTTTTAAATGTAGAAACTCAATTTTACCCATACCATTTGTTAAGTAAGTTATCTTTTCTCCAAGGTATGTTTTTGACACCTCTGTGGAAAACTAGGAGGCTGTAGACTTATGGGTTTATTTCTAGGTCATCTATTTTATTGGTGTCTAGTTGGGGCTGTTTTTTGATACTATGGCCCTAATATGCTTTGAGATGCAGTATTGTGACACCTCCAACAAAGCTTTATTTCTGCTGAGGATCCTTTGGATATCTTGAGTCTTTTGTGCATCCATAAAAATTTGGAGATTGGGGCCAGAGAGATCCCTCGGCCTCTTGCAGAGGACCCAGGTTCAGTTTCCAGCACACACATAGTGGCTAACAACCATCCATAACTCCAGTGCCAGGGGATCTCATGCCCTCTTCTGGCTTCTGTGGGTACTGCACACACATGGTTCACATATACAAAACATTCATGCACATTAAAATTTTTTTAATAAATTGGGGATTATTTTTTTCTTGCTCTAAGAAGAATATAATGGAAATTTGGGTAAGTATCTCATTAAATCAGCAGATTGCTTTCAGTAATATAGCATTTTTCATAATATTCTAATTCTAATTCTGCCAATACACAAACTTGGAAAGCTTCTAGTATCTTCTTAAATTAAGCTTCTAGTATCTTCTTAAATTTTTTTTCATTGTGGTGGTCTTTCACCTCCTTGATTAGGTTAATTCTTTGTTTTGTGTATGTGTGTGTGTGTGTGTGTGTGTGTGTGTTGTTTTGGTTTGGTTTTTGTAGCTACTGTTAGTAGGATCCCCCCCCCCCTGCCAAGACCTGGGCAGTGAGCTGGAACTGTCACAGGGTTCTTCGTTTTTGCTTTGTTTCTGTCATAGGTCACAGTGCTGTGTTAGCTCTTGTTTAACATCTGAAAATGGCTGTTTTATATGTTGTGTTTGAGTTTCTAGACATTTAAGACAGGAGAGCAAATCTGGCCCCTGGTCCACCACTCCATCTGGAATGAAGGTGGAATTCCTGAGCATTCTTTTTATGAGTAATCTTTGGTGATCAGCTTAAAGCAGAATTAATAAGTGAAGAAAGAGATGTGTGTATATATCTAAATTTATTAAGAAAGTAAAACATGGCCTAAAGAAAACCAAATAGTAACAGGATCTGAAAGATGAATGGGGCAAAACCCAAAGAAAATCCTCCGATTCAGGTGATATGTGTATGTATGTATATATTTATGTATGTATATAATCACGTATGTATATATATATATAGAGAGAGAGAAGTAATACTAGTTGGAGAGAACAACAACAAAAGAACTGGAAAAGCAAGCAAACAAACAAACAAAAACTCTGGAAAGACTCAGAAAAAGATGCAAGACATGTATGGCAGAGTGCAGGGACTCAGGTGGGGTGGGGGTCATGGAAAGGGAAGTGACTCTAAATTTGATTGAGAAATGATGTAAGATGTATGGAAAGAGTTTAATAGCAATAAATTTTTTTTTTAAAGATGGATGGGGCAAACTCATGCTGAGGAAGTTTGGAGCTAGTTATAGAGGCAGAACAGAGTAAACAATGGCCCCAAATCTCAGTGTCCTAGTGTCCCTCTGCCGCTTAAAACAAAGAAAGAACTGCAGCAATATTTCACTTCAGGCATCCCAACTACAGTTTCATATCTTGTCCGGGTCTGCATCCTTTATCACAGAAGTGTACCCAAGAATATGAAGCATGGAAATCATTTTGACTACATAGATAGGCTCTGTGGGAGAGCGTGCTGAAAACAATCAGAGAACTAGACTGGAAACAGATCTAAGCTAAAAACTTAGAAGACAGAGAACCAGATAATATTGATTAAAAGGGATCCAAACAGTTGGTAGAAAGTTTGACAAATGGGCAAGATCTCAATCAGGTGAGAGTCAAGTAGGTTCAGGAGAGAATCCCCTGAGAAAGAAGCCATCTGCCTCTGAATGACTCTTGGGTCTGACACAGCTGACTAAGCCTGAGTATGAGTTCTGTGGTGGTTTGAATGAGAGTGTCCCCATAGGTTCTAAGTACTTGGATATATTGTTTCCAGTTGGTGGGGCTGTTTGGGGAGTTTTTGGCTTTCCTGGAAGAAGTACATCACTGAATATGGACTTCGAGAGTTTTTAAAACTTGTCAGAATTCCAGTCCCTCTCTGATTGAAGATATGGTCGCTTGACTCTCTTCTCCTGCTACCTCTACCACCATGATGAACTCTCATCCCGCTGGAACTGTAAGCTAAATAAACTCTTATGTTTATAAGTTGCCTTGGCCGTGTGCTTTAATCACAGCAATTAAAAGCAAAATAATACAGGTATGTTTTGCTATTACTATTTTCTTACTAGAGAAGCACAACTGTAGGTCTCATCTCAACTCTTACCTTGAGTTCTGACTTGCCTTGGCTAACTGGAAAGATACTAGGCAAAGCAGGCAACACAAAAACATATACCGAGGGATTCTTTATGAGGTATTTTGCCAGGGCTCAGGACTTTGAAAACTGCATAAAATTGTAATGGGAGCCTTCATTTTGCAGTGAGGTAGCTAAACTCAGAAAGATTATCCATATACATTCAAGTTAGGGTTCTATACTTACTCCCAAGACCAATGAATGTAAGAGATTTTCAGACTTTGTGGTCAGAGTTCAAGCCAATTAGAATCCTGACTTCTACATATTACAGTAGCCATTCAGATGTGTGGCATATATTGTATATATCGTAGTAATTTATAAATAGAATGATTTTTCTCTGGAGCGTTAACATACTGTATAGAATTTTCAAACAGTTAAAGGCATAATTCTTCCACAAATATAGAAAAAACACATGCTAAACATGTTATTTAATTCATTAGTGAGGGAACTAGGAAAATGGTAAATCTGGTGCAAAGAATATTGTAGGAACTGGGTGTTTATTGGCAACAAACACTGAAGACAGAATGAGCTTACTTGAATAGACACAAAATTGGTTAGTGTCTCATAGAGCAATAAAATCTAAATCTGTAAGGTTATCTTTTTCTATCAGAAGTCGTTTACAGCGCTACCAGATGCTACCCCAAAATCTATAAGTTGAAATGTAACTTCACAAGGTCTGGGACTTTTTGAACATTATCCTTAAAGGAGTAAAATAAAGTTATATATTTCCTTGGATAATTAAATATTCATTGGTGAATTTGTTAAACAACTTTTCAGTATGACATCAAAAACACATGGTTTCTCTCTTAGTCTTCTTCCCAAATTTGATTATTTATATCAATACAGTGGAAAACCTTTTGTAATAGTGCCAAGATCCTTCACAGAGTTAGGTTGGAGTCCCAGTTACATGAAAAAAGGGGCTTAATGTTTACGCCATGTGTGGTAGTTTGAATGAAGAATGTCCCTCACAAGCTCATTGTATTTGAACAGGTGGTTCTGTTAGTAGAGTATCTATCCCAGCCTTTGATGTTCACGATTCTACTCTTAGGTTGTTGTTGTTGTTTTTTTATACTCCTTACATATACCAAATTTACAAAATCTGAAATTAAACTATAGGTTAATTTCAAAACGTATTTAGGGATTCACAGTTTAACCGTAAGCTTGTATACAGTAAAAAATATAAATTTACATTCCTAAATTACATAGGGAATTGATGTATATTTTAATGTATATTTTAATAAATCTCTTAAAAAGAGATTTATTCTTTCTCATAAATCTTAGAACTGAGGAAAGTAGAGACCTATACTTCAAGGTACATCTATAGCAGTAATGGTCAATGTGATATTATCTTTACTAACCCACTTTGACTTACGTATAAGGATTTGGTCTTAGGAACCACAAATGAGGGATAACATATATCGTTTGTGTTTCTGAGACTGTGTTACCTCACTTAGCATAAAAGATTCCAGTTCCACTCATTTGCCTACAAATTTCATGAAGTCATCCTTTTTCACAGCGGCATAGAACTCCAATGTATAGATGTACCACCTCTTCATTACCCCCTCATCAGTTGAGGGACACTTGGGCTGCTTTCAGCTCTTCACTATTGTGAAAAGAGCAGCAATAAACACGGTTGTGCATGTGTCTCTGCTATAGGATGCATCCTTTGGGTATATACCTAGGGATGGTATAATTGAGTCAAATGGTAGGTTCACTGGGGACACTTTAGCAAATGGAGGCTTGCTAGAGGAAGTCTATCACTGGGGTGGGCTTTCATAGTCTTGGCCACTTGCTCATTCTGCCTTCTTCGTGCTGTTGAGATTTGATCTCTCAGCTTCCTGCCCCTGCCTTCTGGAACTGTAGACCAAAATAAACTTCTTCTGCAATTTATTTTGGTTGTGGTATTTTATCATAACAACAGAAAATAACTGTTATGCATCATTAAGGTCTTTTTTAAAACTCACAAAATATGGGGCTGGAGAGATAGCTCAGTGGTTAAGAGCACCAACTGCTCTTGCAGAGGACCCAGGTTCAATTCCCAGCACCTACATGGCAGCTAAGAACCATCTTTGACTCCGGTTCCAGGGGAATCCGATGCCCTCTTCTGACCTCCACGGCATTGCATGACATGGGTGCACCAACCTACATGCAGACAGTACACTCATACACATAAAAAAAGAATTTTAAAAACTCACAAAATATTTTTTAAAAATCTTACACAAGTAAACAGAAGAACACATAGCTTTGTAAAACATTTAAAAGTGCCACCGGGCGTGGCGGCGCATGCCTTTAATCCTAGCACTTGGGAGAAAGAGGCAGGCGAATCTTTGTGAGTTCAAGGCCATCCTGGTCTACAGAGAGAGTTCCAGGACAGCTGGGGCAACAGGGAGACCCTGTCTCGAAAAAGACAAAAAAAAACAAAACAAAACAAAACAAAAAAACATTTAAAAGTGCCATGCACAAAAGAGTCTCTATTTTTCAAATGTTTGCCAAATATTCTA
Source organism: Rhizomys pruinosus (assembly GCA_009823505.1). NCBI lineage: Eukaryota > Metazoa > Chordata > Mammalia > Rodentia > Spalacidae > Rhizomys > Rhizomys pruinosus. Next base: position 2,197,311 of record VZQC01014031.1, on the reverse strand, counting down.
TAACCAAACACCTTTAACTCCAAGTCAAATAATATATGACCAACCTAAATCCCTATGCCAGGCATTTGCTTGCCTTAGTCCCAGTACTCAGGAGGCAGGGGCAGGTGGATCTCTGTGAGATCAAGGCCAGTCTGGTCTATATAGCAAGTTCCAGGCCAGCTGGGGACTACCAGGAGATTTTAAAAATGATCTAACATTCTGTATCACACTAGGGCCATGCTGTGCACTGTTCTGTGTTATTAAGCTAAATGATTTGGTTGAATGAATTCTCTGGGAAACATGGGCAGGTGTTGAATTTTCACTGGCCAAGAAGACATTAATGTCTGGCACAAGGAAAGTGATTCTTGCGTGTAGTCCATGTGTGGCAGGTTTAAGTCCCTCAGTGAACATTCTTGTCAGGCTGTCTTCTATTCTCTAAAGAAGTTTCTGCTTTTAACAGCTCAGCCACTTCCCAGCCCCCTCACCTTGGCAGGTTTAGCCTTAGCAAGCTAGTTCTTCCACCGCTTGGTTCCAGATCTAGGGTACAAGAAGGAAAAGGAAGACAGAAAGGAGAGGTAGTGAAAATATTTAAGTACTAGAGTCTTAGAAAAATACCTATAGAGAGAGCACTTCGACGTGCTTGCAGAACACTCAGAACAGTTGCGTTAATATATTTAACCAACTCCGGGAGGCACTGCTGTATGCTACAAGAGAAACCAAAATGATCAAATAACTTGCCCAGGTAAAGCCAAGGCCTACGTATCTCAGAGCAAAGTGGGATTCAAAGGAACACAGAGGATTGTTTTTTCTGTGTAGGTCCTTCAGAAAATTTGGTCTAAAATAATATATCTATCTACTTATATCTATCTACTCTTTCTGAAATCTGTTGGCCTCATCTGTTTACTAATTCTCTTTTTATTTGGACTCAAATGACAAAAATCCAACTCAACTTTTCTCAAGCCAAAATGGCTACCACCCGGGTTCATGTAACTGTGGGCGTTCTCCCTTTAAGCAAGGCTGGATGCAGGACTTTGAGTGATGACATCTGACCTTTTCATGTATTTCTTTCCCTCCCTCTCCTCCTTGCTTTCCCCCAAGTCAGAGTTTTGTTCTACAGGCAGTTTAATCCCATGCTACTGAGAAAATTACTTCCTACGTCTTCAAATTCATGCACTCCTACAACTAGAAATTCCAGAGTAGAATAGATACCTTCTCTCTCCCAGTGACCATAGATTATGTTATAAGGAAAGCTGCTGCCCATGAGCGATAGAAACCTCTGCCTGGTCATATAGGACACATATGGCTGAAAGAATCCTGGAGGAACTTGGTCTTTGCATGGCCACATGGAATATGAGAAGCAAGGAACATGCTGTTGCTCAGCAAAGGGGAAAGCATACTAATTGGATGAAATCAATCAACATCCATGAGGGATGGGGTGTAAGCTCAGCGAGTAGAATGCTTGTGTTGCATGGAAAAGCCCAGAGTTCACCCCAGCACTTCAGAAACTAAGGGACACAGCTCTAACCCCAGCACTCAGGAAGTAGAGGCAGGAACAGAAGCTGAAGGTCATCCTCGCTATATAGTAACTTGAAAAACAAGCTGCGCTACATAAAGGTGCCTACTGCCAAGCCTGATGACCCGAGTTCAATACCGGAGACCCATATTATGGAAGAAGTATGTGTCCTCTGACCTATACACACACACAGACATAGACACACACACACACACACACACACACACGCACACACACAAACACACCACATACATAAATAATAAATGTAAAAATAATATCAGATTTGTGATAATTTTGGCAACACATATAGTAAAATTGGAATGATATATATCCATAGATTCTACATAAAGATGACATACAAATTCATAAAGTGTTCCATATTTTATTTTTTTAAATATTTTATTTATTTATTTATTTAAATGTACTGTCTGCATGTAGGTTTGTGCACCCCTGTCGTGCAATGCCACGGAGGTCAGAAGAGGCTGTCAGATTCCCCTGGAACTGGAGTTCTCCTGGAATTGGAGTTTCAGACGGTTCTCAGCCGCCATGTGGGTGCTGAGGATCAAACCCGGGTCCTCTGTAAGAGCAGTCGGCACTCTTAACCGCTAGGCCATCTCTCCAGCTCCGTGTTCCATATTTTAAAAAACAAAACACTGGTATCCTGAAATGAAGCTCTCTGGACTCTGCTGGCCCAGAACTCGTGTGCCATTCAGAAACCATCATCTCACACCGTAGCCCTCCACTCTACTCAAGACTCTACCAACTCCATTTTCACTCTGCTCGATCCCTAAAGGCCGCCTTCTGGTTTAGACTTGCGTTTCATTCATGTTCTAATTTTAATTAGATTTTTTTTTTTTTTGCTAATGCACGATGTTTTCAAATATTTGAATTTAAAACCCAGGAACAATTAAAGCAACTATTCCCTGCTTAAGTTTGACATCAACAAACACAGAGGGAGGGGAAACAGACTTGCACTTCCATCTCTGCAGATCACTGTCACAGAATCACCTAAGCCAGGATCTTCTATCTTACAGACAGCAAATCATCAAGGCAGAACCCGAATGCAACCGAACCCAGAGAATTCCTTCCACAAACAGTCATAGGGTTTCTTTTAGGCCTGAGACACGTGGGTAGCCACTTCCTCCATAAGAGGATTTATGAGAGAGCTTACTTAGAATGATTTTACCTTCTCTGGTTTCCCAAACCAAATAGTTGGCTTGACCATGTTTGAACCGATGTCACCATATCTGAGCGGCCCTCTTAAACTCGCTACAATCCTCCTTTTCTTTATGTTTCTTCTCTCAGTTTCAGCACAAACACTTTATAAACCCTCACCCTTTGTCACTCCTGACCATTTAATGCTCTTCTTTAATCTGCCAAGTAAATCTTTTGGACAAGGACTGTCTACAGCCATAGAGGGGAGAAATCTATTAGCAGGGTGACAGAGCATTCCAGATGCTGCAAACAGTGTGTGTGTGTGTGTGTGTGTGTGTGTGTGTGTAGGGGGTGGGGGTGATAGAAGGCCACATTTCTTGCCCAGCACTGGGTGGAGAAAGCTATTATTAAATCAACTAAGAATCTGTACCTCCAGCAGCAGGCCAGAGAGCAAAAGTGCTGGGCCAACCTTTGGTTTTTAGATAAATTCTAACCACAGGTGTCTCAGTATTTTCTCCAGACTGTTTCTTGTCAACAAATGAGATCACTTCCCACCCCTGACTTTTCACTCTGAAGCAATGAAAATTATTATTATTATTATTATTATTATTATTATTATTATTTTGGTCTTTTTGAGACAGGGTCTCCCTGTAGCCTCAGCTGTCCTGGAACTCGCTCTGTAGACCAGGCTGGCCTTGAACTCACAAAGATCCGCCTGCCTCTGCCTCCCAAGTGCTAGGATTAAAGGTGTGCACCACCATGCCTGGCTGCAATGCAAATTCTACCTGTACCCAGCAAGCAAAACAAAACTATTCCTAGAGGAGAGACCTGCTTTCTATATTCTTTTATTTTCTCCACATTCTACTGGGTGAATTGGCATTGATTCTTTTAACAAATATTCCCCAAGGAAGAGGCTTTGCTAACACATGAATAATAAACAATGCACACACCCCGGCAGCTTTTCTTCATTCTGCTGGCCACTTCGGCCTCTATGGACCTCCAGCTCAATAGGAGCTTGCTCGTTCTTTGCTGTAAAACACTTTGCTACATAATACTGCCTTCCTTCCCTTGTCTTCTGTAGGACGATGTTCGTCTGTCAACGGATACCACTGCTGAGGGCTCAAGGGTAACAGGGACTGTCTTTCCAGTAAAATTTAGGCATGTCCTGGTCCTTCTGAAACACTGTGGAGGTCTGTTTGTATGTGGGCGGGAGACATAGGAGGAAACATCTAAAAGAATTGTGCTTGAGGAAGTCATTTTGAATGTGGTGGGCGGGGCGGTGGGAGGGTTCCTGTTGTCCAGTGGGCTGATGGTCCTGCAGGCCTCTTTCATGCGCCCCCCACCCCTACCCCAGGTCTCTGCTTAGAGCAGGGGAGGAGAGAAGAAAAGACAAAGGAAAGCTATTCATTAACAACTCTGTAAGGCTTTACCAGCAGGAAGACGCCCTCCCTCCTTGTTGAAGGCAGAGAGCTCAGCACCAGAGGAAAAGTGTCTAATTCCCAGGTCATGAGCACAATCTGTGAGCTCATTATTGCTACCCAGAGATCAGCGCGCCAACGCCACAGGCAGCAGCGGAGAGCGCAGGAGGCGCGAGCAGCAAGCCCTGGAGACCGTTCTGAGGGGACTTGGAAAGCATACTAGAGTTCTTGTGATTACGTGCTGCAAGGCCCAGGCAATTTAAACAAATCACTTTATTACTATTTCTGTGGCCATTTTCTCCAGATTTGGTAGGTAGGTGAGAGTCATAACGATAAAAATGCATTTATTCAATTGCCTGTCTCCAACCCCCGTTTCAAAATATAATTTTGTCTCTAAGTTACTCTATATGCTAGTTAGTAAATAACTGAGATTTTTAAAACAGTCTGGGTTTTGTTGACACTGTAATTGAACGTATTTCCAAGAGACCCTGACTCGTGTGAAAAATCCATGCAGGTCCAGAGGTTACAATGTTGGTTTCAAATTCCAAATTCAGTGGGAAAGGGGCAGGCCAAATCTTCACCAGGCCTTCTTCTGGACCACAAATCAGATGCCTGCAATTAGCTGCATTTTTTGTTGCTGATTGTTCCTGCCGTCAGTGCACCCAGCCACTTTTGGGTGCAATTACTCTCTTGTGGGAGCAATTACACATAAAAAACAGTTCTGCACATGCAGCTAATTGTGACAAAACAAAAGGGAGCTTTGGAGGAGAATGTGGCTCATCACTTCGTAACTCCAACTTCATACGCAGGCCAGCAAGGAGAAGAACAACGGAGACAGGGCAGCGACATCTCCCAGTGCCGTAGGCTGGGTGGACCATACCTGCTACCCATTGCCAATAAATTTTGCTTGCTTGTTTGTTTTGCAAGTAAACACAACTAATTCTAATGAGTACGTCATATGGAAGCTAAATCCAGTAGGGAAAAATGAAAACTACAAGGACTACTATCCAAGGAAGTACAAGCTCAAGTATTAAGTGCTTAACCTAAAACAACTACATAAAATCTGTATTTAGCATGCTCAGAAATAATAATAATTACTAGTGGGGAAGGGGAAAGTGAAAGAGGGAGATAAACTAAGAAAACGAGTAAGCCTGAACAGGATCCTCCAAAGACATGGCGAAATCCAGGAATTCACAGCAAGGCTCAGACAAATCTGACCAGGACTGAGACCTGGCATCCAACAGAAAGCAACTCAGAATAAATAAAGCACCACATCCCAAATCCCCAAATTTTAAATTATATAATCCACATGTTACCTAATCCCTCAGATTGACCAGAATGGAAATCCTGTCACGCACACAAATAGTTGTAGGCTTCAGAGTTAATGAATTTTTAGAGGGATGAATTGTGACTTAGAACAAAGAACTTAACTTGGCTTTTGTTAACATGGGATCCAGACATCAGATAAAGCCACAGAACTCTCTAGTTAAGTAGCCAGACTTATAGAAAATGCTAGCTTTTAATAAAATTCAACTTCACTCTCCTTTTTTGGCCAAGGACACTGCCGCATCCAATCCACTGAATCATAGCATGCTCCTCTCCTTATCTCTGCTTCAGGAGCAATAGCCTTGTGCCAGGTTCAATGGTATAAAGAGCTAATGTGAGGTCCCAGTTCCTGGAGCAGCAAGCCAACTGGCAAAGTGTGGGACCTGTTTACAAAACCCACCTTAGGGTTTCCAGATATCAACACCTGCCGTATTATGACTCAAGGTCTGGTTGACATTTTAGGGAACATGTGTGTGCCCAGCACTTGGAGGTGGAGGCAGGAAGATGAGAAGTTCCAGGTCATCCTCAGCTATATAGAGAGTCCCAGGCCAGCCTGGGCTACATGAAACCCTGTCTCCAAAACCATAAAAAGAAAAAGGAGAGAAGCTGGGGAGGGAGGAAGAAAGGGGAGGAGGGAAGAAGAAAAGGGAGAAAGGAGAAGGGAGAGAGAGAGACAGAGAGAGACAGAGAGAGAGAGATGGGGAGGGAGGGAGAGAGGGAGGGAAGGAGGGAGTGAGGGTGGAGGGAGGGAGGGGGAGGGAAATGAGTAAGGAGGGACAGTACTGGGAGAAATACTAATGCACTGAAGTTCATCATCAGCCTGTATCCTCAACTCAGTACACACACACACACACACCACACAACACACACACACGCACGCATGCACGCAGCGCACGCTGGCACACACACACACCTTTAGCTCATTTCTTTTCAGAGGCTGTTGAGTTCACAGCCCAGGCTGTTAGGGTTAAGACTGCAGCGAAGCTACCTAATGCCATGAGCAAGATACTTCACCTCATCCTGCCTCAATTTCCTCCTCAGTAAAATGGGGCTAGTCATAGTCTTTACCTCATAGGGTGTGATACTAGCTCAAAGAGCTAACAGGTGAAAACATTCAGAACAGTCCCAAACATGCTACCAAAATGTTAGCAGTTTTCATTATTACATGCACTTTACTGCAAATACTTGTTTCTGGATCTACTTCCTTATTTAAGACAAATTATACAAAATTGATCATATAACTTTTAAGTCACACTCAAGAATTATCTACTGTGCATTCCTAAAAAGGAAACTTTGCTTGACTTAATAGTACTTTTTGTTGAGAAGCAATCTGAAAAACAAGATATAGAACTCAGACAAATTTCAAATAACTTTTATCCAGGAACTTGCTTTATCATCGAGAAATCATGGAGCCAAGGAGATTGTTCAGTCAGTAGAGCACTTGCTACACAAGTGTGAGGACCTCGTTTGATCTACCTATACACCATGTAAAAACCACTGCAGCAAAACGCAACGGTCTGTAAAGCCATGTCTGAGTGGTTAAGTGGCGTTGACAGATCCCGGACTAAAGCAAGGGAGAAGAGGAGGAGAGAGAGAGAGAGGAGAGAGAGGGAGAGAGAGAGAGAGGAAGAGAGAGAGAATTGACACAAAAGAGGTAGAAAAAAGATAGGTTGAGAGAGAAGACGAAAAGAGAGAGAGAGAGAGAGAGAGAGAGCGAACGAGAGAGAGAGCAGAGAGAGAGACTGAGGCCGGGAGTCGGGGGGGGGTGGTGCTGCACACGAACATAGAGCAAAACAGAGAAGCATTAGCCAGCCTTGTGCTGGCCTTCTATTCTCCTTCCTGAATTTTTTTTTTTTTTCAATTTGCAATAATCGCGCCTCGGATAAACCTCGCTGGCTACGGTACTGCCACTGCGCAAAGCTGATCCCTGCATTTTCTTTTGTCCCCTCGACTACATTTATCAGTGCTTTGATCTAGTTCTCATTTTGGTAATGCCTTCATTACTGAATTTGAAAAAATCTTTGGCACATGTTCACCGTGTATTTTGAAGGTGTCATCTTTCACCGTTTTTAGAAAGTTTTTCTTGCCAGATGCCATGAGCTCCTTGCAGGCAGGACTATTTTGCGCAGCTTTGTGTGCTAGGTCAGCGCTTGTCACGCTGTTGTTGTTGTTATCATTTGTGTATGTGTGTATTGCCTGCATATATGTAGGTGCACTCATGTCATGCAGTGCCCCATGGAGGTCAGAGGAGGGGCCTAACCGGAGTTACAGATGGTTGTTGGCTGCTATGTGGGTGCTGGGATTCGAACCCAGGTCCTCTTTAAGAGCAGCCAGTGCTCTTAACCACTGAGCCATCTCTCCAGACTCATTTGTCAAATTTTAATGCACATCCAAATCAACTGAGATTTTGTGATGTCTGTGGAGAGATACGAAATTCTAGCAGATGCTGAGCATAGTCAGAAATGTCTGTGTAAACACCCAACTGTGGAAACAAAGACACATCTTACTTCCACAACCACCCCCTCTGATATCCACCCTTTATTTTCACAATATATTTGCTGTAATACAGAGGACCTGTTGTGGATAAGAACAGAGTTAATACACCTTGTTTACCATAACAACCCAGTATGAGAGATTAATGAGAGGGTACTAGGAAATGGGAGAGAACTGAAAACCAGGAGATCACAGCTAGGATGTCAAAAGTAGGCCACCTATAATGATTGTGTCCCCTACAGTTACCACATCCAGGACTTTCAGTGGGAGGGTGACTCACACCAGCAGGATTGCCCAACCTCATTCCCCACAGGCCATTTGGATTCCTTCTTGGACAATCTTAAGCTTCAGAGATGGGAACCCTAGCTGACCTGGATAACATTATGTGTATTTCTATCTAGCCAGGGACTTGGTTTGCAGTTCCTGGTGTCTCAGAGAATCTTGCCTTCATTTACCTGTAGATATATGCATTTAATAGGTAATAAAATGTCCAATACCTGAAAGGAATAATCATATGACTCTTATGGCAATTTAGAAGCAGATTTATGAATATCTACCCAGGTAGTTGCCAACTGATGGCTCAATAGAATTGGGAATTTTTTTTTTTTTTTGGTCTTTTCCAGACAGGGTCTCCCTGTAGCCCCAGCTGTCCTGGAACTCACTCTGTAGACCAGGCTGCCCTTGAACTCACAAAGATCTGCCTGCCTCTGCCACCTCCCAAGTGCTAGGATTAAAGGCGTGCGCCACCACTCCTGGCTAGAATTGGGAATTTATATAAAAATCTACAGTACATATATCTGAGTTTCACTTCCAGGGGTCTGCTATGATCATCTGGGGAGGGATTTGAACACAGTGCTTTTTAAAAAATTATTTATTTATTTATTTATTTATTTATTTATTTGTATGAATGTATTGTCTGCCTGTAGGTTTGTGCACCTGTGTTGTGCAATGCCGCGGAGGTCAGAAGAGGGCATCGGATTCCCCTGGAACTGGAGTTCTACTGGAATTGGAGTTACAGACGGTTCTCAGCCACCATGTGGGTGCTGGGGATTGAACCCGGGTCCTCTGTAAGAGCAGTCGGCGCTGTTAACCACTAGGCCATCTCTCCAGCCCTGAACACAGTACTTTTAATATTACACTATGACAAAAGGGAGACTTGAGTGTACCCATGGTTGACATAAATTCTAAGTTGTTCAGCATCAACTCCTGCAAATACTCCAGCAACCCATTAAGTGTAAGCTGAATCTCACCATCTTGGGAGCATTTCGATTTTCCAAAGCAAGTAGTTTTAGCTCTCTGTCCTTTATAAAATAAATGTATTGAAATGGCTTTCCAGGGAAAAGTCCTAGGTGTTCCAGACCTGCTGCCGGTGACTTGAATGTTTGCCATGAGATGACGTTTCCCCATGTACCTGTAGATGGGAGGAATAATGCCTCACTGGAAGCCAGAACTAATATGAGCTACACATACTGAGAGAGATAATTAAGCAAGGAGGAAGTTGTAAATGGGATTTGAAGATTGAGGGAAGGTGAATTAAAGACTTTTAGTACTAAAATAATAAAGAACTATTTTTAAAAAATAAATGACTTTGAAAAAAAGTCATATGAAATAAAATCATAAAATCCCACATCCTTTGTATGAAATGCACAGAGCTTCAATAAAACATTGGGGAAAAAAAATCCCACACCCTTCCTCATCCCCTCTTTCACCTTCTGTCACTTTCCTATTTGGGCCCAGCCATTCTCTCCTCGAAGGGAACCCTGGAGAATCTCCAAGCATGTTCCCTGGGTGTCTTTTGGTGCATATTCTTTTGTTTTTTTTTTTTTTTTTTTTATTTCGTATGTGTAATGAATGTACTGTCTGCATGCAAGTCTGTGTCAACCCATGGTCAATGCATGCGCGAGGTCAGGAGGGTGTCGGATTCCCCTGGAACTGGAGCTCCTGGAATTGGAGTTTCAGAGACGGTTCTTCGCGCCGCCATGTGGGTTGCTGGGGAATCGAACCCGGGTCCTCTGCAAGAGCGGTCGGATATCGGCGCTTTAACCACTAGCCATCTCTCCAGCCCTTGTTCGCATATTCTAGCGAAGTGTTGGTGTGTGCGTGTGTGTGTGTGTGTGTGTGTGTGTGTGCAGCTATTTCTTTTTATCTGTTATTTCGGGTCTTCATCTCCACTATTCTTGGTTCTAGTATCTCCATCTCTCCTTCCCTGACAACTTCGGCAAAGCTGAAGCGCAGTGGTCATCCTGGGACAACCTCAGTGCTCAGCTTTCTTTCGCCCTCTTGCGGTTTGTCAACAAGGAAGCTCCTTTGGACAACCTCCCTGTTCCGCTCCGCCTCTTTCCTGCACTGTTCTCCCCTCCCTTCTACGCTTGACTCTACTTCTCCGCTCTCTATTCTTTTCGTCTCCTCTGCTAGATCTTTCTCAATTCTGTGGCTCCCAAACCTAGGTCCTACAGGCTCAGTCTTCCAGCCTCCCTCTCACCTGCACACCCAAACCTAGGTACCTATAGGCTCAGTCTTCCAGCCTCCCTCTCACCTGCACACCCAAACCTAGGTACCTATAGGCTCAGTCTTCCAGCCTCCCTCTCACCTGCACTCCCAAACCTAGGTACCTATAGGCTCAGTCTTCCAGCCTCCCTCTCACCTGCACACCCAAACCTAGGTACCTATAGGCTCAGTCTTCCAGCCTCCCTCTCACCTGCACACCCAAACCTAGGTACCTATAGGCTCAGTCTTCCAGCCTCCCTCTCACCTGCACTCCCAAACCTAGGTACCTATAGACTCAGTCTTCCAGCTTTCCTCTCATCTGCACTCACTCACTTGGTGATCTTAGTCAGTCTCTTGGCTTTAAACAGCATGCAAATGTTGATGAAGCCCACATTAAGATCTCCAGAGTTTCTAATTTCAAGCCTGGATTGCTCTCACAAGTTTGTATTTTGTGGGTTTGGTGTGTTGTGTTTGTTTTCTTATTATATGTGTATTGTTATACATTCATCTTTGTGGAAGTATTTCTGAATTACGAATTTTTAGAGGTGGAACTAAGAATGAGAAAATTTTCCCAATATTCAGTATGTAATCAAGGTGACCTAACCTTAATTTCTAAGCAAATCTAGGAAGTGATGAACTTTATTAAATGAAAGCTTAAGCATTGGATGTTGAGTACAGAAAAAGAAAATTCAGGGCTGGAGAGATGGCCCAGCAGTTAAGAGCACTGGCTGCTCTTGCAGAAGTCCTGGGTTTGGTTCCCAGCACTAACATGGTGGATAACAACCATCCATAACTCCAGTTCCAGGGAATATGATGCCCCCTTCTGACCTCCCCGGGCATTGCATGGCACAGGCGCACTTACATACATTCAGCCAAAACAAACATTATAAAATATAAATAAATCCAAAAAAGTATCAAAGATGAATGCATAACAACACTCATAAAATAAAAATAACAAAAACTTAAACATAAAAGGAAAATGCAATTGGCAAAAGTGTGTATCATTGATACACACAAAAGTGTGTATCATCAGCCCAAGAGTGCTTATTGCATATCTGACATAGAGCTGTGCATAAAAAAGACTGAGATGCTGATTTGACAAACAGGAATCTGGCTCTAGAGAGGGTCCCCTCTGGGGAACACTGCTCACCCATTGCTCCTCCTCGTGGCCTTTTCGTCAAAACCATCTTTATGGTTGAGACTTGTACTCTGATACTGAACATCATTCTTGGGAGCATTTCAAAGACCACCTTCCAAGAAAACAAACATTTTGGGGGCATTATCATAAAAATATCAGGGTTTGGGGCTGGAGAGATGGCCTAGCGGTTAAGAGCGCCGACCGCTCTTACAGAGGACTTGGGTTTGATCCCCAGCACCCACATGGCGGCCGAGAACTGTCTGAAACTCCAATTCCAGGAGAACTCCAGCTCCAGGGGAATCCGAAACCCTCTTCTGACCTCCGCGGCATTGCATGACACGGGTGCACAAACTTGCAGACAGTACATATACACATACAGAAATAAATAAAATTAAAAAAAATATCAGGGTTTGCTGGATGTGGTAGCTCATGCCTTTAATTCCAGCACTTGGGAGGCAAAGGCAGGGGGATCTCTGTGAGTTCAAGGCCAGCCTGGTCTACTTAGTGAGCTCCAGGCTAGCTGGGACTAAAGGGAGCCCCTGCCTCAAAAAGACCAAATATCCCTCTGCATCAAACAGTAATATAATACTTCAGTAAATGTGGTCTTTGCAATCATTCTCAGAGGTAAAGTAATATTACCTTGGGTTTTCAGTTGAGGAAGCTGAGGATCGGTGAGGTTAAATCAGACTGCCGCAGAAAGTGACAGAGTCAAGATAAGGAAGTAAGTTGCAACAGGGCTTACTTCAGTAACTCTGGTGCTTGGGAGGCCAAGGCAGGAGGCTGACTGCCTGTGCTGCATATTGAGTTCCCGGACAGCCTCCACTACAGAGTGAGACTTTGTCTCCAAAAAGAAAAAAAAGATAATGAGGCAGATATAACTGAGGCCTGAGCTCCTTCCTGACAAGCCCTGAGCTAGCCCATATGTCAGAGCTTCTGATTTAGAAATCTGGCCCTTCAACAATCAGTTGAAGCAAATTAGTGCTTTGGTGCTAATCAGGTTTGGGTTTTGTGGTTTGTGGGTGTTTTTATCTGTTTCCCTTTCTCTCTAGCCCTTGCTAACTTTTGTTAAAGTTGGTGTCTTTTTCTTTGCTTATTTTAGTAACTGCATGTATAGGCAATACACAGTACTTATCCCAACCAACTACAACTCTGGAGTTTTGCCCAGCAAGGACAAATACCAGATTCCGTCCTGAGGTCACTTAAAATAGTTACACCACAGCAAAAGGCTCAGTGTGGGAGTCAGAGGACATCCCAGAAGGTTATCTGTGTCACTCTTGCCGTCCCAACCCCAAACACATGAACCACAACATGAAATTTCATGGGTATCGACCCTCTGTCATGTCCGAAGACACTAGCAGCAGGTGTCCTGGGCCTCTGGCTCATACAATCTTTTGTCCCTTCCTCCATGATGTTCCCTGAGCCCTAGGTGCAGGGTTGCATTGTAGATGTATCAATTGGGGCTGAGCCCTTCAGTCATTTATTCTCTACATTTTGACCCATTGTCACTGTCTGTAACCATACCCATCTGTTGCAAAAAGAAGCTTCTTTAATGGGTGGTGGGGTGGGGGGGCTACACTTATCTGTGGGTTTAAGGATAAGTATTTAGAATACAGTTTGAAATTGTATTGGTTTAGGAAAATGGCAGTAACAGGTTCTTCTCTGGGGTCTATGACCTCTCCAGACTCTAGTATTTCACTAGGTTCTCTAGTATGAGGTATGAATTTCCTCCTATTGAGTGGGACTTAAGTCCAACTAGACAGCTGTTGGTTACCCCCCAAGGTAAAAATGCCGCTATTGCACCATTAGGGATATCTTGCTTGACTAGTCCTTGCAGTTCATAGACTTTACAGCTAGGCAGGACTATTGATTGCTTTTTTCCCTTGTCAGCTGGCATAGCACCTCCTGATACTATGAGAGCTGGTCCCCAGGGAGATTAAGGTACTTTTCAAATATATCGGTGGGAATTCAGTTAGGCAGATTACAAGGTAGAGAAACTGCTTTAGGCCTCAGATTCTATCTGACAACATTCCTTAGCCTTTTGCTTGATGGAAACTAGTGGTCTGCTGATACATTCTAAAATGTTTCACCTATTAGTTATAAGTGTGTTAGGTCAGACACAGAAGTTTATGAGGAACAGCTGTAAGGGGGCTAAAAATAGCCCAAGATAAACTGTAGTTAGGCTCTGGGCCTGCAACATTCCAACCTGTTCACAGTCATTGAAGTTCTAATTAGTTATTCAGCCTTTTAGAAGGTTCATTGTAAGGTGTGATTCTTCCTAGGAACTTTCATTCACACTATGGAAAGAATGTAGAGAAGACGCTTGGGGTGTAGTGTTGAAGACAGGTAAGGTTTATTACAGAGAAGCAGGAAATGCTTTCAAAAGGTGGGAGTAGACAAGGCTGAGAGGTTATTGAGGAAGAAAACACTCTCTCAGCGTGAGAGTGTACAACAGCCAGAGAGATCTTAGAGGAAAATCCTTGTAAAGACTGAGTCTGGGTAAAGACCAAAGTGGTCATTGTTAAAAAAAAAAAATTCTCATTGCACAAGAGAGTTGAGTAAACCAACATAGGCTCCATACTGTTTTTGTTTTGTTTTGTTTTGTTTTGTTTTGTTTTTTGGTAATTTTGAGACAGGCTCTCCCTTTAGTCCCAGCTGGCCTGGAGCTTGCTCTTTAGACCAGGCTGGCCTTGAACTCACAGAGATCCTCCTGCCTCTGCCTCCCAAGTGCTGGGATTAAAGGCATGTGTCACTACGCCCAGCCCCATACTATTTTAGGAAGTCTGTGGAACAGACAAAATTTCCCAAGGAGCATTTTCCTGTCCAAGTGATTGACAGGCTGACTTTGATGAACTCAAGGGAGGGGAACATGGCGTGTCTCTGTTCTTCACCGGAAAGCCTCTTACTGGATAGCAATTTTATAGTCTTCCTGAAAGTTCAAAAGGAAGTGTCTCCTCTCAGGGTCAGAATTACCCCTCGGATCTCATTCTTTTAAAAAGAAATTATTACAATATTTTTTGTGGGGAGGTACACGTATGCCACAGCTCATGTCGGAGTTGGAGGGCAACTTGCAGGTCTTAGTTCTCTCATGCCACCATATGGATCCCAGGAACCAAACTCAGGTCTTCAGGCTTGGCAGCAAGAGCCTTTACTTGCTGAGCCACCTTGTCAGCTCCTGAGACCCCATTTATTAAGATCAGAAAAACATAACAGAGCAAATTAAGATGACTTAAAGGGGTTAGGAAGATATCTCAGCTGGCAAAGTGCTTGCTGCACAATCCTGAGGAGCAGAGTTCAGATCCTCAGCACCCACATTAAAAGATGAGCCTTGGGGCTGGAGAGATGGCCTAACGGTTAAGAGCGCTGACCGCTCGCTCTTACAGAGGACCTGGGTTCAATCCCCAGCACCGACATGGCGGCCGAGAACCGTCTGAAACTCCAATTCCAGGAGAACTCCAGTTCCAGGGAAATCCGACACCCTCTTCTGACCTCCGCGGCATTGCACGACACGGGTGCACAAACTTGCATGCAGACAGTACACTCATACACATACAGAAATAAATAAAATTAATAATAAAAAAAAAAGATGAGCCTTCGTCTGTAATCCCAGCACTGGGAAGGGAGAGATAGGCAGGTTTCTAGAATTCCCTGGACAGCCAGCCTAGTCAAATTGATGAGCTCCAAGTTCAGTGAGAGATCCTGCCTCAAAAACAATGTGAAGAGTGATTATAGAATGTATCCGACCTCAACCTCTGGCCTCCATGTCCACACAGATCCACAAGCACAAGTGCACACACCCATACGAACACATACATACAACACACACACAAACTCAAAAAATTAGAGAAAAAAATGTGGTTTTTCTTTACCAATAGCCAGGTTTCGCTTGCTGGAAATAGTCTTCACGCTAATTTAAGTTGTCAGAACTATGGAAACTCCCTTCCTAGGGGACATGCCCTCCTTCCTGAGGCACCACAGCTCCACTCTTTCTCTTTCTCCAACATGGGATTTCTGTAAAAATCTTAATTCATTGGTGTCTGTAGTTTCAATACTCTGATAGATGAACTGGGGAGGGAGCTCAAATGTTTCCTTTTGAATATCTCCTCTTCTGCAAGGAGAGTTATGGCCTGTATTCAGTCCAGTAAGCAGTAATGTTGACTTCACATTCAAAACGTACCCTGGCTCACACATGTACACACACATATATACACATGCACAACATACATACACATACATATGATACACGCATGCAACACCCATGATGCACACATCACCTCCATACATAGATACATATAACATATGTACACATTGCACACACACACATGGCCTCCATATACAAGTACATACAATACATAGGCAGACACACACATACATATACATACATACAACACAAACATTTTATTCTTCACTATGGAAAATAATGATCAGTTCTGTGCAATTTGTGATTTTTTTTTTTAATTTTTTTGGTATTATTTATTTTTAAAAATGGTCAAATTATAAAAGATCTTCAGGTGTTTGCCTACCAGGGGCAGTGAATCAAGAACACTCCATTCAGTCTTTTAGCATAAACCAGGCTCAGGTTAGGCTTTCACAGTGTTAGGGGTGATATGCAATATCAAGTATAAATAATTATCCACAGTCTGGTTATTTAATTCGTTTTTCATGATAGCAATTCATTTTTCTTATAAGGTCGATATAAATAGTTCAGTAATGAAACATCCTTTGCAAGAAGTAATATAATTTGCTCTATATATGATTAGTTTCACAAAATAACTAAAACCCCCAATTCTTTGTCTTTTTAATTTAATCTAATTATATTCCCCAATAAATCTAATAAACTCTTCAAAAACAACGTGCCCTGGCTCTACACGCTGTTCTTCAGCTTCGCTCTCCACGAGGGTCTCGGTCGCATCCTCTGCTCAGTTGTTGGCGTCCACCGACTTTTTAAAACAGGCCTAAAGCAAGCTTCAATGCACGAGTCACAGCGACTTGCCCTGAACTCCTTTCTCAGCCATCCATGCCATCTCCACAGCAGCCATTCAGAAATCTCCCCTGGCTTCTTGCCCCATTCTTTCTTGCAAACTCTCCTCTAAGCTCCTCCAAATTGGCTGTTTTCATCTCCTCTCCCCATTTCTGCACAGCTCTCACTAAGGCGACACATTTCCTTTTTCTCGACCTCTCTCAATTCGTCTTTTATTCCAAACAGCTACACGAGGGCAGGCTACAAGACTTCCTTCAAAAGGAAGGAGGCAGCTGCAAATATTTGTCAGACTATACTTGAGTTTTACCTGGGACACAAATTCTCCGTATGATGATAAGCTCTGGAAAGAAGACATCAAATTCCAAACACAACACACTGTCCCTCCCCCAGCATTTCTGTCCTGTTCATCGAGCAAGATTCTTCTCTGACCTTCAGCAAGGTTTGGGGGTGCAGTGAGAGATGCTGAGGTTGCTCCTGAGGGTTGAGTCCCCCAGAATTTCCTGTAAAACAGTGACTTTTGAATGCTTTTGAGACTCACTGTAAGAAATACATTTTATGGGGCTGGAGAGATGGCCTAGCGGTTAAGAGCACCGACTGCTCTTGCAGAGGACCCGGGTTCGATCCCCAGCACCAACATGGCAGTTGAGAACCATCTTTAACTCCAGTTCCAGGGGAATCCCACGCCCTCTTCTGACCTCCAAGGCATTGCACGACACAGGTGCACAGACCTGCATACAGACAGTACATTCATACACATACAAAATAAATTTTTAAAAATTAAAAAAAGAAATACATTTTACATCACAGTCAAGTATATTATGTACACACATACTCTAAATCTACTGTTAGCAAAATCTTGCTTAACCCTCATGGTCTAACATGTTTCCATCCTGCATGCATCTTTTTGAAAAGGGCACTGGTCATCTTTTAGCATTAGGTACAGAGTCTTTTGCAAATGAAGCAAAAAGAGACCTAGAACGTGACTAAAAATGGGAGAGAAGTCTGGGTTGCAGTTGAAATGAGATCAGATTGCTGAAACTGTATAATAGGCATTTGAGATGAGTTTATAGTATTTTCTCCAATACTTTGTATATTTGGTGTCTTCTTAATAAAAAATTGAAATAAAAGAATGGTTCTGCCCCAGTAAATTAATTTCAATATTGTGGAAAACTACACCATATCAGATTGTTGTGGAATTAGTCAAGGCTGGCTGACAGTACTGTTGTTGTTAAAGTGAACAATGTTGTTTGGGACCTGGACTACCCTGTGGAGGAATATTGTGCTTCAGGGCTTCTCAGGTTTGAGGATGAGGAAGTTCAAGCTGTGTACTGGTACTCCGGTGCTCATATAATGGATGAGGCCATGGAAAATGTCTACAGTGGGTGTTTATGTTATGACCCATCAGTAGAAAATAGATTCTATTATGACATGTACCTTGAAGAACATATTTTGTCCAACAATGATTTCTCTTCTTTGGAAATTTTGTATAAGAAAATCATTAAAGAAAAAACAGCTTTTGAAAGACTAGAAGTTAAAAAAAGAAAACCAGAAATATTTATGTATAACAAGTTTAAGTGCTGCATTATTGAATGAAAAAGTAAATACTCCTAGCACTTGGGAGGCAGAGGCAGGTGGATCTTTGTGAGTTCAAGTCCAGCCTGGTCTACAGAGTGAGTTCTGGGACAGCTGGGGCTACAGGGAGACCCTGTCTTGAAAAGACCAAAATAAATAAATAAATAAATAAAATATTAAAAAAATACAAAAGAATTCCTCCATGTACTGGGAAAGCAAAGTGGATATGGAAACTCTCCACAGGAGTTATGGCATTTCAGCCCCCAATCCCAAAATGTTGGGAAAGTGGGAGAAGTCCAAGAAGGAGCTAGAAACTGAGATCATGGGAAAATTGGGAGAGACCAAGAATGATACTTCTTCCATGAACTCAGCCCAGGAAGTTTGTTTTTCCTGCCAAGGGGTCCTACATTTAGAATACACTTACAGAACGTATCAGGAGTTAGTACAGGAAAAGAGATTCCAGAAGGTCATTACCACTAACACATTCAGTTGCTGACTCTAGAGGACCTCAGGCCACTGGCAGCCCTATAGTGAGAACATGTTCTTCTTTGAGGTGGAGAAGAAGCTGGTTTGTTCTTAAATCTATGAACTGCCCAGGGTACTGCCTTATGTTTGAACATTGACCAAGATCCTGAGGAGAATTGCCTCTGTGGTAGCTGTTTTGGGGGTGCTTCATAGGATTGAGCTCTCAGGGGAACTCACAGTACTCGCTCAGGTCCAAAGATTCCAGCAGGATGAGGCACACATGTTTTGTGCAATGGAGCAGATTGGAGGATAAAATCAAAAGTTGCTTGGATTTCCTCCATACAGTACATAACATATTTGGATTTTCATTTAGATCGAATCTTTCTACTCACCCAGGAAAATTCCTTGGAGATATTAAAATATGGAACCACGCTGAGAAACAACTTGAAAACAGTTTGAGTGAATTTGATAAAATGTGAGAACTAAATCCTGGCAATGGAGCTTTCTATGGTCCAAAGATTGATAGACAGATAAAAGACGTGTGTAACAGTCCAGCTGTGGCCTTACAGTTGCCGTCATATTTAAATCTTAGTTACATAAGCCATAATGGGGATAATAAGGAAAGGCCAGTCAGCCTGGTCTTCAAAGTGAGTTCCAGGACAGCTGGAGCTACAGGGAGACCCTGTCAAAAAAAAAAAAAAAGAAAAGAAAAGAAAAGGCTGGAGATTGTTCCCTGAGCCATCTTGGGGTCACTGGAAAGAATGATTGCTATCCTCACTGAAAACCGTGGGGGCAAAATGACCTTTCTGAGTGCTTCTTTGCCAGATAATAGGGCCAATGTGCCAGTGGGACCCATGTGTGATGAATGAGCCCAAATGGTATACCAATGATTCCATGATGCTAAATTCATGGCAGACATTGACTGGATCCAGGTGTACATTGAACAAAAAGATCAGAAATGCAGTTAGTACAGTCTAAGTTCATCCTTGGTGGTGGTGAAAAAGAGAAAGCCAGAGGTACTGCTGACATCTGTCCTAGAGACAATAAGGTCCCCAGGGAATGAATGATTCAGGAAACCATCTAGTGGCTGCAGCAGCTCAAGCAGCCCCATGGCAAGCAGGTCAAAGAAGTTTAACAGAGCTGGCCCTTTGTATGCTGAGAAACATCCTTGCTGCATTAACCCTGTATCTCTCTCTTAACCCTAGGTTCTGTTCTCATTGCGACATAGGAGACAACTTGAAGTCTTCACCGTGGGCCCATTCCCCTTACCTCCCTACTATGCACTGCTTCACAGTGAATACATCCTTCAATATGAATGCTGTGATAAGAGCATTTCTCTTAACTAATTACTGCAAGTTCCTACCAGAACCTATTCTTCAACCTGCCATTGACTGCCCCTCTAAAAGACTTCTCTGGGCAAGAACCCTCCCAGAGCTCCAGTTCCTCTAGCAGCTAAAAGAACTGACTCACTCAGGTTCACCCTAAAAATTAAACTCAAATCCTCAGAAGTGGAGAACTCATTTAATAATCTTCTTCTGGGGGGCTGGAGAGATGGCCTAGCGGTTATGAGCACTGACTGCTCTTACAGAGGACCTGGGTTCAATCCCCAGTACCCACATGGCGGCTGAGAACAGTCTTTAACTCCAGTTCTAGGAGAATTTGACACCCTCTTCGGACCTCTGTGGCATTGCATGACATGGGTGCACAAACCTACATGCAGACAGTACATTCATACATATAAAGAATAAATAAAAAATTAAAAAAATAATCTTCTGGGTCTAGTGAGATGGTTCAGTGGTTAAGAACACTGACTGCTCTTGCAGAGGACGCAGGTTTGATTCTCAATACACACATGGTGGCTTATAGCTGTCCATAACTCCAGTTCCAGAGGCCCAAACACCTTCTTCTGACCTCCATGGGCAAGCACAACATGGGTGCATGCAGGTAATACACTTATATATGAAATAAATAAAATATTTAAGAAAAAAAAGGAAGTTTCTTCTACATACTATGACATTGCTGCTAGTGTTCTTCCTAAAATTCATATTACTTCAGTTTCTCTGGGACGAGGTACTAAGGTCTTAAGTCACCAGAGGCAGAGGTGGTCTCTGATCTAGACTTAGTTTATGGGTTAGACCCTTAGCTTCAGGAAGCCCAGCTATCAGAGACTTCATCACTACAGTGGACACTTAACCACTTGTGGTAATTTGAATGAGAACTGTCTCCCATTGGCCCAAGGTTTTGAATACTTGGTTGTTTGGTGGTGCTGTTTGGGGAGGTCATGGAACCTTTAGGAGGTGTGGCCTAGGTGGAGGAAGCGAGTCACTGGGAGCGGCCTTTGAGACTTAACAGCCTTGACCCACTTCTACTTTACTCTCTGCACATGCTTGAAAATTGAGCATTCAGCTTTCTGCTGCAGGGGCCTCCTGTCATGCTTTCCCTGACATGATGGACTCATTCCCTTGAAACCATAAACCCAATAAACTCTTCAGGCTCAGTTATAGGTGTGGGGACATTTAACTCTGTAGGTTGCTGCCACTTCAGAGCCAAGGTCCTGAGCTTCTTTTCTTCATTTTGCTAGCTAGGCCACAAAGAGTAAGCAGAGAGTAAGGCTAGCTGCAGTGTGCCTCCTAGAAGCTCCTGTGTTAGAAACTTAATCCTCAAGTGGACGTGTTATGTTTGGACATGGGGCCTTTGGGACACAATCTGAATTATTTGAGGTCATGAGGGTTGGGCACAAATGAAGGCATTAGTGATTGAAGGAGGAGGACAAGAAGGAAGAGAAAGGAAGGTGAAGAGGAAGAGGAGGAAGACAAAGAAGGAAAAGAGGGGAAGAAGAGGAGGAAGAGGAGGAGGAAGAGGAAGAGGAGAGGGAGGAGGAGGAGGAGGAGAAGAAGGAGAAAAAGACCTAAGATGGAGATTCTGCTCTTCCCATGTGATCATGACGCTATGATCAATCAGGAAAGCACCCAGCAGATGCTGAGAAGATGCTGATGTGATGTTTTTAGACTTCCCAGCCTCTAGAACCATGAGTCAAGTAAACTTTGTGAATTAGTCAGTCTCAGATATTTTGTTATTGCAACAGAAAACAAACAAAACAGAAGGAACAAGAAATGGTAACTTGCTGGGCACAGTGGTACACAGCTTTAATCCCTCATTGTAGGAAGGTAGAGGCAGGTGGATCTGTGAGTTTGAGTCCAAGCCTGGTTTACATAGCTAGTTCCAGGCCACCAAGGCTGCATAGGAGACTCTGTCTCAAAAAAGATAAAGAAAAGAAAAGAAAAAAGAGAAAGGAAGAAAGAAAAAGAAGAAGAAAGAAAGAAAGAAAGAAAAAGAAGGAAGGAAGGAAGGAAGGAAGGAAAGGAAGGAAAGGAAGACTTGTTCCCTCTCAATTTTCTTTGCAGCTGATAGCAAGGTTGATTGACAGCTCAGAATAAGGGTCACATGACTTTGGAGCCCTGGACACTTTTATTTTCATAGGCTCCTTCCTTTGTAGAGAGATATACAAAATTGTGTTTTACTATGTTATACCATGAAATAAAAATATTGATATTAAACTATTTTCTTCAACTTAAAATTTAATTTTTTTTTCTAATGATAAATGAAAAGATTTTCATGGACCCATAAGACTGTGTAGATCCTTGGCTGGGCATGACGACACATGCTTTAATCCCAGCACTCAGGATGTAGAGCCAGGTGAAGCTCTGGGACTTGGTCTACATAGTGAGTTCCAGGCAAAGCTTGGGACTTTGGAGCTTGGTCTCAAAAACGACAAAAAAAAAAAAAAAAAAAAAAAAGTTGTGCAGATCCTATTTGTTATGCTAATTATGCCAAACAGATGTTAAGTCTGTTAATGCTGCTAAAATGAATAGGTAGATAGACAGATATTATAATAAGAAACTAATTCTTCGAAACTAGTCCAAACTATATAATAAGATCCGACCTCAAAAAATCCATATGTGTGAGTTGTGTTGTTTTGTGTATATATATATATATATGAAGTTAACATTAAGGGTAAGAACATGTTATCAAGGTGCTGAAGTCTTAACGAGATTCTTCACCATGTTTCCTTCTGTCCATTTACTCTGACCTGAGCTTCTTGCTCTCAGCCATGATGAAATGGAGCTCCGTATGTAAGGGAAGTAGCCTTTCCTATGCATTGTCAGGACACTAGAGTAAGAGATAACTGTGGTTTCCAACTTTAAAGGGAAATTGACTTATGCACACTCACAGAAATATGAAGAATAAGTTTTGTCTGCTGGTTAGAAGCACAGGTACAGATCTCTCATATTAGTCATAAGAAATGTCATTTCAAAAGATGATTATAAATCAGGGTTGGAGAGATGGCCTAGTGGTTAAGAGCGCCAACTGCTCTTGCAGAGGACCTGGGTTCGATCCCCAGCACCCACATGGTGGCTGAAAACAGTCTTTGACTCCAGTCCCAGGGGAATCCAACACCCTCTTCCAACATCTGCAGCATTGCAGACATGGGTACACAAACCTACATGCAGACAGTACATTCATGCACATAAAAAATAAATTAAATTAAAAAAAGATGTTTATAAAGCTATCCAACAGAACTGAGCTCCATTATCATAATATTTTAGCTGATTATTTATTAAATATTCAGTTTTATGATCCACTGAGTCATAGACATATGTAAGATTGGCAGTGACTTCTGTGACATTTTGTATTTCTCATTTTCAGAACTTACTACCAAGAGACAAATTATTACAATATTCTATATTGGTGTAGCTGTAATTAACTTTTCTTTACCTTGCTCTATAGATGGCCAAAATCTAAGATGGGATCTTGAAATGCTATTTAAATTTATTTTTAATTCACTTTAGCCTGATATGGAGATGCTGAGCAGCATATTTAGTAGAAGATTGACTGTCCTCAATGATGGACTGTCACAGACCAGAGACTGAAAATTGCCCTTACTAATGTCAGAACCAATCTGAGTTATTGTCTTATACTGTGATGGGAAAACTACAACCTATAGACCAAATGTGGCTGATCATCTATATTTATGTAGTTCACGAAATAAGAGTGGTTTTTCCATTTTAAATGTTGTGATAGACAATATTTAACAAAGTAGAAATTATGTAAATCTCAAAGTCCAGCATAAAGATATTTAATGACATATGAAATTCTACTTCTAGTACACATGAAGTATAATTTGGAAGACAACTGGAGAGTTCATTTGTGGATTCTCTATGCATTCATGCCAAAGAGTAGAAGTTGGTATTTGTAATAGAGATAGTATGGCTCCCAAAGTTACACTATATACTGACTGGATCTTTGGAGAAAAATGTTTGGCCCCTGTCATAGAGCATAAGAGTTTCTATACAGGCTCAGAGTCAACACATTTCTTTTAGTAATCTCATTATTGGAAATTTTTTTGTCTGAGACAGGGTCTCCCTGAAGACCCCAGCTGGCCTTGAACTCACAGAGATATGCCTGCCTCTGCCTTCTGAGTGCTGGGATTAAAGGCATGTACCACTAGGCCCAGCTCATTATTGGAATTCTTATTCTTGAATGGTATTACCAGTTCACATTGGTGATCTTCTACTATTCTGAGCTCTGTGTTGGGTGTTTTCATTCATTTTTTTCTCATTTAATCTTAATGTCACAACCTCCGTTTTGTAGATCCGAAAAGTTCAGGATTAATAATTTGGGCCAGGGAAATGGCTCAGCAGGTGCAGGTGTTTGCTGCCAAGCCTGACGACTCTGCAGCTGGATCCCTGGAACCTTCACCTTGGAAGGAAAGAACCAACTTCTCTAAATTGTCCTCTGACCTACCTCCACGCAAGAACTGCACCATAATCTTGTGACACACAAACGCTCACACACACACACACACACACAATGAAAAGAAAGAAAGAAAGAAAGAAAGAAAGAAAGAAAGAAAGAAAGAAAGAAAGAAAGAAGGAAAGAAGGAAAGAAAGAAAGAAAGAAAGGAAGGAAGGAAGAAAGAAAGAGAAAGAAAGAAAGAAAGAAAGAAAGAAAGAAAGAAAGAAAGAAAGAAAGAAAGAATCTTTAAAAGAAGATTCATTAACTTGCCAAAAGTTACTGTTAACAAATGCCTATCTGGACTTTATTTATTTATTTACTTTTTTTTTTTTTTTTTAGGTCCTGTTTGCGAGGACAGGGTGCTGTGGGTAGAGCCCCAGCTGGCTTAGAACTCAAATGATGCCGCCTGCCTCTGCCTCCCAAGTGCTAGGATTAAAGGCGTGAGCCACCACGCCCGGCTGCCTTATCTGGACTTTAAACCCAAGATCATCTAATGTCAAAGTTTATACCCTGGGGCTGGAGAGATGGCTCAGCAATTAAGAGCACTGACTATGCAGGGGACTGGGTTCCATTCCAAGTACCCACATGGCAGCTAACAACTGTCCCTAACTCTAGTTTCCAGGGCTGGGATGCCCTTTTCTGACATCCACGGGCACCAATGCCATGTGCACTTACATACATGTAGACAATACACTCATATATACAAAATAAAATTAAAAAATAAAAAGTTTATACTCTAAGTTTATACTCTAGTTCCTTAAACTGTGGATTATGACCCTATAATATGGGAGGATTCCAAGCAGTTTGACAATAGCAAAATGTTTCTGAACACATAAGTGTTACTAGGGAACCTGGCTTACTTTCTGTGTGTTCTTAGTCTCAGCAATAAAATAATTTAAAAACAGACACAAACCAAAACTTAAGGACCGTTTTGTTGAAATTTCAGATAAAAAAAAACAATAACAATAGAGCAGGGAAGCTGGAGATCTTGCCAGATGATGGATAATAGTATCAGTCTTAGCCAGGTGTGGTGGGCACAACACTTTAATCCCTAGCACTT
The DNA here is from genome assembly GCA_009823505.1 of Rhizomys pruinosus. Taxonomy (NCBI): domain Eukaryota; kingdom Metazoa; phylum Chordata; class Mammalia; order Rodentia; family Spalacidae; genus Rhizomys; species Rhizomys pruinosus. Next base: position 2,171,931 of record VZQC01014031.1, on the reverse strand, counting down.
GGAGCAGAGGCAGGCGGATTTTTTGTGAGTTCAAGGCCAGACATAGTCTCAACAGATGAGTTCCAGGACATCTGAGGCTACAGGGAGGCCCTGTCTTGAAAAAAGACAAAAAAAAAAAAAAAAAAAGGGGAGTATCAGTATTTGGAGGGGGCAGACACTCCCCACTGTCACCCTGAGCAGCCTGAAGGATTCCCCTAGGCTTTTAGGGACCCCGACTCAGGCCAAACTGAGATTTGTGGATTGTCACAGTAAAAGAACTTCAGGATTATACAGTTCATGAGACAGAGTTGGAGTTTAATAAAGATATTTAAATAATTTTAAAAATAAGAGGAATGCTTCTCACTGGCTTGTTTCCCTGCTCTGTGCTCAGCTACTTCTACAACCCAAGGCTACTTGCATAGGGGTGGCACCACCCACACTGGGCTGGCCCTTCCCACATCGCTCAACAATTGAGAAAATATTCACAGACATACCCACAGGGCAGTCGAATAGAGGAAATACCCCGGTCAAAATTCTCTCTTCCTAGGCGTGTCAAGCTGACAACCAAACCAACCGTGACATGACTTAACAGCCATGTGACTGTATAGGTAAACCCTTTGGAATGTCTGATGAGAACCATATGTTCCACCAACTGAAAGCCAAGCAGGTCATGAGTCCTGGCCTGTAGCAGTTTTTCTCTACGTTCCTATAACATGCCTACCTGATATACTCACTAATGTATTTGAAATGTATGTTGATTAATGACTTTGTTTTCTTACCATAAAAACTTCATGAAATACTGCTGCCTTGGAACATGGAATCTGGAGTAATCTGAGTCTGTGTTTCTTGGCCACAGTCACTCATATTTGGCTCCAGAAGAAACTATCCCTTATCCCCTTTGAGACGAAAGTTGTGTTTTTGCCTGGACGTTCCCAACGGGTACCTGACAGGATTAGAATCTATAATGTTGAGTGTAGCTCATAGGGACAGAGAGTTAGGAGAGCTCCACTGTAAATAAAGTTAACAGTCTTGAGATTGTCAGAAGATGCCAGGAGAAAGGAATAGGCCTTACCTAAGGTCACATACATGATGGTCTTACCTAAGGTCACGTACATGTAGGCCTTACCTAAGGTCACGTACATGAAGGCCTTAAGCCTGGTTCATTGTTACTTTCACATAACATAAAATAAAATATGAAAGGAATATTAACTCTATTTTGGCAGCCTGTACAGAAAATGTTATCACTTGTGCTAGAGTTCTTTTATTTTGATTTATTTATTTTTACTACTTGTGTATGAGAGTTTTGCCTGCATGTATGTGAGTGCACCCATGTGTGCAATACTGACCTAGGCCAGAAGAGGGACTCAGATCCCCTGAAACGGGGTCCCTTGGAAGAGCAAGCAGTGCTCTTAACCGCTGAGATGTCTCATCTCTAGCCCTGCGCTAGAATTCTTGTTTCTCAACTGCTGAGAGGCTTCAATCGGATTCTTTTCCCTTCCCATGTCCCCATGGGACATGTTCCTGTCCATGTTTCTGTCTCAAGAGGACAAGAGAAAGCTATGTTTGGGGGGTTAGAGATCATGAAAACAGGCAATCCTGCCAATAGAGGGGTGTAAGTACTTCATGGGAGGCAGGTTTTCAAGCAAGCTTAGCATGATTTGGGCCAGTAGACAAACAAGGAGATAGAGGAAAAAGAAAGAGTTGTCCTTTCTGAGTTAGAACTCAGAAAAGTGGGCAAGTGTAGGATCTGAAGTGGCCATGTTAAAGAAGGGGCCTTTCAGGTAGACAAATGCATATCTCATTAAGTGAATAGTTATTCCTCCCATCTTTGTGTGTGTGTGTGTGTGTGTGTGTGTGTGTGTGTGTGTGTGTGTCTGCATGGTGGGTCATATGAATATGTGTTTTGTAAGAGCACATGGAGCCCAGAGCCTAATGTCTTATTTCTTCCTCAATTGCTCCCCACCTTGTTTTTTGAGACTCTGCCTCTCTGAGCATAGACTGGCTGGCCAGCAAGTCCCAGGGATCCCAGAGCTGGGATTAAAGATGCACACTACTACACCAGGCTTTTTACAAAGGTGGTGGGGGTTCGAACTCAGGTCTTCATGTTTGCATAGCAGGCACCTTTCCAACTGAGGCAGTCTCCCTATCCACTGTCCCGTCTTCTTGGGATCCTTTCAAGTAAAACAGAGAGATTTCCTATGGGCAGCTTTATAGTCAAGGGACTGACGGGCCCATCTGATTTAACTCCTAAGGTAAGGGACAACGGCATGGCTTTATAATCTCACCATCTTTGGGGTTTGTAGATCACTTCCACCCAAGACCTAAGGTAGAATTCAAATATTGTTGTCTACCAAAATGCATGTAGCAGAGTAGATTCAAAAGAATTAAAGAAAAGTAAAAATAAATCAATAAAATAGCCACGTTCTTACAAGAAAGAAATCTCTCTCTCTCTCTCTCTCTCTCTCTCTCTCTCTCTCTCTCTCTCTCAAGGAGCTTCAACAAAATCACTACCTCCACCCTCCTCCCTTTCTGGAATATTCTAAATCTTCAGGAAGGAAACCTACGATGACTCTTCTCTCCTTTCACGTGGTATTTTAATTCCAAAGAAGGCAACTTTGATAGTTCTCTTTCCTTAAAAACCAGCATTTGGGGGATTCAACAGTTAGGGACACTTCCTGCTTTTCCAGAGGACACAAGTTTGATTCATAGCACCCACACTGGGTGCCTTACAACAGCTTTTAACTCCAGCTCCAGAGGCTCCAACACTCTCTTCTGGCCTCTGGGGGCACCCATCTAGACACACATATATACATAAATAAACTTTTAAAAGTCATTGTTCTTATAAAAAAAAAAATCAGCATTGCATTAGGTTTGGTTGGGTTTGGTTTGGTTTTTACCAGGGACAGGAAGAGAAGTCTAAAGCAACTGGGGAATCCCTGCCCACTGGCTTCCAAATCTGGTACTGACTACCTACCGAGCACAAGGCTTGAAAATTAATTCAAACTGAAATATACCACTAATCCAAGATATCTAGCAGTGCTCACCTGTGCTGCTTTCTGCATCTTAACTGTAACCTTGGTTCTGAACTTATAACATGGATTCCTGGCATGCTATCTATCATGCCAAACAAGGCCAACACTTGTATGTTATGAAGTGCAGTGCTTTTGTTGTGTATACAATGTTTTCTCCTCTCATAGAAATGTAATGGTTTAATTATGGATAACAAAGTCTTTTAGTATTTTTCAACTATCATTCTTCAACATGTATCAAATTAGCATATCTTTGGGCTGTATTGTGTTAGAAGGTTTGACTTTAAAAATTGCTGCTTGAATTTCTCACTTGAGTTTTATTTAAAAATCTTTAGATGAGTTTTTGGCTTGGGATTAAGACAGAATTTCCAACAATTCCTGCAATGGTTTTCTAAACATACTCCTGTCATTCTGTCCTACATATTTATGCAAAGCAGTGTTCTTGGCATTAACAATTATAAACCAAATAACTAATCAACTCTGAAAAGAAATTGATGATGCTCTAGGTCTCCAGTAGCAAATATTCAGGCACTGTTTGACTTTTATTTAAAATAAACGAGCAGGGGTGGAGAGATGGCTCAACTGTTAAGAGCACCAACTGCTCTTGCAGAGGACCGGGGTTTGATTCCCAGCACCCATATGGCGGCTAAGAACTGTCTTTAGTGCCAGGCGTGGTGGCACATGCCTTTAATCCCAACACTCAGGAGGCAGAGGCAGGTGGATCTCTGTGAGTTCAAGGCCAGCCTGGTCTACAGAGTGAGCTCCGGGCCAGTTGAGACTAAAGGGAGACCCTGTCTCAAAAATACCAATAAATAAATAAATTAAATTAAATAAACAAGCACATCCATTTCAGTAGTATACAATTTGCTTTTACTTTACTAAATGGTAAAGTTACATGTATAACAAAGAATTGTTCTAAATACATTTATGATTTATTACCAATAAATATTTTATTTGTATACTTATTTTATACAACTTTATACCCAGGGTTGTGTGTAAATTTCTTCAGGTAAGAGAAGAAGCCCTGCCCTAAGCTTGTTGCCATTGTGGGTCCACAAGGCTTTTGTGTATCATGGATGTTTATCACTTGTACTTCCTCCCTCAGTAAAGACCACAGAAAACTATCTCTTTTTTTTTTTTTTTTTTTTTGACCAACCCAAAGCCACGGCAGCTATACCTGAGGAGGAACAAGGCAAACACAACTGAAGTCTGGTGAGAAAAAAGGACCTTCCAGAGGCAAAGCCTCCTGCTCTCTAGCCAAGAGTCCCACCGTGCCCTGTAGACTTCTCTTCCTCAAGAGTGGATTTGCTGGGACACAGCCCTCCAGTACTTCCTTTGAACACCAGTTCATCTCACCCCTGCTCGGACAGAGTGGAAAAGACCTCAAGCTCTCTTCCTTCTCCATTCCCCACGACACTGCCACACTGCCTCTCCCCTCCCACCTGTCCCTCCCGTCGCTGCCGGGGGGAGTGAGACAGGAGACAAGAGAGTCCCTTGAAGACAGAGGGGTGGTGAGGGCAGCAGAAGCTATGAAGATCTGAAATTTAAGGACGGCTGTTTGCTGCTGCAGCTTCAGAAGGAAAAAAAGCCTGCAAAGACTTACCTAGAACACCTCTTCTGCTCCTCTATACCCCACTCTCATCTCAAAAGGAAACCTTTCCTCAGAAAATCCCCTATAACATGTATACCTTCTATTCCTTACAATCCTAGCTGCAAGATTACAGGGCCACAAGAAAGCCCAGTTCAGAGCCCAACTGAGCCTTCTTCACAGACCTCAAGTGACAAACCAGTTCATTCTCGCACATGACGGCGTGCTTCTTCCCAGCTGGCATTTTTTTTTTTTTTTTTTTTGGAGACGGGTCGCCCTTTAGTTCCAACTGGCCAGGAGCTCATTCTTCAGACCACGGTGGCCTTGAACTCATAGAGAACACCTGGGGGGTCGAGCTCTGCCTCCCTTGAGTTCTGGGATTAAAAGCGGGCGCCACCACACCCAGCACTAAAGAAAGTTCTTATTAGCCCTCCATATGTGGTTCTGGGATCAAACCCAGGTCCTCTGCCAAGAGCATCCAGTGCTCTTAACCACTGAGCCCATCTCTCCGCCCCTCAGCTGGCACTTCTGAATAGTCACTCAAGAGCTTGACATCATATGCCCAATTCAAAAGAAAAAGTATTGGGGGTGGCTTGTTTATGATTTTTTTTCATATTATTTATGCTTGTTTCCTTCGACAAGTAGCCACAGTGCCCTTCCCTTAAAACATCGGACCTTCTCAAGCCCCCACTCTACCATCGCCACCGCAACCCTGCACTGCGCTAGGCTTATGAGGGGGAGCGTCTCTGTTCTCACTGCTCCGTCACTTCTTCCCAATCAGTGCGTGGGCTTCAATATGATCATCTGTGACAGACTTGGGTATTTGTAATACTTGGCCAAGGGCTGTTTAGGGAGATTGTGGAAGTTGGAGGAGACAGACCTTCACTGGCATATACAAGCCAGCTGGGTTGGGCCTTAAGGTTATAGCCCGACCCTGATTCTAGTGCTGTCTCTATTTCCTAGCAGATACCACTGCCATACTCCCCACCGTGACAGAATGGAAAGGGGGTCTCCTGAAACAATAAACAAATAAATTCCTTTCCGCTCTTAAGTTTGCTTCATCGTCAGATTTTTAAAATATTGTTATTATTTTTATTTTATGTGTATAGTGTACTGCCTGCCATGGGGTATGTAAGGTGTACTCATGTCAATGCAATGCCGTGGAGGTCGAACAGGGTGGTTGGATCCCCCTGGAACCAGAGTTTAAAGGGACATGGGGGGGGGGGAGGGGGTAGTAGCTTGCCATGTGGGTACTGGTACTTGAACCTGGGTCTTCTGCAGAGCGCCAGGTGCTCTTAAAACCAAACCATGGAGCAATCTCTCCATTCCCTTCAGGGATATGTGATCAGAGCAACAAGAAACTAATATATACAACCAGCCTCTTGTCCAATCTGCCTTCCTCAGGATCCACTACCCATAGACAATGCTAAAGCATCTTCTCCCTTCTCCCCATCCTACCAGTAACTAAATCTAGCAATGTCTTTCCGAAGGCTCTCGCTGTCCCCAAGCATTTCATCCCCGCAGCCATCTCTTCCTAGTGAGCTACTCCAGACATCTATGGGAAATGGGGAAAAAAGGAAGGAGCATTCACAGCAGACCCCCATCTGCAGCTTAACTTCCCACCTACAGTGGGGCTGGGGTTAGATCTTAGTGGCAGAGTGCCTGCCTAGCATGCAGGAGGCCCGGGGTAAGGGAAGTCACCCCCAGAACGTGCCGTAGAGCGAGGGGTACAGAGGGAGTTGGGGGTGGGTGGGGTTGGGGTAGGAAGGGAGGCACGCACCAGTGACCTATGGTCAACTTTGATCTAAGAGAGTAGTCAGGTAAAAAATTTTTGCCAGAAAGAAATAGGGTTATTCATAGTTTTTTAAATTATGTGCTGTTCTGAATGCTGAAATCTGATTTCCCATTCTGTCTTCCTGGAACACAAATAATTCCTTTGTCCAGCATCTAATAGTATCTGTTAGTTACTTACTTGCTACCCAGATTGCTTGGTCTACTTAGAGAGTGTCACAATGCCTGTCATCAAATTACCCTTATTTTAGATTTTTTTGTTTATTTTTTTTATTAATTTTAAATTTTTCTGTATTGTAAGGTATGTTATGCCTTACATGCAAGTTTTGTGACGACCTGTGTTCGCTGCAATGCTGCAGGGTCAGAAGGGTGTTGAGTTCCCCGGGAACTGGAGTTCTCCAGAAATGGAGTTCAGACAACGGTTCTCGCCGCAATGTGGGTGCTGGGGATCGAACCCGGGTCCCTCGCAAGAGCAGTCTTGCGCTTAACCCTAGGCCATGTCCCAGCCCCCCGTTATATTTTAATGAATGACCCCAAAGAACAAGGATACTTATGCTGGTGATTCAGGTATGCTGAGGAGAAGGTCGTAAAGTGAAACAGTGACAGTTTTCCACTTAGTAAGGAAAAAATATTTACTTGTTTATTTATTTAGCAGTACTAGAGATGGAACTCAGGGCCTCATGCATGCTAGGCTCCCTCTATTTCCAGAAGCTAACTTCTCCAATCTCCTCTCAACCAGGTGAGGGTGGATCATGTCATGTCACTTCAGGAAAATTTCAGCTATTCTTCACAGCCTGATAAATAAAAACTGCCCATAAGGTGCTGGAGAGACCACTCAGAGGTTAAGAGGAACTGGGGGGGCTGGAGAGATGGCTCAGCGATTAAGAGGAATGACTGCTCTTTCAGAGGACCCAGGTTCAATTCCCAGCACCCACATGGTGGCTAAGGACTGTCTTTAAGCCGGGCATGGCTGGCGCACGACTTTAATCCCAGTACTCAGGAGGCAGAGGGCAGATGGCAGAAGGCAGGCAGATCTCTGTGAGTTGTCAAGGTTGGGGCGGGGGCGGGGGGGGGGACCCTGGTCTGCAGATTGAGTTCCAGGGCAGTCCCGGGGCTATAGGGAGACCCTGTCCGGTCAAAAAAAAAGAAAAAAAAAAAAGAAAAAGAGGACCTGGGTTCAGTTTCCCAGCACCCATTTGGTGGTTAACAACTATCCTGGGAACTCCAATTCTGGGGAATCCCAAGCCCTCCTCTGACCTGGGTCCTTGGGGGTCATTGCACAAAAAAGGGTACCTACATACATGGAAGCAAAACACTCATACACATAAATAAAAAAGTAAATTTACAGGCGATGGGAAGTTGTCCATGATTTGTCCTTTCTAATCTTATTCCTAGCGGCAGTCCTCTCTATATACAGGATGCCCCTAACACCTGCAACTACCACTGTTTCCCAGTACACCTTGAACATGATGCATTTGACCAGGAGCAACTGCATCCCCCTTCCTCTACATCTAAATCCCATTCACCCTTCACGGTTCAGCTCAAACGCCTCCAATGCCACCATGTCTTTCAGCTTAACTGAGAGTAATTGGCTTCCTTTTTTTTTTCGTGTCTTTGTCTTTTTCCGAGCCAGAGGGGTCTCCTTTAGCGCCCAGCTGGTCCCTGGAAGCTCATCTGTAACCAGGCTGTGTCTTACACACCAAGAGCACCTGCCTCTGCCTCCAATGCAGGAGTAAGTGCTAGGATTAAAGGCGTTTGCCACCCCGCCCGGCTGAGTAATTGCTTCTTTCTTTGAATTGCCTAAGCTCCTTTATGAACACTACTGTAGATTTACTTTTCTAGATGTTGGNTAAAATGTCTATAAAAAAAAAAAAATCTCATACCTAAATCCAGAGTTTAATGCCACCAGTCAGTTATTTTATTACTGAGAGAGCTTAGAGCCAGCCAGATGAAGAATCTTTGTACAAAACTAGATAAATAAATCCAAGTCAACGTGACTCTCAACAAATTCTAGGCAGTATTATCTGGAATCTGAAAAAGAAAAACATAATAATTAAAAGCTATTATCAAAATCCAAAATTAATGCTTATTCCATTTACGAAGACCTGCGGTTACACACACAACACACACACACACACACACACCACCACACACACACCACAACTTTGCTGTACCATTAACTCTGAATGAGAAGCAACCAAAATTTAAAATTTTACAGAAAGGTGTTATTCAAGCTGCTCAGATAAATGAATGTGAGCAGCCTAACAGGATCATTGGCTCTGAACAAAGAAAGATATTCCAGAATTGTGATTGGAAAGATTGCCCTGTTTGGCTTCTGCGGCTCCAAGAAGATGAAATTAAAGTACTAAAGTGTATGAATTGGGGCTGGAGAATGACTCAGACGGTTAAGAGCACACCAACTACTCTTGCAGAGGACTCGGGTTTGATTCCCAGCGCCACATGGTGGCTAGAAACCGTCTTTAACTCCAGTTCCAGGGAATCGACGCCCTCCCCTCTCTAACCTCTGGGGCCATTGCAGAGACCCGGGGCACAGATCCTACAGTTGCAGACAGTTACACTTCATACACATTTAAAAACTAAATAATAAATAAAATCATCAAAACTTAAAAAAATGCTATGAATCATGGAGAAATGAAATGGGGAGAAGTGGGGGTCTTTGAGCTGGGTGGATGCTTCTCTGTTATGTAGGTGGGCTTACCTCAGGAGTAGTGGTGCTTGAAGGTCACAGTCACACAAAACTTCCACAGACTCAGTGGCTCCAGGTTCTTGTCTCTCAAGTTTGAAGAATCAAATTCATAGACCACAGAGTGTGAGTTTTAGAAAGCAGGTTTTATTATAAAGAGGACAACAGCTGCTGTTGTGGATGGGTCTCAGGAAATGGCAGTCCATTGTGCTGCTAGTGTGGGGTTTTTTTTATAGGACTGGTAGCCGAGATGGGAATGAGGCATGGGGAGGTGGTCAGTTCATGTGGCCCACCCATGAGGGGTGCAGGGGCCTCTTCTCAGTTCCCATCCCTCCTGGAGTATTGTTTCCAGGCAGGGGCGTTTATTTAGGAGACCAGATAACCAGGAGCCAAGAACCAGAAGTCCTTTTGAAATTCCTGAACCCCATAAGGATATCTCTAGAAATGCTGGTTTTGGAGGCTTCTGCTTTAAAACTGCCTGACCAGATTTGATCTCCTGTTCTTATCAGAAAGATGTAGAAGACGAAAACAAGCATCGTTCTGCCAGTTTATTGAACCCAGAAAAATCACACGCTGTTCTGGTCACTGCATGTAATGAAATGGAATCAAACCAAGCCGAAAAGCCTTAAAGATGGGTGAAGATTTCCATATACAGTCAGGGGAGATGCTTCACTTCCCTCAAGGAAGCATCGGACAGGCACAAAACGTAGATAGGGGAAGCGAGGCTCGGAGAAACACAGGCACACCGAGAGCATTTCTAGGCTAGAACTCTTGTGTGAAGCTAGAGAAGTTGCACATTTAGGATAAATAAAAGGAAATCTTAATACTGCAAATACACCAGTTAGTAATAGATTGAATGTCTGTGTTCCTTGTAAACTTCAATTTTTTTTAAAAATATTTGTTTATTTTATTTAAAGATTCTACAACATAAGAGCACCAGCACAGTGTTTTCAAGATCACACTGAAGTTGCTACAGTTTGCAATACAAATTAGGTTCATTGGTGCTAGCACTACAGATGGGGATACCATTGTCGTTTGTCTTTTCTGGGACTGTGTTAATTCACTCAGCATGATGTCTTCTCAGCCTTATCCATTTTACCTCAACAGTTCATGATGTCATCTCTCTTTACTGCTCATAGAAACTCCATGTGTAGATAGATTGTACCACATTTTCTCTATTCCATTTTTTTGGAAGGGTGCAACTTCGGTTGGTTCAGTCTCTCGCATGTGAAGAGAGCTACTAAACTTCAATGTCAAAGCCTAAATCCACAGTACTGGTTTGGGGGCCTGTGAGAGGGAATTATGTCACGAGTGGAGTGGTCAGGATAGGATTAATACCTTGTAAGAAGAGACAGGAGAGAGCTGCCCCTTTCTCCACGTGAGAACACGTCTACAAGATAGCCATTTACAAACCAGGAAGTAGGTGGGCCCTTGCCAGACACTGTGTCTGTTAGAGCTTAGACTCTGGCCCCTTCCCAGCCTCCCAGAATCTGTAAGAAGCAAATTTCTGCTTTACAGCCACAGGATCTATGAGTCTATAACCTAAATTGACTAAGATAGGAAGTTTTCACCTTTAATCCCAGCATTTGGGAGGCAGACGGCAGGCAGATCTCTCGTGAAGTTCAAGGCCAATCCTGGTTTACAATATTGAGTTTAGCTAGCTGGGGTACAGAGAAACCCTTGTCTCAAAAAATTTTTCTAAAACCAGTGCTCTCTTTCTTCCTCTGATTTTCCCTTCCTTCCTATTTTAAGAGTTTAAGAATTACTGTGGAGAGAGGCTAATATTGCCAGACAGACAGTCTGGGTTTGAAATCTCAGCTACCCAGCTCTTTATCTTAGAAATTTTCATCCCAGTAGAATTTCCTTTTATACTGATATTTCTTTCTTTCTTTCTTTTTTTTTTTTTTCTTCATCTTTTTGAGACAGGGTCTCCCTGTAGCCCCAGCAGGCCTGTAACTCACTTTGTAAACTAGGATGGCCTTGAACTCACAGAGATCTGCCTGCCTCTGCCTCCCAAATGCTGGGATTAAAGGTGAAAACTTCCTATCTTAGTCAATTTAGGTTATAGACTCATAGATCCTGTGGCTGTAAAGCAGAAATTTGCTTCTTACAGTTCTGGAGGCTGGGAAGGCCAGAGTCTAAGCTCTAACAGACACAGTGTCTGGCAAGGGCCCACCTACTTCCTGGTTTGTAAATGGCTATCTTGTAGACGTGTTCTCACGTGGAGAAAGGGGCAGCTCTCTCCTGTCTCTTCTTACAAGGTATTAATCCTATCCTGACCACTCCACTCGTGACATAATTCCCTCTCACAGGCCCCCAAACCAGTACTGTGGATTTAGGCTTTGACATTGAAGTTTAGTAGCTCTCTTCACAATAGCGAAGAACTGGAACCAACCCAAGTGCCCCTCAACAGAAAATGGATAGAGAAAATGTGGTACATCTATCTACACAATGGAGTTCTATGCAGCAGTAAAGAGAGATGACATCATGAACTTTGCAGGTAAATGGATGGAGCTAGAAGACATCATGCTGAGTGAAGTAACACAGTCCCAGAAAAACAAACGACGAATGGTATCCCTCATCTGTGGATGCTAGCACCAATGACCTAATTGTATGGCAAACTGTGCAACATCAGTGTGATCTGAAAACAACTGTCTGTGCTCTTATGTTGTAGAATCCTTTAAAAAATAAACAAATAATTTTTAAAAAAATTGAAGTTTACAGGAACACAGACATTCAATCTATTACTAACTGGTGTATTTGCAGTTATTAAGATTTCCTTTTATTTATCCTAAATGTGCAACTTCTCTAGCTTCACACAAGAGTTCTAGCCTAGAAATGCTCTCGGTGTGCCTGTGTTTCTCCGAGCCTCGCTTCCCCTATCTACGTTTTGTGCCTGTCCGATGCTTCCTTGAGGGAAGTGAAGCATCTCCCCTGACTGTATATGGAAATCTTCACCCATCTTTAAGGCTTTTCGGCTTGGTTTGATTCCATTTCATTAAATGCAGTGACCAGAACAGCGTGTGATTTTTCTGGGTTCAATAAACTGGCAGAACAATGCTTGTTTTCGTTTTCTACATCTTTCTGATAAGAACAGGAGATCAAATCTGGTCAGGCAGTTTTAAAGCAGAAGCCTCCAAAACCAGCATTTCTAGAGATATCCTTATTGGGGTTCAGGAATTTCAAAAGGACTTCTGGTTCTTGGCTCCTGGTTATCTGGTCTCCTAAATAAACGCCCCTGCCTGGAAACAATACTCCAGGAGGGATGGGAACTGAGAAGAGGCCCCTGCACCCCTCATGGGTGGGCCACATGAACTGACCACCTCCCCATGCCTCATTCCCATCTCGGCTACCAGTCCTATAAAAAAAACCCCACACTAGCAGCACAATGGAACTCCATTTCCTAGGACCTGCTCCACACAGCAGCTTTGCCTTCTTTATAATAAAACCTCTTTCTAAAACTCACCCTCTGTGGTCTATGAATTTGATTCTTCAAACTTGAGAGACAAGAACCTGGAGCCACTGAGTCTGTGGAAGTTTTGTGTGACTGTGACCTTCAAGCACCACTACTCCTGAGGTAAGCCCACCTACATAACAGAGAAGCATCCACCCAGCTCAAAGACCCCCACTTCTCCCCATTTCATTTCTCCATGATTCATAGCATTTTTTTAAGTTTTGATGATTTTATTTATTATTATTTTTTTATGTGTATGAGTGTACTGTCTGCATGTAGGTCTGTGCACCCGGGTCATGCAATGCCCCAGAGGTTAGAAGAGGGCGTCGGATTCCCCTGGAACTGGAGTTAAAGACGGTTCTTAGCCACCATGTGGCTGCTGGGAATCAAACCCGAGTCCTCTGCAAGAGTAGTTGGTGCTCTTAACCGCTGAGCCATCTCTCCAGCCCCAATTCATAGCACTTTAGTACTTTAATTTCATCTTCTTGGAGCCGCAGAAGCCAAACAGGGCAATCTTTCCAATCACAATTCTGGAATATCTTTCTTTGTTCAGAGCCAATGATCCTGTTAGGCTGCTCACATTCATTTATCTGAGCAGCTTGAATAACACCTTTCTGTAAAATTTTAAATTTTGGTTGCTTCTCATTCAGAGTTAATGGTACAGCACAAGTTGTGTGTGTGTGTGTGTGTGTGTGTGTGTGTGTGTGTGTGTAAACCAGGTCTTCTTAAAGGAATAAGCATTATTTTGATTTTGATATACTTTACTTATTATTTTTCTTTTTCAGAATTCCAGAATACTGCCTAGAATTGTGAGAGTCACTTGTACTTGGACTTATTTATCTAGTTTTGTACAAAGATTCTTCATCTGGCTGGCTCTAAGCTCTCTCAGTAATAAAATAACTGACTGGTGGCATTAAACTCTGGATTTAGGTATGAGATTTTTTTTTATAGACATTTACATGATGATTACTTAAAATGCAAGATTCTGGTGTATTGAAATATGGTTATATGTGTGTATAACATATCCTGCCATGTATAAAATTATAATGCAATCTAATTTCTGAATTTGAATAGTTTTGAGTTTTTATGGAAATCATTCTCTTAAAACTTTTAAAATATTAGTGCATATTTTAAAGTATTTTGTATTTAGGTACATGTTCTTGACTTATCTTTGATTTTTTTTATATTTAATTTCTTTGATTAGCATATTAGCATACAAAGTAATTGGTTTCATCATGACACCTTCACACATATTTGTCATATTTCTTATCATTTATTTGCTCCCTCCAGTTGATTCCTTTCTTCACTCTCTTAGTCCTCCTGCAATAGAGGAACAGAACCAACAGATGAATATGCATTGTAAAAGGAGATTTAGTAGACTGGCTTACACAACGAGAACAGCACAGTTCAACAATGGCCATCTAGTCATCGACGAGCTGGGAACCAGGTAGCTGCTCACTCCACAAAACTGGATACCTCAGCAGTCCCAGTCTGGGGCTGAAGGCCCTACGATTCTTGGAGAGTTACTGGTTTTCAGTTCATATTGGAAGGCTGATGAGGCTGGATGCTGATTCAGCGTAGGACGGCTCGGCCGCAGCAGCGCTGGGACAGGCACACTCACCAGTAACTGAAAGCAAAGGAACGCAGCCCTGGTATCTGGGCTACTGCCAGCTCTGGAGTTAATCCTCCCTGCAAACGCCCTTACAGACTCTCAACCAGAGCTGTGTCTCTTAGTTAATTCCAGGTCCCATCAAGTTGACAATAAAGATTAACCATCACAGCACACCACTTGTTAATACCTAATCACATGTTTTGTAGCATGGTTAATTTCGAAATGAAGACAATATAAAGATCTGTCTAATAAGCATCCATGTACAATTGCACTATTCTTCCTCCAGAATACATGACAAAGCTTAATTTTTTTTTAATTTTATTTATTTCTGTATGTTTATGAATGTACTGTCAGCATGCGGGCCTGTGCACCCGTGTCGTGCAATGCCGCGGAGGTCAGAAGAGGGCGTCGGATTCCCCTGGAACTGGAGTTCTCCTGGAATTGGAGTTTCAGATGGTTCTCAGCTGCCATGTGGGTGCTGGGGATCGAACCGGGTCCTCTGTAAGAGCGGTCGGCGCTCTTAACTGCTAGGCCATCTCTCCAGCCACAAAGCTTAATTTTATTTTTTTTATTTATTTATTTTTTAATTTTTATTTATTTCTGTATGTGTATCAATGTACTGTCTGCATGCAGGTTTGTGCACCCGTGTCGTGCAATGCCGCGGAGGTCAGAAGAGGGTCTCGGATTCCCCTGGAACTGGAGTTCTCCTGGAATTGGAGTTTCAGACGGCTCTCAGCCGCCATGTGGGTGCTGGGGATCGAACCCGGGTCCTCTGTAAGAGCGGTCGGCGCTCTTAACCGCTAGGCCATCTCTCCAGCCCCACAAAGCTTAATTTTAATACCATAAACTATAATATAAATTTAACGACACTTAACCACTAATATTCTCTCAATCAACATTACGTTACATGACAAAGAAATGAAAGAAAAAAAAAGAAATGAAAGGAGAAAATGAAAATATGTTTTTAACATATGTGTATATGTACACAAATGTAGTTTTTTATCTTTTCTTTTTTTTGAGACAGGGTCTCCCTTTTGTCCCAGCTAGCCTGGAGCTCACTATGTAGATGAGGTGGGCCTTGAACTCACAAAGATCCACCTGCCTCTGCCTCCCAAGTGCTAGGATTAAAGGCATATGCCACCATGCCGGGCTCACAAATGTATTTTTAACAAAGTCGAACATAAACACTGAGAATGATCATCTTCAGCCAAGGTAGCCTTTTATTCATTTGCTCTGGAATTTTTCTGCTCCTACAGATTGAGCAAGACCTTAATAAGCTTCTGTGATGGTTAATCTGGTCAAATTGGCAGGATCTGGACTTCCCTAGGAGATAAGCATCCAAGCATGCCTGTGAGGAATTATCTAGATTAGGCTAATTGAGGAAGTGAACTGAGTGGCCGCATTCATCACCCTCTGCTTCCTGATTGTGGGTGCAGTGTGACCAGCTGCCATGTCTTCCTGCCATCATGACGACCCACCTTGGTAGACTGTACCCCTTCCAACTCTAGTTGCTTCTGTCAGATATTTTGTCATAAAAACAAGAAAAGTAATTCAGAAAATTGCTACCATGAAATGAGGGGTCATCATTGTAATAAACTTTACCATGTGGGGCTGGAGAGATGACTCAGTGGTTAAGCACACCAACTGCTCTTGCAGAGGACCCGGTTTCTATTCCCAGCACCCACATGGTGGCTAAGAACCGTCTTTAAGCCAGGTGGGATGGTGCACACCTTTAATCCTAGCACTCGGGAGGCAGAGGCAGGCAGATCTCTGTGAGTTCAAGGCCAGCCTGGTCTACAGAGTGAGCTCCGGCCAGTTGGGGCTAGAAGGAGACCCTGTCTCAAAACAACAACAACAACAACAACAACAACAAAACCTTTACCATGTGGTTTGAATGTCTTTAGAACTGGTTTACAAAAGGCAAGGATAATGGATGATTTTGTAAGTTTAGACTAGAAAAGTCCTTTAATACTATAAGCAGAGCTTAATGGGCTATTGTGGTTGGAGAATGGAAAACTATAATGCAGAAAGAAATTCAGATCACGGAGGCCCAGCTCATGAGGTTTCAGAGAACAAGGGCTCTTTTGGAAACTGGGATAGAGACCATTCAGGTTGTAGTCTAGGGAGGAATCTGCTTGCATTCCACCCATTTCCTGGTAACTCGAGTGAGACTAAAATTTAAAGTACTGGACTAACGTGTTGGAGGAATTTCAAGGCAGCAGAGCATTTGGTCTGTGGGATGGTTATGGGTCATCTCTCTTACACATGTATACAGTGAAAAAGAACAACGAATAGGGCAGAAATACATTAAAATGTGCAGTTTTTCAAAGAAAAGAGCTTGAACACATTTACAGTTGCATGCAAGGTGAGTGCTAGAAAGGAGACAGTATTTGTTAAAGAGAAACCCCCTGTCCCACACTGGGACAGTAGGAAGATGCTGTGAGAGCAGGCTCTACTGCTTTAGTCTGCTTCTCCTTGGCTGTGATTAAACACACGGACCAAAGGCAGCTTTGGGAGGAAAGGATGCATTTCATCTTACACTCATAGGTCACAGTATATCACTTAGCAAATTCAAGGCAGGAACTCAAGGCAGAAGCCTAGAGGCAGGAACTGAAGCAGAGACCATGTAAGAACCGTGCTTACTCGCTTGCTTTTCCTGGAGCTCAGCTACCTTTCTTATACAGCCCAGGCCTACCTGCTCAGGGGTGGGACACTACCCAAATGATCTTGCTCTCCACCACTATTTAGCAATTAAGAAAATGCCCCACAGCCCAATCTGATTGAGGAAATTCTTCAACCGAGCATCCTTATTCTCAAGTAGGTCTAAGTTTATGTCTGGTTAACAAAAACTAACTGACACCTACCCTCAAAGGCTCCAACTTGTGAAAGTGGAGATCCATTACAAAGAGAGAAAGTAAACTCAGGATTCTAAGGGGGTTTCCCCCAGGTTTAACCACAGGCTGCTGTAACTGTGGTCCGAGGGGGTAATGTACCATCTTAAGCTGGGAGAACTTGGCAGCATTGTCCACATTGTACTGGTTTTGCAAGCATTAAAGCTACAAAACTGAAGAGATCAGAGAGTTTTAAACCACATTTCCAGAGAGCTATTGAGGCCAGGCAACGTGGCAGTGATGAATATCCTACAAGGAGGTCCCAAAAGACCACTGAACGGAACTGTGAAGGTGAATCTTAAGTTGCATTGAAAACCCCAGGATACTGGAGATCTCAGGACTGTGGGATGTCTGCCAAGAAAATCCCCTAACACAGAGTGGAGTGAACCCAAAAGAAAAGATACATCGTTCCAAGGTGGCAGGAGCTGGAGGGGTGGGGATATACAAACTCTTTGGATACCAGATGATTCCATCACAAGCCCCAAATGTCAAGCATGGAGCTGTATAATTCAATGTTTTTCCTGATAGGTTTCAGTCTTACTTTGGTCCGATCATTCCTGTCTATGCCCCATTCTTCCTTGTAGAATGGGCATCTTTGTTTTTTGACATTATATGTTGGAGATATGTAACTTGTTAATTTTTTTAATATTGCCTGAATCTCAGAAAAGACTCAGCACTTACAGTTTTAAATAGTATTGTAATGGTTAAAGACTGTGGGGATTTTTATGTCGCACTGATATGCTTTGTGCTACTGGATAGCCATGAACCTATGGGGACAAAGGAGAAAGGCTGTGGCTTAAAAGTGATATATTTGGGTGTAAGTTGACAAGGAGTAGAATTGTAATATTGTCAACTTGATAGGATCTAGAATTACCTAGGAAATGAGCCTCTTGCGAGCCTGTGAGAAAGTTCCTAGATTAGACTCACTGAGGTGGGAAGACCAGTCTTCACAATGGACAGCAGTATTCCACGTGTTAAGGTTCTGGACTAAATAAAAGGTGACAGTGAACTGAACACTATATCCATCGCTCTCTTCCTCCTGTACTTTTCTGCTTGCATGCCTCTCCACCATGACAGAGGCTATTCCCTAAACTGTAAACCAAAATAAACCCTTCATCCCTTAAGTTGCTTTTATAATGTATTTTGTCACAACAATGAGAAAAGTAGTTAGTATAGGGTCCTATCTTGTTCACTTCTGGGAACACCGTGATTAACTAGCCAGTGCCATAGGCCTGCATGAATCAAACCATTATGAACATTGCTTTGCCAATGATGTCCATTATGGTAAGTATAATCACTTGCCTCTGGCAGTTCACTGCTGCCACTTGGCTCTTGTTACTACAGGATCAAATTAGACTCACTGCATTTAAGTTATCCCATTGAGGAGCTGTGGCTCTCACTGTAAGGTCTGGCATATAGAGAAGAGCCAATGACCAAGCTCTTCAAGTATGCTGTCACCCTTCTCACAAATACATTCCTTGTGGTACTCGTGGAAGGCAAATTGTGCTGGTTAGGATCAGAGCCTATCCACTGGCAGCCCTAATAATCCAGGCTCAGCCACCCATCCTCAATAAGCCAATTAAAAGAGCCAAATTAATAGTGAAAAGCAGAAAAAAGATTTATCCAGTCTGGCCACATTGGGAAGAGGGACAAAGAGATCCAGTGAGTCCTCAAAGACCATCTTCAGGGTCCTAACATGGGGGTAACACTTGAATAGAACACGAGAGCTCTGCACAGCTAATCTAATGTTTGGTCCCCATCGCGTTATTGCCTCGGTTTCCGTTTCTCCTCCGTGGTTGTCTGACAAGGTGGTACATCTTTCTGTGGAGACAAGTTCCTCTTCTAGCTGCTACTTTGTCTTTTTCTAACAAAAGATTCCTGAGGGACTTTCAATTTCTTGGGCTTTATTGTTTCAGACTATTGTTTCACTAGTCTGATAGCTAAAGAGAAGGACACAAATATGTCTTTAGAACATCTTCTTTCCCACCAGGATTGTTATGTTTCCAATCTTTGTTTCAGCACCTTAGTCTTGAAGTGGAATATGCCTATGTCTAAAACAATTATCGTAAACAGAATTCAAGTAGGAATCAAGATTACAATACATTCAGTTGCTGTCAGATAACCACACTTTAAAACAATGTCTTCATAATCATTGAGTTTTTAGCTACGTTTAGAAGGGCTGGCATAAACAACTCCATCCTGTTGGTTTGAGAGAGAGTCTTGCCATGAAGCTTCAAATTTAGGATTCTTTTGTTTGTTTCCCAAATGCTAGGATTATAGGAAAAAGCCATCATGCCCAGCATGAGTTCATTGTGATTCTGATAATTTCCTTCTTGGGTTCTGAACGATAGTCTCTGAAGACATTGCTGATTAACCATATGGTTCTTTGATCTCTCTTGTTATGTAACATTATTCCTAGGAAGATGTAAATAAAAATTTACTCACCCCAGATAGAAAACTAAGCACAGACAAACTAAGGATACCACCAAAACCCAATTTGGTGAACCAATGGATTTTACTGAGTACGGATGAGGGGTTCCTTACAGGAGCAGAAACGACTCAAAGACAACTACATCTCCATAAGCCCAGCCTAGCATGAGTGATAGCTCTTGAAATCAGGAAACCTGGAGCACACTGCACAGCTTGCAGGCAGCTTAACAGGTTGGAGAGTCTTTTCCTGGCAGCACAGCTGGTCTGAGTCTCTCCCAGCCAGCTCAGCTGCTCTCTGATTCTTCTAGGTGGCTTGACTGGTTTGAGAATGTTTCTCAGTAGTTCTTAGGGCTTACATATTCTTAGGGAGAGAAGAACCTAGTGAACATGGTTATTTCAGGGACTTCCTGAAGCTACTGAGTTTTTTACTTTCTGAGTTTTAGGGGCCCTGAAAGATGGAATGTTTCCTCTCCATTCAAAACATCATGTTGTTTACATCCCTTTAAAACATCCTTTTTCTTGCCCAGCTTCCCTCCAAGATGGAAGATGTTATCGCAAAGAAATTGCTACACAATACTGTCCCTCATCATTGGGATGAGATCTGCCCTGGTTGGTCTGATTTGATCTCACATTGGGTGGGATGGTTGAGTGGGGGAATTAAATGACAGATGTCAAGGAGTTGCTACCAATAAACCTTTTGTGACAAATTTAAAATAACTAAAGCTATAAAAGGACTAGCTCTTACGTCATGCGTAACTGGAGTCTGTTTTGTTCCTCCTATCATCTCAGGTATTGTTCAGGTTCCTTTATAAAAAGCTGTACTCTCAGTAATGCACTGAGTTAAATGCAGATATAAATTGCTGTTGACCACATTTGTTTTACATAAAATCTGTATAACAATAACTTTGGGATTGGCACATACAAATGTTCTCTATAATTTTTCTGTTGTACAGTATCACCTTGTAGCATTCTCTTTCACCTATAGGATGATTTAACTTAAAAATTAAGTTTGCTTCCCAAGTTAATCACATACAGTCACCTAAAACAGCATGGGTGAATTTGATGAAATCTGGGCCTTGATTCCACCCTATAGGTATGTATAATACAACTGCCTTCTGGAGACTCATGGGTCAAAAAACAAAAACCTAAAAAAAAAGGGGGGGGGACAGATAGATATGAAACCTTTTCATCAAAAACCTTGCAATTCAAATCTTAAAACTAACTATGGGAAAAGATTTGTATGTTCCAACAGGTCAATATGTCACCAACTTAACGGCTGAGAAAGAAAAGATACAGCTTTGCATTGAGTAGGATGTACCAGAAAGTGCCAACAGAAAGGTTGGCCCGTCTGAACATTGAAAGGAAGAAAAGCCTCAGATTGCTACAAACATCAAACCCCTCTGTGGATCCTACTTGTAACAACTATTTATAATGAGTCCTAATGAAACTTACCTTCTAGGTGCCGCAAAGGTTTTAATATGAGAGACTTTCTTACCTCCCCCCCATAGAACAAGGAGAAATATGATGATGATGAGGTTGTTCTCCAACTGTAAATTGGAGACAACTATTATAGAGGTAATCTCTTATAAAACCGGTAAAACTGCCTTCTTTAATTGACTAATAGACATAAGAACTGTGAAAAGGATTATTCTCTGTTCAGAACCAAATATAATACTAAAGTCCTTAAACTATGCACTTAAGCAAAATATATCAATACAGGAGCTCTGACATCAGTAATGGATTATTCTACCAGGGAGATGTTGGCCAGGGGATCTAAGGCCCCACAAAAGGTAAAGGCTCCTTGCCTCTAAACTGGGATACCTGCAAGAAGAGAGGCGATAAGGCCCTGCTGCTGAAGACCTGACGTTAACATGGGAAAGATGCATTGAGACCACACATGCAAGTGTACAGATGGCCTCTGGAATACCAGAGAGTGTTACCAAAGGCCACTAAACCAATAAAGCAAATACGGGTCTCCTTGAGTCAAGCAAGACTCCACCGTCAGCACCAGCTACACCTCACCTGCCTGGAAATACTGTGCAGCAGAGGCAGCCATATGCCTGTATATCCCAAATCTAATTGGCTATTGGCTCTCTCCTTGGAGGAATAACCCATGGCTGATGCCACAAGCTTACATCCTCTACAGGTTAGGAGATGTTATAAGCCACAGTAAGACCCTGTCATATTTAACAGGAAAAAATGTAATTCATGGATTAACATATCATCCAAACATATGTGTCTATACCAAAGTAACCTACCATAACTATTAGTGCTGTTTAAATACCTATATATCTAATTGCTTGTGCTTCATTAGTAGGATCGAAAGGTTATTCCTGGACAAACTGTCAGCCCATGAAAGGAAACAGCCAGAATTGACCAGAGTCCAAGACAACAGCTCCAGAGAGAGTGGACTGTTTTGCTTCTCATCCACCTGTGCCCCTTTTCTAAGCCTAGGGAACAATCTGCGGAAGAGGGGGCGTGGTAGAATGTAAGGGCTGCGATTGGGGTGAATGGTGAAACTACAGCAATATAGTCTGGACACTCATTTGATCAACTTGATTGAACATACAAGCCCCCCCTGCTGGATGGTGGGACCCATGGGCTGTGTGGGTTTGGGCACAACTGCTTGCAAATTGGTTTTACATGAAGGATGCTTGTACTCATAAATTATCACTTATTGTTAAAAAATGAAAAAAAAAACTGAGAGAAAGATGCAGGACAGTATGGCAGAATGCATGATCTGGGATGGGGTGGGGTTGGTGGAAGGGAAAGGGAAATATGCCTGAACTGAATTGGAAAATGATGTATGAAATACACAAAGCATCAATAAAATTGAAAATTAAAAAAACACACACACACACACACACAAAAAGCTGAACTCTTTACGAATACTAACAGACACCAATGAGTCACAAGGCTTTACAAAAGTACAACCATCAAAAGCAAATGCTTTCTCAGAATAATAGACAGCAGTTAGTCATAAAACTTTACAAATATGAACCATCAAGAGCATTTTGCAGACTGTTATCCAACAACATTTATAAAACTTTACACAAACACAGCCAATAAGAATAAATATTTAGAGGCTGAGAGATGGCCTAGCGGTTAAGAGAGCTGACTGTTCTTGCAGAGGACCTGGGTTTGATTCCCAGGACCCACATGGTGGTGGCTAAGAACCATCTTTAAGCTGGGCATGGTGGCACACGCTTTAATCCTAGCAGTTGGGAGGCAGAGGCAGGCAGATCTCTGTGAGTTCAAGGCCAGCCTGCTACAGAGTGAGTTCCAGGCCAGCTGGGGCTATAGGTGAGACATCTGTGTGGCTTACCCACACAGGTGCCTCACCTAACTTCCTATGACTATCAAAATCTTACAGTGTATTCTCAGCAGACCACTAGTTTTCACCAATCCAAAAGCTATGACTGTCATCAGATTCCGTCTAAAACCTATTGCAGTTTTCCTGCTTGGCTATAATGCACCTACCTGTGGCCCCACCACTTTGATTCATGATTTTCTTGGTTCTGTAACTAATACAATCTCATGCAAACACCTCCATGGTAGAACATGGAATTTGGGGAAACCTGAACCTGTGTTCCCAGGCCATGGTCATGGATATTTGGCTCCAGAATAAACTATCCCTTATTCTCTTTGAGGCAAAAAAAAAAACACTGCGTTTTTGCCTTGACACTGGACAGTACATTTCACTTAATGTTACTAGGGAGCATTTCTTTAAAAGAGACTAAAGCAAAAGGGAAGACGAGGGACGGCTGTTGCTGGGTCTTCCCATTACTCTGTTTTCAAAGGACAGCTGGTGAATTCAAGTTAAACTGCAGATTTTAAATCAGAACAAAAAAACATAGGAAAGTAAAGGTAAATGCTATTTATTTACATATCCTCTATCTACTACCTTAACAAGTACACAGAACACAACAGGAGGGAGAAGACAACATTACGATTTCAAATATACCAAATAGCCCAAACATAGGACAGTAAACAAATCTAACCTCATTGTGCTGCATGTGGAACATTACACGCATAAATATTGAATTTTACCATTCAATGAACAAGACTCTAAGTGGAATATTGCCTTTTCCTGAACTATCCTGTTTTTACAATGTACATACACATCAAATTGTTAGGTAGCAGGTAGCTAAACATGAGCCAGGCATTAGCTGGCTTAGAGGCTGTTGAAGATAGAGTCCTCTCTCATAATCAGCTTTGGACTTCATCTCCCTTTTCCCTGCTGACATACACAAAATTGAAACATCACAACTGCATCTGATCCATATCCAAAATGCCATGTGAAAAGGAGGAAAGTAGACTCATCAGAGCTTAGCAGAGGTTTATTAAAACAAATCTATTTTATCTATGAAAAGAAAGCATTCCCCTTGAAGGTAGGAACTCGGCAAGGCTGCCCCCGTCACCACTCCTCTTCAATATAGTGCTGGAAACCCTTGCAAGGGCAATAAGGCAAGAAAAGGAAATTAAAGGAGTTCTAATTGGAAAAGAGGAAATCAAGCTATCCCTTTTTGCTGATGATATGATTGTCTACCTAAGGGATGCTAAGAACTCCACCAGAAAACTCCTAGAAATGATTAAGAGCTTTGGTAAAGTGGCAGGATACAAAATAAATCTAGAAAAATCAGTAGCCTTTCTTTACACCAACAACAAGCAACTGAAGAAGGACTACAAGGAGACCTTCCCACTCACAATAGCCTCAAAAACAATAAAATACCTAGGAACAAACCTAACCAAAGACACCAAGGATCTCTACAACAAAAATTTTAAACCCCTGAAAAAGGAAATTGAGGAAGACATCAGAAGATGGACAAACCTCCCATGCTCATGGATTGGGAAAATAAATATAGTAAAAATGTCCATCCTACCCAAACTAGTGTACAGATTTAATGCGATCCCAATCAGAATCCCCAAGAGTTTCTTCACAGGCCTGGAAAAAAAAATCCTCAATTTCATTTGGAAAAACAAAAGACCCCGAATAGCCAAAGCAACCCTGAGTGAAAAGAGCAATACAGGGGGGATCGCTATACCAGACATCAAACTATACTATAGGGCTATAGTCATAAAGACAGCCTGGTACTGGCACAAAAACAGACCAGTTGACCAATGGAATAAAACTGAAGATCCAAACCTGAGCTCATACAATTTCAGCCACCTCATATTTGACAAGGGGGCCAAGAAGACACAATGGAAGAAAGACAGCATCTTCAGCAAGTGGTGCTGGCAAAACTGGATCACCACTTGTAGAAGAATGAAATTAAACCCCTACCTCTCACCTTGTACAAAGGTCAACTCCAGATGGACCAAAGACCTCAACGTGAAACCCCAAACTCTGGAGGTGATAGAAGAGAAGCTTGGCAGCAGACTACAAGACATAGGTGTAGGAAAAGACTTCCTAAATCAGACAGCAGCTGCACAAGAAATAAGATCGACAATTGACAAATGGGACCTCATTAAACTCAAAAGCTTCTGTACATCAAAGGAAGCAATAAAGGAAGTGAGGAGAAGACCCACAGAGTGGGAGGAAACCTTCACAGCAGATACATCTGACAAAGCATTAATTTCCAGAGTATACAAGCTACTCAAAAAACAAAGAAGAAAGAAAACAAATGAATCACTCAAAAGATGGAGCAAAGATCTGAATAGAGACTTCACAGAGGAGGAATTAGAGATGGCCGAGAAACATCTTAAGAAGTGTTCAACATCTCTGATAATTAAGGAAATGCAAATTAAAACCACTTTGAGATATCACCTTACTCCAATAAGACTGGCTAGGATCAGGAACACGAATGATACCAAGTGCTGGAGAGGTTGCGGGGAAAGGGGAACACTCATCCATTGCTGGTGGGAATGTAAACTTGTACAGCCACTATGGAAAGCAGTGTGGAGAACCCTTAAAAGACTCAAAATGAGCCTTCCATTTGACCCAGTCATACCACTCCTGGGTATATACCCACAAGACACAACTTACTGCAAAGATACATGCACAGCTATGTTTATTGCAGCTCTGTTCACAATAGCAAAAAGCTGGAACCAGCCCAGGTGCCCCTCAACTGACGAGTGGATAGAGAAAATGTGGTACATGTATACAATGGAGTTCTATGCAGCAGTAAAGAGGGACAACATCATGAACTTTGCAGGTAAATGGATGGAGCTGGAAGACATTATGTTAAGTGAAGTAACACAGTCCCAGAAAAACAAACGACAAATGGTGTCCCTCATATGTGGATGCTAGTACCAACAACCCAGATATAAATATTTCTCATGGAGAGGGATGCATAGTAAAAGAACAACAACAGAAAGACTGCATCAGAAAATGGACTGAAATGGTGAATTGGGAAGGGGGGATGGGTGGGAGAGGGACACGGATGTATATTCAATCAAGGCATATTTAATTGATGTGAGTTCAGCAAGTACTCAGTTTCACCTAGACACTGTCTACAGGATACATGGTGTTTTAGGACTTAGTAAAAGTAAATATGTGTATATTAAACAACATTGGTTTACAGACTCTGATAAAAACGGTAATGCATCTGAGTTAAATGTAGATATAATTTGCTGTTGTCCACATTTGTTTTACACAAAATCTCTAGAGCAATAACTTTGGGATTGGCACATACAAATGTTCTCTATAATTTCTCTGTTGTACAGTATCACCTTGTAGCATTCTCTTTAAGATGATTTAAAGCAAAAATTAAGTTTGCTTCCCAAGTTAATCATATATAGTCACCCAAAACAGCATGGGTGAATTTGATGAAATCTGTGCCTTGATTCCACCCTATAGTTATGTATAATACAACTGTCTTCTGGAGACTCATGGGTTAAAAAAAAAAGGGGGGGGGCGGTACAGACAGACATGAAACCTTCTAGTCAAAAACCTTGCAATTCAAATCTTAAAACTAACTATGGGAAAAGATTTGTTTGTTCCAACAGGACAAAATGTCACCAACTTAACGGCTGAGAAAGAAAAGATACAGCTTTGCATTGAGTAGGATGTACCAAAAAGTGGCAACTGAAAGGTTGACCCGTCTGAACACTGAAAGGAAGAAAAGCCTCAGATTGCCATAAACATCGAACCCTTCTGTGGATCCTACATGTAACAACTATCTATAATGAGTCCTAATGAAACTTATACCTTCTAGGTGCAACAAAGGTTTTGATATGACTTTCTTGCCTCCCCCCCCATAGAACAAGGAGAAATATGACGATGATGATGTCATTTTCCAACTGTAAATTGGAGACAACTATTATAGAGGTAATCTCTTATAAAACCGGTAAAAATGCCTTCTTTAATTGACTAATAGACATAAGAACTGTGAAAAGGATTATACTCTGTTCAGAACCAAATATAATACTAAAGTCCTTGGGCTATGCACTTAGGCAAAGTATATTAATGCAGGAGCTCTGACATCAGCAATGGATTGTTCTACCAGGGGGATGTTGGCCAGGGGATCCAAGGCCCCACAAAAGGTAAGGGCTCCTTGCCCCTAAGTTGGGATACCTGCAGGAGGAGAGGCGATAAGACCCTGCTGCCGAAGACCTGACGTTAACATGGGAGGGATGTATTGAGACCGCACATGCAAGGGTACAGATGGCCTCTGGAATGCCAGAGAGTGTTCCCAAAGGCCACTAAACCAATAAAGCAAATACGGGTCTCCCTGAGTCAAGCAAGACTCCACCATCAGCACCAGCTACACTTCACCTGCCTGGAAATACTGTGCAGCAGAGGCAGCCATGTGCCTGTATATCCCAAATCTAATTGGCTGTTGGCTCTCTCCTTGGAGGAATAACCCATGGCTGATGCCACAAGCCTACATCCTCTACAGGTTAGGAGATGTCATAAGCCACAGTAAGACCCTGTTATATTTATCAGGGGGTAAAAATGTAATTCATGAATTAACATATCATCCAAACATATGTGTCTATGCCAAAGTAACCTACCATAACTATTAGTGCTGCTTAAATACCTATATATCTAATTGCTTGTGCTTCATTAGTAGGATCGAAAGGTTACTCCTGAACAAACTGTCAGCCCATGAAAGGAAACAGCCAGAATTGACCAGAATCCAAGTCAACAGCTCCAGAGAGAGAGGACAGTTTTACTTCTCATCCACCTGTGCCCCTTTTCTAAGCCTAGGGAACAATCTGCGGAAGAGGGGGCGTGGTAGAATGTAAAGGCTGCGATTGGGGTGAACGGTGAAACTACAGCGATGTAGTCTGGACACTCATTTGATCAACTTGATTGAACAAACAACCTGTCAACCTCCACTGAATGGTGGGACTGTGGGGGTTTGGGCACAACAGTCTATAGATTGGTTTTGCACGAAGGATGCTTATACTCATGGATTATCACTTATAGCTAAAAAATGAAAAAAAAAAACAGAGAAAGATGCAGGACAGTTATGGCAGAATACATGATCTGGGATGGGGTGGGGGTGGGGGGGAAGGGAAAGGTAAATATGCCTGATCTGAATTGGAAAATGATGTACAAAATGCACAAAGCATCAATAAAAATTAAAAAAAAAAAGAATAGAGTCTTCTGGGCATGGTGGTGCATGCCTTTAATTCCAGCATGTAGGAGGCAGAGGCAGGAGGATCTCTGTGAGTTCAAGGCTAGTCTGGTCTACATATTGAGTTCCAGGAATAGAATCTGAGTTCTCTCTCTGATCCTGAGTGGAGACATGACACTCCAGTCTGTCTCAAAGATAATATTACATACTATTGTCCCTTTCCTCACTGAAGTTGCTTACAGATCTTTAGTATTAAGCGAGCTTGTTTTTCTGAGTTTCTAACTTAAAAAATATGGAACTTTTCCTTTTCCTTCTTTCCATCTCTCCGTTGGATACCAGTCAAACTCCTAAACCTGCCTTCCCTGACACTCTGTGCGTTTTCACTGTCTTGGAAGACCATCCTTCATCTATGCAGCTTTGCACAGACCTCTGTCACTGAGCCTGCCCACTTTCTTAGACTGTAACCCATAAGGCATGATTTTCATCCTCCTTTCCATCTCTTTCCTCATAGCAGCTGCCAAAACTTTCATCTCACCTACCTTGTTGCCCTTCTTTCAAGCTCAGACACAGTAGTCCTCAGAATTCCTTCTGAGTTGGGTTTCAAATTCACCCAGCAAGGAGACCAGGAACCTACAAACAGGAAGCCCCATTCCCTGGCAACATTTTCAGATATTAAAATACCTAATACTATGATATTATTCACAGAAAAACATATTCTCTCCTAGAAATCAGTCCAATAACACAATTAGTCCGTCTAAACATTGACAAAATATGTGCATATGTAGAATTGACCAAAATCCAGAAATCATGTAAAACCATATCTAGAAACAGGTTGATCCTAAAATTAGTATCTTAAATACACAGCTTAAGTTTTCCCACAAAAATCAGCTCAGAAATTTTTCTCAGCATTTAATAAAAAAAGCACATTTTGACCATCTTTTAGCTTATATCTTTTCTAAGTCCTATAACAAGGTCCTCTATGGATAAGTTTCCAGAATTAATATTTGAAAGTACTCGAAATTAAAATTTCAATTAGTTAGATTTAACATAGGCTTGTCTGAGATAAAGTCCTGTAAAACAGGATTTCTTTTTCAGTCCCAAATATAAATTCTCTAATTTCCTTCATGAAAAAAAAAAATACACATAGAGACAATAGCCCCAATATGTCCAAAAATTTTCCCCAAAGAATAATGTCCACACATATACATTTATGCACATACACACTTCAAAAAATAAAGTATGTCAAGATGAACTTTTAGTGAACAGTATGATTTTTTTTTTTTCATTTTAAGGTCAAGAGTGTACCTAAATTTCCAAGCGCCTGTCCCCTCAGATGTCTCTGAGAACTGTGTTCTTCAGCCAGGGCTTTGCTCATTCATTACTGAAGCAGTGCCACTAGCATGAAATGGGGAAGTAGAATTCAGGACTCACCCTTATCAGAGAATCTTATCCTTTGATTCCTAGGCCTAGAATATCATATGCACAACAACAACAAATAGACTTTCAATTCCTATAATTGTTTTTAATGAGATAATCACTTTTGGTATGTAAAAAAATACATGCATTCACGTACTATGTTGTAGGAATTAAGGTCAGGTGCCCAGGTCACAAGAGGACCACATAGCTCAGTGAGATTGTCTACATTATAAACTTAACGTTTTTATAGCATGATTTTTTTTTAAAGAAGTGCAAAAATGAAATGGCCAGAAGTTTGTTACTCAGTGTGGTGGTTTAAATGAGAAACATCCCCCATAGGTCTGTATTTGATCACTTGATCCCTGGTTAGTGGCACTGTTTAGGGAGGTTATTGGATTTTTAGGAAGTAAGTCACAGGTCCTCAATATCTTTTTTTTTTTTTTTGTCTTTTTGACAGGTTTCTCTGTAGCCCCAGCTCATGTGTTGAACATTTAGTCCTTAATGCAAGACTGTTCAGAGAGGAGGCCTTGGGGGGGGTGGCTGGCCCATGAATCTCAATAGGCTGTTGGAAAGTGGTGGAAATCTTAAGAGTTGGTCTTGTGATAGTTATTCTTGGTTGCCAACTTGATTGGATGTGGAAACACCTAGAAGAATAATAAAACACATCTCTGGACATAACTGTGAAGAACTTTCCAGAGAGAATTAACTAAAGTTGGTGGAAGATATGCCCTGAATGTGATGTGCATGACAGCATCTTATAGGCTGCAGGCTTAGCTGGAACGAAAGAAGAAAAAGGAGTAAACCAGTGCAGTGAACACAGACTCATCCCCCCCCCGCAACCCCACCACCTCTCCTCCTTCTCTTCCTTCTCCTCCTTCCCTCCTTTGTGGCCACCATGATCTGAGTTGTTCTGCTATACCAGGCCCTTTTGGCTGTGATAAACTAAAACTCTAAAACCAAAACAAATCTTTCCTTCCTTAAGTTATTTCTGCCACGCATTTTGTCACAGTAATGAAGAGTCTAATACAGGCTAGTTGAGGGATTTCATCACTGGGGGCATGCCTTTGAAAGACCCTGCCCAACTCTGCCCACAGGCTTCCAGCAACCATGAAATAAGCAACTTTGGTCTGCCATGTGCTCTCCACCATAACATTTGCCTCACCATGGGCAAAGTAAGTGTGAACTGAAACCTCTGGAGCAGGAAGCCAAAAACAGATCTTTCTTCTTTGTTGTATTTCAAGTATTTTGTCACAGGGACAGAAAGCTACACACCACACACACACAAAAAAACTGATAATGCTAATTTTATTACATATTACAAAATTTATAACCTATACATATAAAATATGGCCAGGTGTATATTTGATCCTAGCACTCAGAAGGCAGAAGCAGGAAGATCTCTGTGAGTTCGAGGCTAGCCTGGTCTACACAGTGAGTTTCAGGCCACCTGTCTCAAAATGAAAATTTTTTTTAATTTAAAAAATTAAATAAATATAAAATACATGATAAAAATAGCGCTAGGGTAAGCGATCTTGATTGTCAATTTGGGGTTTAGAATCGTCATGGAAACAAATCTCTGGGTATCTTTATGAGGGATTATCCAGAGTATGTTGACTGAGGTGGGGAGTGCCAGCCTAAATGTGGGTAGTTCTATTCCATAGGGTCCTGAACTAATCAAAAAGAAGGAGACATGCTCAGCACAGGCATTCTGTGCTCTTGCTCTCTGACCATGGATGCAATGTGATCAGCCACCTCCTGCATCTCTGGCCATACTTTCCTTGCATAATGGACTGTATACCGTAGAACTGTGAGCCAAAATAAATCCTTCCTTAAGTTGCTTTTTATCAGTTGTTTTATAGCAGAAATAAGAACAATGATTAATACTACCAGAGGAAAATGGTATACTATTAAGTGACTGATAAGTAAGAAGATTTAGACAGCAAATTTTTTATTATTAGAATAATCAGTAACAAAACACAAATGCATATCTGTGTTGTTTAGCTGTAATTATCAGCTTGATATGTAGAATCACCTGGAAATAGATTCTTAGTGAGGAATTATCTAATACAGGTGGGCTTGTTGGCATGTGTGTAGGTGATTGTCTTGATTGTTCATTGACATTGGAAGACCACTGTGGGCAGTACCACTCCCTAGGCAGGAGGACCCAAACAGTATAACAGAGAAGACACATAGCTAAGAGCAAGCAAGCTCTTGACTATGAATATAATGTGACTGACTGCTTGAGTTCCTGCCTTGACTTGCCTGAAATAACGGACTAGAACCTGGAATTGTTATAAATCCTTTCTTCCCCCTAAATAGCTTTTGGTCAGGACATTTTGCCACAGCAACAGAAATGAGACTAAAATAATATCTAAATCAAATATTTGAACATATGTGATTTGAACTCAAAAGAAGGCAGAGTATATATAGATACAAAATTATAACTGTCTAGACTGTTCAAAGCTAATGACAGGGCTAGTGAAGATCTATGTTTCAGGAATTGTTGTGTTTGGAGTGGATATAATTAATGCAGGAGGAAAATCAAACTTTCTAGGATGTTGGTTTGCCATGTGTCAGCAACAACATCTGCTGGGCAGGAGCTTGTTAGAAATGCAGAATGCTAGCTAGGCCTTCCCTACCAGATTCAGAATTAACAAAATATCAACTCAATTGTTACACAAATTAAAATATGAGAATTAGGACCAGGAGATGGCTCAGTGGGTAAAGGCACTTGCTGTCAACCTCAAAGACCTGAATTTGATTCCTAGGTCTCACATGGTCAGAGGACCAATTCTTGTAAGTTGTCCTCTGACTGTCACATGTGTACAGTGGTATGTGTACTCACACACTACACACATAATAAAATATAATAAGAATTTGAGTATTACTGTAGAATATTTTCATTTCCCCCTGGAGTTTGTTTTGAATATATCATATTAGTAATATAGAGATTTGGGTAAAATGTGACTAAATTTGGCAACACTCATAATTTTACTACATCTCAGAGTTAAGTTTTCCTAGTCCTTTCTGTTTTCTTAAATACCTTTTATTTATTCTTCAACACTTTCCTATGTGTATATAATGTATTTTGATCCTAGCCACTCATACTGGTCTTATAATATTTTACTTATTTTTTATTTTATGCGTATGAGTGTATTGCCTGTACGTATGTAAGTGCACCCATGTTATACAATGCCTGCTGAGGTCAGAAGAAGGCATTGGGTCCCCTAGAACTTGAGTTGTAGATGGTTGTTAGCTGCCATGTGGGTGCTGGGAATTGAATCCGGGTCCTCTGTAAGAGCAGGCAGTGCTCTTAACCTCTGAGCCATCTCTCCAGCCCACCCTCCATTCTGTTTTCTAAAAGTAAATCTGTCTGAAGAATCACCACTCAGGTCTTAGAGTATAACTAGCATTTCTTAGTTCTATTACACCAAGAATGTATTTTTTTTAAATCACTTCTGAGTCACTAGAGTTGAGAATTAGAGACTTTTCATCACTCAGTGTAGCTTTGCTTGGACATGTGACGTGGACAAGGGCCTCTGATCCATGCTTCTTCTATTATAGTGAAGCCACAGCCCACTGACTTAAAATAGAATGTTTCAAGAACAAATATTTTATTTGGATATATTTGAAGACTAAAATATTTCTATTGAAACTGTGAGAAAAAACAGTCTAGATCTAAAACATCTGTTTTGGGTCATTTCTAGTTAAGGAATAATATTTGCACAGAAGAGTAGGAAGGGCCAGTAGGAAGGGAAATGCTATTATTCTAAGTACAATATTTCCATGATGTAGTGTTCCTGAAGTATAGGGTAGATAGATTCATCCCTTTATTATAGAGTAGATAAATTCATCCCATTGTTGGGATCAAGTATGCCCAACAAATTTGAGAATGTATGTATCTGTAAATATGACTTTTCCCTTTTCCCTTTTTCTTTTTGGGGGATAGAAGGTGGGGACAGTATACATGAGGATTGGACCAAGCTGTAGAAACACCAGGGGGGCTCAAGATCTGGAGAAAATATGGACTTAGTATAATAGCTCTCATCAGATGATTTCTAGATCACAGTGAGGATGACCAAGATACCTTCCATTGACTTTGGTGTGTGCTGCAGTGTGGACAAGCTCTAGTTGCAACTTTTTTGCAGAGCAAGGAGTCTGAAAGCTACATTCTACAGTCTAACTTTCCTTATGGAAAGTACTAGAACTCAAGGCTTCATGATCAAACTTCAGGTTTTCAGGCTCCACGACATAATTGGAATCACCTGGGTGGAGAGCTCTAAAAGCCATTGGTGCCCACATCTCACCCCTTGGCATTCTGATTGAATTGTTCAGAGGATATGCCTCAGCACTGAAGATTACCAGTGAGTAACTAGGGGTCTCTATGCCGCAACCCTGGGACTTCACTTACCCTTCTCCTTAAGACAAGCCCTTTCCTGCTTCAGTCCACTCCCTTCCCTGATAGTAGGTCCTTAGATAATCCTTTGTCTTCCCAGACCTCCCATTTCAGCCGTATCTCCAGCTCAGGGCCTTCTGCCTACAGTGAATTAGGTTTTGGTTTCTTGGATCTTAGAAATTGCTCTGGGCAGAATTTTTCTCCCCAGATGTCTTATGTTGAAGTCTTAATATAGAGTAAGTCAGTCTGGGATGATATTTAGAAACAGGGCCATTTTTAATAATTATTTATTTATATTTATTTTATTTATATGAGCATATTGCCTGCACATGTATAAGTGCACCCATGTCTTGCAATTCTCACGTAGATCAGAAGAAGGCATCAGATCTCCTAGAAATGGGGTTAAGAGTAGTTGTTAGCCACATGTGGGTGCCAGGAAGTGAACTCAGGTTCTCTGCAAGAGCAACTAGTGCTCTTAACCTCTAAGCCATCTCTCCAGCTCCAGAAACAGGGGCTTGAATGAAGCAATTAAGATAAAAAAGAACTCATAAGAAGAAGTCAGTGGCTACTGACTGCACAGTAGGGGGGGACTAAGAATAATAAGGTACTGTGCATTTTTAAAAGATAGAAGGAAGAATTCTGAACATTTTTTACCATAAAGAAATGATAAATGTGAACTGACACTTTTTAAACATTATATGGGGTGTAACATGTATCAAAACATTGTTTTGTAAGTATAATTCTTATCTTTCAAAATTTAGTATTGTTATTTGTTATTATTGTGTGTGTGTGTGTGTTCATGGTGTGTATATGTGTGGGCACATGTGCCATGGTGTTTGTGTGGTGGTCAGAGGATAACTCTGTGGGATTGATTCCTCCCTCCCTTATGTGGGTTCTAAGAATAGAACTCTGGTCACTAGGCTGGTGTAACTAGTGAGCCATTTCATCAGTCCTAATTCTTCTTCTTCTTAAAATTATTATTATTATTATTATTATTATTATTATTTGTATGAGTATTTTGCCTGGATACATGTAAGTACACCTGTGTGTGCAATGCCCACAGAGGCCAGAAGAGGGCATCAGATCCCCCTGGAACTGGTATTAAGGATGGTTGTTAGCTGTGGTGTGGGTGCTGGAAACCAAACCCAGGTCTTCTGCAGTCATCTTAACTACTGAACCTCTCCAGCCCCACCAGCCCTAGTTCTTATATTCTTGTCTGTTGATTGAAAAAAAAAATTTTTGTCTTTTTGAGACAGGGTCTCCCTGTAGCCCCAGTTCTCTGTGGGTCATTTCTAGTGTCTGTTGGTCATTTGTACTCATGCATGGCCTCAATCCACATGATATTCTTCCCTCCTAGAACCAGGCTGGCAGTTCTACAGGACTGCAAGCTTCAAGGCTGTCTCCTGCCTGCAGGCAGACAGTCTCTAGGCTTAGCTCTGGTGAGGAGAGGGGAGAGGTCCACAAGAAAGTCACCTGACAGGGAAAGAGACACTGACTTAGCAGGCAAAGTTCCAGGAGATAGATTCTTGTTTATTCATGCCAGCAGTGTGTTAATATACCAAAGGCTACTGTGCTCTGGGCAAGGAAGTGGGGGGCAGGCAGAAGGGAAGGGCAAGCCACCTTGGCTCCTGGGGGTGGGGGAGGTGCAGAGCTCCTGTTTGTGCAACTGGTAAACTAGAGGTGTGACATTTTTGCTCAATACCTCAAGGGAAGGGGCCATCTGGTTCTGGAACTTTGCAAAGATAGGCAAGGCAAGAAAACACTGCAATTTCCCGACCTTCCAGAGCTAAAGATAACTCACAGAGACAACTGAATGCCCACAGAGATATCAGATGACTCTCGGAGGCTCTTCAGGACAGGTTTTACAGGTCCTTGCCTTGAGCCAGGCAAAATTTCATTCCTACAGCTCTCTATGTAGACCAGGATGGCCTTGAACTCGCAGAGATCCACCTGCCTCTGCTCTCAAGTGCTGGGATTAAAGGCGTGTGCCACCATGCCCAGCTGGTTGAAAGTTTTAAGTTTTAAAAGGCTAGGATATAGATAGGATCAGAGGGACAAAAACATGAACAGAGAGAATATGATTAGAAAAGCATATCTCTCAGAACTTAACTTAAAGAAAAACTTACCTGGCCACAGTTCTGAACCCTCTTTGGAAGTCAAAGGGTCCTCTCGGCGCCAGCGACGATGTCAGGTTCCCGGGCCCGGGCTCTCGGCACCACTTGTCCCGGTCCCGGGTTTCGGCACCACTTGTCACGCGCTGTAGTCTCGCCGGCAAGAACTTCACGCGGACAACAGGATTCTTCTGTGGTAATATTTATTGTGCACAGCTCTTTTGTGAGAAGGACCCCGAAATGGGGCAGAAGCACTGCTTATATAGCAGTCTAGAGGGTTCGTGTATGCTCTGGATTGGTACAGTGCCCAGATGCCTCATTAGCATGCCCAAGGCACGGGCCCAGAGAGCGCGGGCCCAGAGAGCGTGGGCTTGGAGAGTAGTAGTCATGCGCAGTTTGTCCAATGCAAAGGCAACGGCGGGAAGCGGCTTGTAGTGACTCAGGAAGTCGGCGCCATCTTAGGGCATGGTACAGCACACATTGTTTGTGTGGTAGGCTGCCAACAGATTACCTATAAGCCAAAGAAAAGCCTCACAAGAAATCAACCACATTAACACCTCCATCTGAGACTTCTGGCCTCCAGAATTTTAAGGAGTAAAATTCTGCTGTTTATTTTTTTAAACCCAATGTTTTATTGAAGCTCTGTGCATTTCATACAAAATTACATTACAAATCAAATCTAGACCTGTGCCCCCCCATCCCCACCCCACCAAAACTCATGCATTCTGCCAAACATGGTTTTCATCTTTCTCTCAGTCTCTCTCAAAATTCTTGATGCAGAAGTTTACTGTTTCAAGCAGAAGTTCACCATTTCAGTCAATTCTTTGATGCAGACTTTTCTGTTGTTGTTATTCCTTCCAATATGTATCGCTCCAAAATATGCACATATGCATGCCACATATATCATAGGTTTTAGCTTATGATTTTTTTTATTAGGCTGAAAAATGTCATGTTTGAAGTCTCCTCCTTGGCAAGACCAAACCACCATCAGTTCTGCCCTTGTGCTCCACACTGGGGTTTTTCCCTTCCCATGGTCACCAA
Organism: Rhizomys pruinosus; assembly: GCA_009823505.1. Taxonomy (NCBI): domain Eukaryota; kingdom Metazoa; phylum Chordata; class Mammalia; order Rodentia; family Spalacidae; genus Rhizomys; species Rhizomys pruinosus. The sequence continues at coordinate 2,134,964 of VZQC01014031.1, read as the reverse complement.
ATGAGGTCCACTAAGCACCATGTTCTGTCTTGATCTTCCTGTACTAGTCTCCATGATATGGCCTGGATAGTCCAACAATGGCAGTCTATACTCTGAAGAGACTGAAACCCCAGCAGTAGCTCAGTCCACAAGTTGGATGTCTTAGCAGTCCCCATCTGGCACTGAAGGTTTAGAGGATTCTTGGAGAGACATGAGTCTTCAGTCCATATTGGAAGGTTGAAAAGTTGTGTCTCACATCTTTGAAGGATGGCAAAAGCAGTGGCAGCCACAGGGTAGCTGCATTTCCCAGTAAGACAAAACAACTGTGCTCTTTTATCTTTTTACTAAGATCTCAAGCTTTATACCTGAAGTACAACTTTTCAGGACTTAATATTTAATTTATTTCTGGTTATACTTTCCTTTTGGATGTTTAAGGCCACAGAGTTAGCCCAGATTAACCAAGGTTTTTGTTTTCTCAAGATCAGTTGAGGATCTGGTCCTCAAGGGTCACTCAGGTTTTTGGGGGAAGAGAGAGCCCCTGGCTCCTTTTGGCTTTTCAATCACAAGCTCCATCCACTCAAGGACAAAGTCAGGTCTTGCTAGACCAGGCTTCTGTGTTTGAAGCATGAGCAGGCTTTCTTCTTTTTTTGTTGTTGTGTTTTTTTTTGTTTGTTTGTATGTTTTTTGCCAGACAGGATCTCCCTGTAGCCGCAGGTGTCCTGGAACTCATCTGTAGACCAGGCTGGCCTTGAACTCACAAAGATCCACCTGCTTCTGCCTCCCAAGTCTTTCCTCTTTATAGACTGGACACAGGCTGAAGTCCCATTAGTGGATCTCCAAGAACTCCCTGCACAGGAAGTGACTCACATTTGCAGGACATTTCAAGAGATGCCCCCATGCATAGTCCCCTGGGACTTAGTTGACCTCTGAGGGCAAGGAACAAAGTTATCCCTTAAGACCCTCAGCCAAATTGCTATGGGCATTAAGTATGGTCATTAAGCATCCAGAAAGGCTAAGGTACACCAGCCTGATACTTTTAACTACTTTATAATATTTTAGAAAAAGCATGGACAAAAGCTCAAGCAGCCTTGTATAAGAAATACTAAGAAGCACTCCCATAAAATAAATACTGTGGTTAGACATAATGTCATGACAAACTAGTTTTTCCACATTCCTTTGATCTTATATTACTCTAAAATATACATGCATATCCTTCATCCATATACCAAAACTTCCTAACTCTGAAAATAAATGGTAGCTTAGTTCTAGAACCTGTTAAGGGATTCACAATATAAGAGCACAGTTGTTTTCAGATCACATTAATGTTGCTCAGTTTGCCTTACAACTAGGTAATTGGCCCTAGAACCCACAGATGAGGGATACCATCCGTCGTTTGTTTTTCTGGGACTGTGTTACTTCACTTAACATGATATCTTCTAGTTCCATCCATTTACCTGCAAAGTTCATGACGTCATCTTTTTTTTTTTT